>CM074102.1:18082500-18477958 GCA_037178635.1 Bombus dahlbomii
GTTATTTATAATAATGTATGTTTGATTAATTGAAAAATTTGGGAAATTAAAAGAAATTAGTATTAATTGGAAGAAATTAAAAAAGATGGGAATTAAAAGAAAGCAATTTATTTTGTTCCTCCTTTGCTTTAGAAGGGCTTTCATTTTTTCTGCTTGATCTGATGTTATCTATTCTTTGCGAATCCTCGCCATTACTGTCCGACTCGACAGAACCTCCTGGAATGCTAACTCAATAAACCTTTTATAGTTCCTTCTACTATTTTATTCTTCTTGCATAAGTTATCTAATAATTCTTCGTTACTATCTTTCTTCCGCTTATTCATAAAGCCCAATTGGCTTAAAGATTGAAAAAAATGTAGTAATTATGGAAAGGCATGAAAATGGAGCGGATTGAGGAGGAAAGACATAGTTCCTGTTTATGTTTTTTTTTCTTTCAACTTAAACGTGGTGACCATCGATAGGCATCGAAGGAATATTACACTTATAATCAAACAGGCGAGGCGAATGAAATATGATTAATTATTATCTGCATGAAATATTTGACTAAAAGGAAGTTATTAGAATAATTATTTTAGATAAAAATTTATTCAGAATCATTTAAATAATAGGCAACTGATTATAATCTGGTTATAATCTGATTATAAAATATAAATGTATTACATGTAAATAATGTCAACGTACGAGCTAGTGGAACCTTATGATCATTTTCCAAGAGAATGACTCACTTGGTTGGCTTAATGGTCTTTTTGAGACTTCCCTTCTTTGTGACAAACACAAAAAATTTGATTTTGAATTTCAATTTTGCAGTATCTTTCTTTAACAGATGTTCAGGTATAGAATCATCTGTCAAAATCATGACATATATATTCTGAACACCTTGTACAATAAGAATTGAGATTAATTTAAAAATGGATTTAATTTAAATGTGTCCCTACATATCTAAATATTTAGATATTTTTATACCATCTTACATTTGAAATAACAAATAAGTTTCAAATATTTAGGTATATTATTAGAGAAGCATTCGTTTAGATCGCCATGCTATTAAGTATTAAATATTATATATTAAAAATTGTGTCTCAAGAAAAAGTTATCTTATCAATTTAAGAACCTAGATAAAATTTTTATCTGTTTTGTAATATAGGTTTTATAATATAGTATAAAAATACAAAAGCTATGACAGTAACACTAATACAATTACGAAAACATCTTTGCTGAATTAATTCAATATCGTATGATACAAACTGTTGAAATAATTTCAGCTTAGACACGGAAAAATTTCGTTTACAAAATTTGTAGGACGTTATAATCTGTCAGTAATAATTATTTTATGGAAAAAGAATCTTTCAAAATGTCAAATTACCTCTATCTTGTTTTAATAATATTCTCCAACCTTTTATTTATTTATTTTTTAACTAACTATTTAAGCGACTTTTAATAAGAGATACAAATTTCTAATAGACTTCTAAGATCATTTCACACACAGAAGTGGAAGAACGAATCTCACACAAAAAATGTTTGATACAAGATTTTAATCATTGGATTCTTGAAATCCATACGTTTCTTATTATTACCATATTGATTTTCGCACGCGTTGCGCACGCGTGCATGTGCGAAATTTATAATGATGCGCCAACGAGCTCCTTTTATGTAGGGTGTCTCTTACAACTGAATCAAGTTACAGCTTTAAAATAATAAAGTAATAAGATAGAAGATGAAACAAATTCATTCATTAAACAAAATTAAGTGGTTCTGCGTCGTGTATCTTATTTTGTTTATGTCTTTTTCAGATATGGAGATATTTTAAAGATTTGGAACTTATGTTTAGTACATAATGGTATAAATATTACTTTCTTCTCTCCTTGTTCTTTACATGATAAATTTTACAAAATTAAAATTAACTGTCTAACTTTAGTGAGAGTTCAGGATTCCGTATTAAAAGTCAATGATTTTCGCGTTCTTATGCATTCCAAACCAGGATTTTTCAAATCTGAAGTATAAAACTACCTATTTTAACCCTCAAAGAATTCTACGATGAGTTTAAAACACCTCCGGACTTAGGTAATCAATAAAAATTCGTTCAACTATATGGAAGTCAGGAGTTTTACTAGGACTTACAGGGTTAAAATATTTTATAAATTAATCATTCTGAACAAATATTTTATTACTATCGGAAAGCTATGTACATACGCTGTTCCCTAATCATGAAATTAAATACAAATAAAATATAAATAGTTGCGAAGTATAATTTTATGACGTAACAGCAACGTAGAATAATTATTTCAAACTTCGCATAGAATACGTCTTTTCATACTATAGAATTATTAGAAGGTGCATCTGTTAATTAATATATACAGGACTATACAGTTTAAATTTACAAAATACAGGAAACGTTGGAATCTGTGAAACGCCTCCACTTTCGAATGAGGCATATGCATCATGTAATGTTCACATTTCACTTCGTGAAACTTCTTCATTGTGTCCAATGTTTGTATCTATCTTTTATTATTCTAAAGCTATAGTTCAGTTCACTTATTAAAAGCATTCTATATATTACCTTTTCTTGTAGAAAAAGAGTAGTATTTAGTGACAAAATTTGATACATTTTTTGTGTATTATAATGGTTAGATTGCGGATTTTTACATATTTATGCGAAATTTTAATGTTCAAAAATGTACAGAATAGTACTTTTTATAATACTTAGTGGGTAAAACAAATCTTAGATTCCACTTGTTTAATTATGCTTATAAAAATATAAATTTGCATAAAAATCTGTAATCTCGTAATGATAATAATAACTATCATTACAAAACTATGATTCTACTGTGCTACAAAAAAGAATTATTTTTTCACAAAACTAGGTCGTACGCAGCAGCTACTCCATATGACCTGTACAAACATTTGCAAAATTATACTGATAAATGGGGTAAACTACAGATCAATGTGTCGATTAATGATATTATGGAATCCTGGACAAATCAACCAGGGTATCCTTTGGTGACTGTCATGCGAAATTACGAAATGCAAACATTTACTGTATCTCAAGAACGATTTTGTTGGGGACAAAAGAAGTCAATATTCAAATGGTGGATACCATTGAGTTTCACTACAGAAACAATCGCGAATTTTTCTAATACAACCCCAACATACTGGTTAAAACCAGAAGAGGAAAGTTTAATTGTGCCATTCCATGTTTCATCGGATGATTGGATCATTTTTAACATCCAACACATTGGATATTATCGAGTGAATTATGATGAAGACAATTGGCGAATGATTACTTATTACCTGAGCTCGAAACACTTTCAGAAAATACACAGAGTGAACAGAGCTGTCCTTATAGATGACGCATTCAACCTAGCCAGAGCAGGTTATTTGGATTATTGGATTCCATTTAATCTTTCGAAATACTTGACTCAAGAGTCTGATTATGAACCGTGGGTCGCTGCTGCGAATAATTTCAAGTTTTTGAATAAAATGTTGAGCAGCGAAATGAAAGTACAGCGGGCTTTTCAAGTAAGTAGTATATGATTGTTTAAAATATTCAATGTCGCATAAATATCGAAGGGAGCTCCTGATGCCAGAAATAGACTTTCCTATAACATGTATCCATTTAACTAGGCGTTACCCCTAAGAAAATAGGAAATCCTGATGACGCATACGTTCATATCTACCCCAGTGAATATGTTAAAGGACAGTTTGAGATTTAATGAAGATATAATGACAATATACAAAAAATTGAACATTACCGATCATAAGATAAACCAATAACAACTTGTTTTTATTAGAATTATTTTATATTAGAACTATTTAATATTAGAACAATCCCAAGGAACAATTGTATCTTTTAGCAATGAAAGTGTCAAATGTTTACTAATTTTGCTTAATAACATTTTGCGAAATTCTTTTGAATCATTTGATATTGCAGGTATTATCAATTAATTATTATCAATAGAGACATTTGCAATATAATATATTGTCGCCTAGAGTTTGTTTGACAATTGTTAGCAGTTCATTATAGAACAACGTAGAAGTATCAAGGCATTCCATTAGTTTAGTCATAGTAAATTAACACAAAGATACGAAATTAAAATTTATTTCAAATAAGTTTGCCATTATTTTGTAAAATACTTTGACATTTTAATGGTAGTGTTTTGTTTTCATCAGATGATTTTTATACGCTATGTATTTTTAACAAATGTAGATAAACCTACATAGTATCTATCACAATTATGTTGAACCAGTTAACCACTCAATATGTACTAAGTTTTTGAATTAAAATGTCCTATTTAGTATTTCCTCATTTTTCGAGATATATTTAAAATTTGAAGTTCGCACATGTTTTAAAATTATATATACGAACTGTTGCTAAATAATAAGTGAATATTATATTTTGAACGAGGGAAACCAAAAATGGAAAAAATAAAATAAGAACAAAGAGAATAATAAAACTTCCGCTTTTTCTCTTTAAAAACAATAGGATATTTTAATCACCAAGGGTAATCTTCATCTCATATAAAATGTGACGATTAAATCAGATTATCAGAGAAGCACTGAATTGATCAGACATTTTATTCGTGCATGGTAACAGTCCGAAATATATAACAAAAATTGGTAAAAGTTTTGTTATTAGCTTTTCGGAATAAACAATCGCGTTTCAATTTTTCATTTGCACTTTGCACATGCATTTTGGGCTGAAGTTTCGTAGACATTGTAGTTTATTTCTTCAGAGCAGACCTGAAACGGAGGATTCAGATTCCACACAGATCACCTTTATGTCACGCGATGTTTCGGTTGACCGATCAAACTGATGACTCGAATCGGAAGTTCTAACCGAATATTCAACCCGAAATATCTTATCGAAAGTCCCTTAACTTAATTGGTTAATCGAATTAAAAAACTGACAGGATAGGTTGCCAAATCGGATTGATATTATACCCTCTGTCCCTGTCCAAATTGTTCAAATGTTTCAATATTTCGATTACTTTGCGACGTTTCTTGGAAAAATATGCAGATGTTTTTGAACACGGACGTTAAGGGACTACCGATAAGATCTTCTTTTTCAACTTGATTGCTCAATCAAATTAAACGTCTTTCTGTAAGAATCTTCCGAGATGAATCATCAGTTGGATTAGCCAACTGAAACATCGTGCAATGTAAAGGAGACAGTGAGGCCTAAAACATTCAATTTCAAATCTATCGTGAAGAACTAGACTGCAATGTCTACAAAATGTCAGCCCAATATGGATGTGCAAAGGATATTTATGAACGTCGATGTATAATTGGTAGTTGTATAAGTAGTTGTATAGGTAATTCTGGGTAGATCGTTTAAAAATTGTTCGCAACAGAATTTAGCAAATTACAAAATAAATCGCTTAATTTGTTTATTTTAACAAATATTCTTTTGATTTAAATAAGTTTATCTTTATTTTATCCTATAAATATAATTAAGTTCTGGATATCTATGCAAATTCATACTCAATAATATTGAAAAGGTGGAAGCTAGGTAAAAAATTATTTTACGTTCTAAATATTATAGAGGCTATTATATTTTGGATATTTTACATTATTATATAAAGCGTTCTCCATTTTTACAGGGAAGCATGTTTAAAATTCAATACGTTGCCAAACAATTTCACGTTATCAAAATTGTCCTTTTATTTCGTTTTGAAAGTAAACATAGATTCTTTCGTATTCTTCAAGCTTTTAAAAATATTGTTACTCATAATTTTAAAATATTGAAGATACTAAAATATTATTGGACTTGATAATTATACTTTTGGTCTTCACCACTTTATTAACTTGTTAGCTATTATCAAAAGACTTTGGACCTAACAGTTTGTGTTCGTTTTCAATTATGGTATATTAAAATCTTCCTGTTCGATCAGGGAATGTCATTAAAATCAGAAAATTAATAAAAATATACTTATTAGGTTTGCAGTCTGTATACTAAATTGCGATTATTGTTAACAATAGGAATATGCAGATCGTTTGTCAAAACCTATGTACGAGAAACTCAATTTTACCGAATCTGCACATGAGGATCTGATGATCACAGCAAAATTATACAAAGAGCTAATCCTATCGACTTCCTGTTTAGTACGCAACGCCAACTGTTTAAGCGTCTCGAAAACTTTGTTTCAGAACTGGATTGCAGATTTTAATAAAAGGTATGAAAACTTTAATATTATCAATTGTATAAAATATAGTACACCGCATTTCTAGATTATTCTTTTAAGAAGAGTATAGGTTGCTTAAATAAGATCTGCGTGACATATGGAAGCAAATATAATATAGTATAAAAATATATTATATATTATGTATCATATAAACAAAATAATAGGATAAATTGATTGTTAAAAACGCTTCAAGCTTTTTGAACAACTCAATATTAATTTGTAGATTTTAATAATATACAAATATTGGATTTTACATTATAATTAATTAATTTATATTAATTTACTTTAGCTTCATCTAGACTGACTATATATTAAAACTACTAATTGAAGTGAATTGTAAAGGGAAATTATTTAATTATTTAAACTACGTATATAAATTCATAGTGCAGCCAAAAATATTCTACACTTTCTTATTTTACCGATAATAGTTCGTATTTATGGAGTAAAAACAGCACTTAAAATTTGGAACGAAAGAGTATTTTCTGAAATATCTCGAATACTTCTACAATTACAGGTAGATTAATTACATTAATGGATGAATTTTGTTTTTCGACGATAAATATGGTTGTATAAATAGATTATGAGAAAATCTATTTCTTTAAATAATATGAAATTTATGACTTTTTTGTTCATTTTTTCGAAAACATTTATCAATTTTTATACGAGATTGTGAAAACTACGCTAGCTAATCTAAATTCAAAATATGGATAAATCAGAATTTGTTCTTGTAAATTAACGAAAATAATTATTATTTAAGTTTGTTTAAGAATCACTCCTTAAATTGAACATGTTAATTTTTTTTAATTATATGACTACATAAAAATCAATTTTTTCAGCCAAAAAATTTTTTATGTAGTTTTATTATTGAATGAGATCTATTACTTTTTACAAATTGAGGCCAAGATTAGAGGTATTTTATGTTGACGGAGGTAGCCTCAGAGAAAATTTGGAGGCTCACGAGTTAATAGCACGACGCTTGATCATTACGACTGATTAAGGATTTACTTAAGTGGCTTCCTAATAAATGCAATTAATCTGCATAGAGCGATAAAAGTGTGTGAATTTTCTTGAATATCTTCAACATGCCACCTCAATTAGTGATATTTTAAACCTGTAGAATGCCTAATTTTGACAAATAATGATAATGTTTCGGTGCAGTAAAGGCCTTGATCAAAACGTCCGCAGACATTTCTTCTGTGAGTAGATATTTGAGATTCATACCATCTGTAAGTTAATACGTATATAACAAAGTGATACCGAATACCAATGTGTTCCGTTCGTTTATGGAAGACGTGGTTCTCAGCAAGAAGCTTGGTACCGCGGTTATCATTGTGCGCTGTAATGTCTTTCAATTCCCGAAGACCGAGTTATCTGATGAAGCCTCTGAGGTGGATGGCTTCTTTCATTGCTTCCGATATATTTATGTATTTAACCTCTGTCGAAGAGATAGCTTGTTGCTTTTGAGATTTCTATCTGATAGTCGTATCTGAACCGGTAAAGTTGAAACCAATGTAAGGTCTTTTATCAGTTAAACATTTTCTCCAATCGGAATTGACGAAGCCGTTAATGTTCTCGAAAAGCAGATTGTCATAGTCCAATAGATTTATTGCACTCTTATATAGTGTAACACACGCTTAGTTGCGCCTCAGTGGATGTCAATATGAGAATTATTAAATAGTTCGAGCCTACCCGCAATGTAAGATATGTAGTATCGTGGAGGAAAGGCCTAAGAGATACCGGGCGAACCATAAACAATGTTGCGAGAAAGCTGAAGTTCCGACAGGCCCAACAATGTACCGTCAGTCCTTCGGTCGAATAGTTTCGCGGAAAAGGCCTGCGTGACCGTGGACACGAGCGGTTGCGGAACACGTGCGTGGTGGGGCTAAGACAAAAGACAAAGGGATGCTAAGGGAGAAAGACGAATTAACAGTCAGTGTTAGTTGAGAAGTCAGAGAGTGCGAATTGCGTTGTCGAAGGTGTGTTGCTAGAGTTGCCGAGAGAGAGTGGTCCGCGTGAGAGAGAGAGAGAGAGAGAGAGAGAGAGAGAGAGAGAGAGAGAGAGAGAGAGAGAGAAGAGAGAGAGAGAGAGAGAGAGAGAGAGAGAGAGAGAGAGAGAGAGAGAGAGAGAGCATTGGATCCGTGGCAACGAGAGTTGCTAATTAACTATCTAGGTGTCTAAATTATAATACGTTATTGTAATTAGTTCGCGTTAAACAACCATCATTTCCTCTTTAACCAAGATCTGTTTAATCTATTGTGAATAAACTAATTGTAGTAAGATCCTACAGATATGTCCGGTCGAATACCGATCGCAGCGTATATGAGTCCGCCAATCAATTTCCTGTACAAAGAAACCTTTTGCCCAATTAAGTTTTCGCCTCTCCTAAACATTGTTCCAGATTAAACAGGGATATTGAGCGACTTTGCTCCTTCTATATTAAATTTTTCGAGTAAGTCACTGATATATCCCTTTTGGCATATGGAGAAACCCCGGGAGTCTTGTTGAATTTCGATATCGAGAGAATATCTGGCCTTCCCAAGATCTCTCATTTCAAGATTTTTTTTTAATACTTTGACGGCCACCTTGGTCATATATGACCGGCCACGCTTTCTCCTGTGATGCCACGGTGGTCATTGAAGCATCTAACGGTGCACTGTTCCTGAGCGAAACATGCGATTTTGGCGTGGCCGTCAAAGTGTTAATTCCCTCTGGATGATTTCTAAATATCCTAGATCTCGCGAAGTGATAAATATGTCATCTATATAAACTGAGAGAACTCTTAAGTATGATTAATCCTACACCATCTGACGTAATTTGCATTTTCAAACCACAGAAGTCTTTATTGTGACGACAAATCCGATTTTCCTTACGGAATGAGTGAATCATTAATTTAGCTTTCCCTGCGATTGCACCGTTCCGTAGTTCACATCGCAAAATCTGTTCCAAAGTTTCTCCAAATATAAGATGTAATAAATATCGTCTTCATTATCTAAAGACCCATTAAAGTACGCTGTAGTTATGTTAATTTGATGAATATCCGCGTGCTTTCTTGCGGCTATTGCAAACACAAAACGTGTAGATCCAAGACGAGTTATTAGAGCAAAAGTTCCCAAGTAGTATACCAGATAGTTGCATGGAACCATGTGCCATGAGTAGGGTTTTCCTTCCTATTATAGAACATGTTTCGTTCGATCGACGAGTTCCCAGGCATCGTTTTTTATCAAACTCCTGACTGCATTCGAGACTGCATCTTTCTCAACCCATCTTGATCTGGTCCCTTTAGGGTTTCCTTAAAGTTCACTTCTGCGTTAAATGCATAAGTGACAAAGTTGTTTTCTAGATTTGGAGTTAGATTGGATTGAGTAGATTGAATTGGATTAAGTATGCATATTTCATACACATCACCGTCCAGTTTATCCGAAACAGACACACTTTCTTTATCAGAATCCACAGGTGTATCAGTAAATAACCAATCTCAAGCTTCAATTATCTTCGCCATACTGTACGCCTTAGCTGATCGGCTGTATTGAGCAGATGGAAGTCAGGGTCTTCCCCTTCCTCGTTTATAAACTACAGTTTTCACATCATTGTCGAAACCTGATTCCACCATCATCGGAGTCACACTCGTCACGCTCTGAATTTATCTTTATTTACCTCTTCATTCAGCACAAAAGCTCTAGATTCGAATATTCACAGGTGTTATAAGTTAAGTGTTCTTTCTACCAATAACTCAGATAATGTCCAGCCAATGAGACTCCTTGATGAACAGCGATTGTTTACCTAATTTGCAACACATATAACCTCTGTTCGGAATAACGGCGGCAGATTTGCTTGTAATATCCACTACATCTAGCAATCTGAACTAGAGAGAGTAAAGTTCAAACTCGTTGGAAAAATACTCTCGCGCATTAGGAGTCTGAAGAGCTTTTATTTTTCGGTTAACATTTTTTATAAATACGAAATGCTTGGAAGATGTTATTTTTGTCTCTCAAAATGTACACCACTTACAAGCGCGAGTACTCGCCCTTAAAGTAACAAAATATTTTTCTTGCCCATTTGAATCAGTTCTCATCGGTCCACAAATATATGAATAGACTATCATTAATGGTCTCCCTTTCTGTCGATCTTTTGGAAAATGGTTGAGCAGATATCTTTCCTTTCAGGCAAATCGCACAGAGTGGTAGTTTTTCATCGTATTCAGCAAGACACCGAATTTTAAATGACTTAATCGTCTACGCCAAATGTGGATGACGTTTCGACGATCAAACAACACTTGCGGACTTCGTAAACTGTTGTAAATAAATATCGCCTACTTTATCGACACTTCACCTGACGTTGCCCTCCATGTCCCAGATTATCGCATTCGTCGCCTGAATACCCCTTTACAGTCCTTGTCAGTGATCTTAGCAACTAAAAGAACACTGATTTGTGCGCAGATCAGGGACATACAAGGTATTTTTAAAGTTGACAGACCTGGTATTGGTTTCAACCGAGGCCTCCACGGTAACTGTACTGCTCGTTCAATTCTCCAGAATTAGCAAAGGACCATGCATCAAACTTCGAGGCACCAACTATACTCTAAGTCGGCAACCCACGTCTTGACAGCATTTGATGACCATTCGCTATCACAGGATATGATTCATCGGCGACATGTACCCGTTACGAATTCTGATCTTTGGAAATGTAATCAGCAGCCCCGTGGTTGTGCTTATGGCATTGCTGTACTTAAACAGAATTTTCTTCTTTACGGCTCCATTTTTACTGCCATGTAATTGATTTTCATAATACTCCTATTTGTCAAGTTCATTCCTCGTCGCTATTATTGCTCCAGACCAACTCTCTTTGAATTTTTCCTTGCATGCCTCTGCCTCTTCAAGTATTTTTACGTTTAATTTTCTGGTTTCAGGCAATGTATCCTGAGACTCGATTACACACCTGAAATTTTCATAACTAACAAGAATAAAACAGAACACTTAAATGGTTCTTTTGAACCTTCATATCTATTACCTCGAGCTAGTGACTACAACATTGAAGAATTTATTAACATGCTTGCGCATATCGTCCCTTTCACTCATCTTCTGAAGTATCAGCTATTTAAGGAGCGTAACTTTTCGGACCGAACCCGAAGAAGCGCATGTGGACTCGAGCTTTCGCCAAATTTCAACCTTCATCAACCTTGACTTTCTTATCTCATACCTCTTGCATTTTTGCCAACTCGTTACTGGTTAGATCTGGTCTCGATATTTCGCCACTCACTGACAAACTTGAATTCCCAAGTGTTAATTAGCAACGCATTGATTTGAAATCACCACGTATCGTAATTTTGATAACATTTCGAGTCTAGTAAAATTTACTGTGCTTATTTTTAACTATTTTTAAGAATAAATTGTTACTCTGTTTTTCGCAGTACGTGATGATGAGTTCATTCTAATCTCAAAAATCTTTACGCTAACATTACTTCTATTACGTAGTTATTTACTTGAATTTATGTCCGTAACTTGCTGCCAGAGGTAATCGCAGAGGAAATTTGGAGATCCACGAGTCGACACAATCGAATTATTAATAGCACAATAGCTGATCATTATGACTGATTAAAGAATTACACAGAATTATGCATATATTTACTTCCTAGTAAACAACGATAACGGGATTAATCTGTATATGTCGGCGAAAGTGTGCAAATGGGTATAAGTCTTGAACATTTTCTAACATTTTATAGTTAATAAAATTATTCAATAAATAGATACCCACAAAAACGGAGACATCTCCGATTTGGATAACTTCTTAATATCATGTCAAGATCATCAATTTGTGTAGTGTTGTAAAGGTTTTAATTGAGGATTGTCATTTATTAAAAGTTTATTATTTAAAAAAAGCTTATATGAAGCCATATAATTTTCCGGATACTATTCTATATTTAATAGAATGTTAATAACTAAGACTTTTTTTAAAGTAACCTAGGTAACTCAAACCTTTGTTTTTTTGGCTGTTTTTCTGGGAAGCAGCAGAGTAGTGCCGGACTATTACCGACTAAAACTCTACGATGGCCTTCCTAAATACTTCACAGGAGTGCCCCGGGGTTTCTTGCAAATTACAGCCGGTGCAGTCCTGCACGTGTTCTCTCATCTATGTAAGCCGATCCCGCGATATAATTTAGACATCAAGAGAGATAGCTCCTGACGCCCCGCCTTCGCCGTCCTGAGTCATCGTGCAAGTCCGCGGAGATCCCACTGCCTTCCCGGTGTAATGACCCTTTTATCCGTTGGACTCAAGAAAAACGGGCCCCTCGTCTTTCTCTCATTGTTAATCGTCGCCCGAGGGGAGCGGGAGCACGGCCCTACGCCGCCCGCCCATCAATTCTCTCCGGCGCGGTGCTCTGCAAGAATGGGATATTCTTTCTCTCTCCCTCTACTTCTGCTCCTTTGCGATCATGACTCGCTCACAAAAGGAGCAGATAGACTTGATTAACTTAAAAGTAAATTTGAATTAGGTCAGGTTAAACTTGTCTAGAGTCTGTTCCTTGTCCAGGCTTTTACATATTGATACTACTGTATCAAAATACAATAATTTTACTAGGAAGTATTTTTGACAATGAGTCTTTAGTAAACGGCGACTTCCAACTATAACCTTCACAACACTACTCAGTTTGATTATCTTGGCAATATATTGTAGAATTATCGAAATCGGAAGTGGCTTCCTTTTTGTGAATATCTACTATTTCATAATACATAATCAGATATCAATCTGAAAATGTCTATTAAAAATTTTCTTGCACCCGGGTAACATACAAATTTATCCAGCCAGGTCAGAAAAATTTGTAGTACGAACGTAAAAAGGGGTTATTTTTGAGTCGGAGTATTAGAATATTCACAGCATATAGTAAATGTCACGTGTTTTTGAATTTTTGCTTCTTTCGTACTTTGAATTTCGTATTCTGGTTAAACTCTGGATTTCCAAAGAGTAACTTGGGAATACACACGTACATGTAATGATACAAGTCGTCGAAATTTCTTGCCTGCAGGAATTCCGCGACTTTCTAGTTCAGGTAAACCAAGCAAAACTCGAACAAAATTGTAAATGTTCAAATACAACATGTTCATGGGGTATTCTATGTCTTTTGTCCATGATCATCTTAGGATTAATCTAATGATGTATAAAACTGCACTGCTGTCGAAGTATACCACAATACAATAAAACATAAAATTAACTCATATTATAAATATATATTCAAAGAAATGACAAATTCATTTTGGGGAAAAGACACTGTTAAGTATTAAGCAACTACATTTCGTGAATTTTTACAGCAAGTTACTTACAATGTTTTAACTAAATATTTAATGTTGAGATTTTCTTTACTTTCAATTACAACTTGTTGTAAGGTTTAAAAAATATAATATCAAACTTTTGATGGTATTGATTTAGTTTGTATAGGATTTCCAAACACAATTGTTCGAGACTTGAGATAATGAGCTTAGGCTCGAGGCGACAACTGGTCGTCGAGCGTAGCCGCGGTCACGGGATGAACGTTCCACCTAACAGAGATAAGGAGTTGCATAGCTCTTCTTTAAAGAATTGGCGGTACCGACACTTAACAGTAAACGTTCCAACGGCCCCGTGGCTCGCCACATACAGACCCCCATTCTTCGGGTAAGATGATCGTCAGATGTCGATGCATCATTCACAGTATATGTTCAGCTAGCCTGAGGATTTAGTTAAAAAAGGTTTTTCAAATTGACAAACAGTCTTTATCCTAACAGTCCGTAAATCTATTACTTACTACGGGAAGATTCAGGAGATCTGCTTTCCTCAAGAACGATGCTTCCCGCTAGCAACTTTCTGTCAAGGGCGGCTAGCATCCTTTTCTAACAACCAACATAGAAATTAACCAATTAACAGCAACGTCGATTTCCCTCACTTTCTGAAAGAGGATTGTCCTGGACGAATCCGATGATCTTGTGCCCTGAGACACAACCCATTGTAGTTTTTCTCTGCAACATCACCGTGACGGAGAGACATTCTCATGTGATCTCATCAGCGAGAAAAACAACGTCTTTACGATCAGTGAATATTGTCACGTTTTATTATAACCAATAGTCAGACTTAGACTTTGGAGGAAAGAACACTTACTATCCCGTTGACCACGGATTCGTTATCGAATCTAAGACCATTGCCATTAGTGTCTAATCACCGCGGTTACTTGTCAATTCTGTAATACTCACACACGCGCTAATCAACATTACCTCGATTGTATAACAACGATAGCTAATTTCAATGAAGATTCATTACACACCCCTAACCCTAATCATAATGATAACCCGACATCATAAGTGGGCTCAGTGCCGGTTATAACAGTGCCAGAGCTTACGATCATCGTGCGCGAGTTAATTCAGTCGCTAGTACAAAAATCGAGCGCGGAACCTAAAAATCTTTCGCTACCGCGTTTTAACTCTGACACCGCAAGCTCTGACCCCGCTGAATGGTGCGCAGATATCAATCTCATTATAGAGGAAAATCCTTTACAAGGCATCGCCCCGAAAGGAAACTATAATTTCAATAATAAGCGTCGAGTCGACCTCTACACAGTGGAAGCGTCAACAGGTAGATCAAGTCATCTGGGTGATTCGTTTCCATTATACTCCGATTCTGGAGCTGAGTGTTCACTAATTCAAGAGTCCGTAGCCTTGAGATTTTCTGGCAAAAGAACGACTGATACAGTAGTAATGTGAGGAATAGGAAATACTTGTATTAACTGTACATCTTAAATTCTGTCCGCTGTACGTATTAATGTTTCTACGTTGGAGATACTTTTCCATGTCCTTGCTGATAGTCATATACAATATGATTTGAACAGCCTTACTATTTGTAAATCAAAAATAATTCACGTTTGTAACAAAACCACCGAAAATGAGATCGATATTGATAAAGTGGATACCGATGTACTTAATAAGTAACGATAAGAGCCCATTAATTTCTGTTCTTCAAAAATTCAAAGATTCATTCATTACCGGTTTCCCACGTACTTGCGTAAATACGGGCCATTTATAAATACGAATAATTTATCCTAACGTCACCGTACAAAGAAGCCTTTATAGACTTAGCGGGGAAGAACGAAGAATAGTATTTGAGCGAATAAGCGAACTAATTGAAGCAAAATTCATATGGCCTGGTAATTCATTATTCGCGAGCCCTATGTTACTCGTGAAGAAGAAAGACGGCTCAGATAGATTATGTGTAGATTTCCGAGGGCTAAATAAAAATACGGTCGCGGACCGGTATCCCCTACCCCTTATTGCGGATCAAATCGCGACATTGCAAAAGGCGAGATATATTATTAGTCTGGACATGGCCAGGATTTCACCAAATCCCTATTCACCCTAATTCTACAGAGTACACAGCATTTGTTACCCTTGACAGGCAATACGAGTATATAACTGTGCCGTTTGGGTTAAAAAATGCACCATCTGTATTTCAGAGGACCATTCTCAAGGTCTTAGGCGACCTCGCTTATTCGTACGTTGTCGTTTATCTGCATGACCTTCTCATTATTGCCGACTCGATAGACCAAGCTCTAGAAAGATTATTATTGTCTTAAACACCCTCGTAAACATCGGATTTTCTTTTAATTTCTCTAGATGCTCTTTCCTAAAAACCTCAATACTATATCTTGGGTACTTAATCCATAACGGTGAAGTTTGTCCTAACCCCAGTAAAATACGAGCCTTGAGTTCTTTACCTGTGCTTACGACCGCTACACAGTCCACATTACCAGTCGGATCACTGCTACCGGTGCGGCATGGAAGGGCATCGTGCAAGGGACTGCCTGGCGCGGGTACCTATATGCCCGGTATGCGCGGACTTGAAGCTGCTCGGATCTCCAGCGTGTGCGCCGCCGGCCCGCAAGGGAAGGACCGTGCAAGAGATGAGGCCCGCTCCTGACGAAACCGTTGACCGACTCCACGGAGGTCAGAAAAGACAATGAGGAGGTCAGTCGCGACGATCGCGAGGGGAACGGCCCGGAGGAGGCTATGGAAACGGAGCCTTCCCCGACGTAAACGGAAAGAGAAGAGATGGACGGCACTCACTCCTGCAGTGCAACCTCAACCATTCCCGCCGGGCTCAGGACTTAATGGTCCAGAGCCTGGTGGAACGGAGATTCGGCCTGGCAGTGGTGGCGGAGCCGTATAGCATCCCAGATGCGTCGCGAGGCGCTGGGGACCTGCTCGGTTCGGTCGCCATACTCTGGACCAGGGTCGCAGGGAACCCCTTCTGCTCGATGATCGAGCAAGGACGGCGCTTTGTGGCTGTGAAATAGGGTGACCTGGCGGTGGTCGGTGTCTATGTGTCACCTAACATCAGCCGAGTGGAATACGCCTCCTTCCTGGATGGTGTCGCGGCTTGTGTGGGGCGTCTGAGTGCCTACCAGACGCTGATCCTCGGGGACTTCAACGCTCACTCCACGGTGTGGGGTTCGCGCAGGACCAATGGAAGGGGGGCGCTGTGTAGGGCTGGGCGGCTGCGCTCGACCTCCGGCTTATCAATCGGGGATCGTCCAGCACGTGCGTGGCGTGGCACGGCGAGTCCATAGTGGACCTCACGTGGGCAAACCCTGCCGCTTCCGGCCGTGTCTCCGGGTGGGAGGTGTTGGCCGAGGAGACACTCTCGGACCATCTCTATATCGCGATGGATGTGATGGCCGGTGGCGCGAGAGGCGACCGTCTGTACGGGTCGTGCGGACCCGAGGGCTCATCGGGGAGAAGAACAAGGAATTTCCCGCGGTAAGCGCCGACCCGCCGCGACGAGGATCTCATGACTGTGGCCACAATGGTCGTCACTTGGGCAGAAGAACCCCCGGCAGGAGAAGAAACGGAGGCGGGGGCAGCCCTCCAGAGGCACGACTTGCACGCGATCTGCGATTAGTGCATGCCGCGGTCCGGAGCTCCAAGCCGCGCCGGTGCGGTGTACTGATGGTCTGAGGAGATCGCTCGTCTCCGCGAGGCATGCATCCGCGCCCGGCGCCGGTATACCAGATCCCCGAGCAGGCTACGATGGGATGAGGTGGCTTATTTGTACGACGTCTACCGCGAAGCGCGGAGGCCTCTACAGCGAGCCATCAAGGACGCGAAGAGACGAGCCTGGGATGAGCTTCTGGCCACCCTCGACTCCGATCCCTGGGGGCACCCGTACAGAATGGTGCTGAAGCAACTCCGTCCTTGGGCGCCTCCCACGGCGGAGAACATGGACCCTCGGTTCCTGGAGGAAGTCGTCGGGGCCCTGTTTCCGGGGGCGATGAATGAGGAGGAAAGCAGGACAAATGAAGAGCGGAAGCTACGGCTGCCGGGTGAGGATCCACGGGACACCACGGGTAGCTGGAACCCGGAATCGGCGATCACTGAGGATAAGCTGGCCGGGGCTGTCGAGAAGATTGGAGCGCGGAAAGCGCCGGGTCCCGACGGGGTTCCGACCCGCGTGTGGAAAGAGGTCGCCGGAGTCTTGGCCCCAAGACTGAGAATTCTGTTTGACAGATGCCTGTCACGGGGCGAATTCCCTGTCCTATGGAAGGAAGGGCGGATGGTCCTGTTGCCGAAGCCGGGACGTTCCCCGGACTCGCCTTCTGCCTTCCGGCCCGTGTGCCTGTTGGATCAGGCTGGCAAACTGTTAGAGAGGATTGTGGCTGCACGACTGGAGTCACATTTGTCTCGACATGCTCCCGGGATACACGACAGCCAGTTTGGCTTCCGGAAGGGACGGTCTACGGCCAATGCCATCGGCCGCGTTCGCGCTCTCGTCGAGAGGGCCGTACGGCGAGATTACGTGGTGCTGGCTGTGTCGCTAGACGTGGTCAACACCTTCAACAGTATCCCCTGTGACAGGATAGGTCGGGCCTTCGAGTTTCATCGGGTGCCCGCTTACCTGCGGGGTGTGGTCCGGGTCTTCCTCCGGGACCGTAGTATCGTCTACACCGGGCGGGGCGGAAGGATAATAGGGAGGGCGGTGTGCCGCGGTGTCCCGCACAGCGGTGGCCATCAGAATAGCGAGGGGTTTTCGCACCATTTCGGCGGCGGCAGCGGCGGTGCTCGCCGGGCTTTCCCCGTTCGAGCTACAGACCCTGAAGTGTCGGGAGATTTATCTCCGCATTCGGGGCCTGCTGGGCGGAATCGGCACGGTGGACGTGGAGGCGGAGGCGCAGGCTCGGCGAGAGCTGCTTGACAGACAGTGGGCCGGCCTCGACACAAGAACGGGCGCGCCAGGGCTAAGGGTCCTCGGGGCCATCCTCCCAAACTGGGACGTTTGGTTGGACGGAGGCGCACCTCTCCTGACCCAACAGGGTGACGCAGGTGCTCATGGGAAACGGGTGCTTCGAGGAGTATCTGCGCCGAATCGAGAAAGAGGCAACCGCGTGTTGCCACTGCGACGCAAATGTGGACTCGAATACTGCCCGGCGTGGGCAGCGCCGCGATGCTCCTTAACCGGGGAAATAGGATGCGATCTCTCGCCGCCGGCGATTCTTGAAGCGGTGCTGACGAGTGAGAAGGGCAGGAAGGCCGTGACCTCCTTCTGCGAGTTAGTTATGCTGCGAAAGGAGGCGGCGGAGCGGGTGAGGAAACGGGTTTCTCACCCCGAGAGGACCGGCCAACGAAGATGCGGCGGTGCCCGTGGACGCGCCTACACGAGGCGAGCGGGGGCCGTCGCGTCCTCCGAAGGAGATAGAAATTAGGCGCTGGACCTTCAGCACCCGGGAGCCATTAACAGTTCTGTTGGAAATCCGGACGACCCCCTGGGAGAGGGCGCGATGCGACAGGACAGCACGTCGCGCCAGTTACGGACAGAATATCGTGCGCGGGGGGGGGGAGTCGCCGGGTTGCTGGGGACCCCTCGATCGCAAGAGGGACGGTCATCGTGGAGGTTTTAATCGGTTGGAGTCCTACACTACTACGCCGCTCTTCCCCCTGGAGGCGGCGGGTGTCCGTGCGGATTTCCTCCACGAAAAAAAAAGGTTTAGCCTGTTACTTTTGAAAATTCGTTCCTAAATTTTCACTAATTATGAAACCCATGTATACTCTTACGTCAGATAACAAAAACACAACCTGGACAGATAAACACGAAAAAATAAGACAAGAGGCAATTTCCGTCCTGACGGAAGCTCATGAAGACGTGTGATTTGCTCTGTGAGAACGCTGTTCACATGCGCCCGGGGCTACGATGTAACAAAGCTCAGTGAGACCATGAAACGAAGCTCTGTGTGGTCGTGCGATCTAGAAAAATGAAATAGATTTGGGTACGCAATCGAGAATGGTCCATCATGTCATTATGATCGGACTGGTAATCCACAGAATGCAACTAGCACTTTGAATACTAATTACAATGTTACTGAATTTTTATTTTCTTTTATTTGTTATTAAGAGATTCGATCCAAATTTTTGTTGTTGAACTTGACCCTTGGCTTATTGGAATATTTAGTCAAATAGCAAATAATGTCAGTTGCATCGAGCCTAATGTTAAGAAAACATAATATTTTAGATACACCCGAAGACCTGTGATTGTCTGGATGGCCGTGTCGCAGATGAAAGGTCATCGGGACCTTTCTTTTGGAATGTTTACGGAAGGTCCCTAATACTTTAGTCCAGACTTTTTTTTATAGCCGTACTTAAATAATAAAACTGAGAAATAGCTGTTTATGATTTAATCCAATTATGTTTGTCCGAGATTGGGCTCGAAGTGACACAACTGGTCGCTAAACGTAGCCACAGTTACGGGATGGACGGTTTTACCTAACAGAGGTATGGAGTAGTTGTATAACTCTCTTATAAACTCTCTTATTGTATAAAAACAAAGATTGACCCGAGGGATACAGAGAGGTACGGAGAGGAGTATATAAGGGCAGATCCAGTTGGACTGAGGTTCAGTCCGATAAGTTCGACTGGTACAGTGAACAAGTACGTTGAGTGACACCAGAATCTTGTATGAAATCGCATTGGTCATCCCGTTGACCGTGTATTTGTTAGCGAATCTACATTCATTGTCATCAACATCTCGATTATTCAATCGCCGCTATTACTTGTTAAACTCTGTAATACTCATATTCGTATCAATAAATATCATCTGTAGTATACAACAACGATGGCCAATTCATATGAAGATTCGTTATACGCCCCGAACTCCAATGATAACCGGATATATATAATATTATATATATTAAAATATTATAGGAAGATATTTATTTCATAGAAACAAGAAATAAATACGCACTTTAATTAGCAGAAGTAGTATTTGCATTAAAAAAAGGATTGCCGTTGAATTATTTATACGCTTGATATATATTTTTATGATATATTAAACAACAAAAAATGTTCTAACCATTTTAATATAACTCTCTATTACTGTTATTTACATAATATCGTTTAATGGTAGATTTTATTTATTTTATGAATTGATAGCATACCACGAGATGTTAAGAGCTTTGTTTATTGCGAGGGAATACGTAACGGAAGCGAAGAGGATTGGTACCTAGCGATAGATAGATGGCTGAACACTGATCTACAGACTGAACAAGATTTGTTATTGCAAGGTCTTGGATGCACGCATAAAGCTAATCTGATTAAAACGTAAGTTTTCTTTAATATTTAAAAATAAACTTTCCAGAGTCAGAGATAACATCGAAATTATATTTTTATAATTTTAGAACACTTAAAAATGTAAGATATTTATTATATTTGTGAACGAATAATATAAGTATTATTTGTTTCGAAATTTTTAGATTGCTGCAATTTTTGGAAAATTGTTAAAATTTTAACGTAAAAACATTTGATTATTAGTTTGACCCTTCGTTGTGATATATTTTTTACATTTTATAATAATTTAGGATTATGTATTGTACATAATTGGTATCTAAAATAAAGTGGGTAGTGTAAAAATATCCAATTGTAATCCTTTTATTCGTGTAATATCTTTTTGGCTATATACGATCCATTGTAATCACGAGAAAGAATTTTTTTCGACTCATTAGTATGTTATTCGTTTAATATTCATATAATCTTTTAATTAATAATACTATAATTATTCATTCATTTTGTATTCCAAATGCAAGTCACAAAAAGAGAGAACATATAGAATAACCTGATATAATATTGTTAATAAGAGTTATGAAACATGTGCTAATATAAAAAATATTTTGTTTTACGTCCAAAGCATTTTGTATAAATAAGAATTTTTTTTTAAATAATGATTTTGGTTGCAAAGTTTCTTAGAAATGTGTACGTAATGATTTAATATGTGGGATATCCCTGGGGCATGTTATGAAGTCAAGCTGAAGGCTAAATGCCTGAATACTCTTTATAGAAAATTAAAGGATGCATTAATTGGTATATAAAAAATTAATAGTTATATTTAAAATAAATAGAAGTTTAAAATCTTCTAAGTATCACCACTTCCGGTGTCGAAGCATACACCAGGTTATTTACTACTCGAAACAATTTATCTTTGCCTAATAAAATTCGCTTTATCCTCAACCATTTTAGAGCTACACAAGCTCACGAAAGTATTCAAAAACTTTTGGATATGCTTTATGGATATGTTATGCGTGTTATACGAAACATTTTGAAATTTCACTAGTGTTGTTACGAAATTCGCCTGTCATAGTTATATAGAATAAAGTTTGAAACAAACTTAGTAGTATACTGCATATAGTAGTAGTATATAGTACAATTTAAAAGTATAATGTATATAGAAATTGCAAAAGATTAAGTGAAGATAGGTACATATTTTACAAAGAAAAGATGAAAGTAAATTATCAATTATAATAAATCTTAATATTCAGTGGAACCATTTTAAACATACATAAAATAATAACTATTATATAAACTATTTATGTGGTATATGAATTTTTTCCCTAAATATGTATATATATTTACAACAAATACCTTGTCTATATACATTTTGAGATGGATTTCAGATTTTACCAACATAATCATGACAACTGTGTCTCAATATAGTAATAATGAAATTTCAAAATGTTTTATATAACACATACAATATTGCCCTAAAAAATTGTATGCTGAATGTACAAATAATTTCATAACCCAGTCATATAAAATATATTTTGGGCCAGTTGAATGGGATACTCCGTATAATAGAATATATCAGTTTCTACTCAGTTAAAAAGCATTTTATTCTCAAAAAGAGAATTGTTTAAAAGTAAAGTCAATAATGGAGTTCAAAATGCCAATATCACATAATTTTCAACTATCTTATAAATTTAATGTGAAAGTTAAGTTAATCAGAATCAGCCTCTGTTATCGTAATCCATTTCGAATAAACGAACTTATTTTTGATCAGTCTTTAACCTGAAATATTCTCCACAGGTATCTCGAGCTATCAATATCTAATGTGCAAAATGTTCGTAAACAACAGAGAATGATGATAGTGAATTCCATTTTAGATGGGAATGTTGAGAATGTAAATCATGTTTTGGAATTTGTTCAGACGAATTTACAGAGGATTATCAAACTGTATGTGCATACTTATCTACATTTCACGAATCTTTGTAGTTATACAAAAATACTTCTGATCTTGATTATTTCAAGTTGCGAATTTGTTTGCGATAAATATAAATTTCTTTTTGTAGGAGAGGATACGATTTTGTGGGGAAAGTGATTAGCGCCATCGGAGAAAGAATGACAACAGCAAAGCAAACAGAAATGGTATTGCTCATATATACATATTCGTTTTCGGTGTATTTCAACAATCGATTTATCCTATTGTATTTTCTTATATATTTTATGCTATTTGCAGAGAATTATTTTTTATGTATTTCTCCAAAATATTGTTTGACAGATACAATTTTACTTTCAATTGGACATCAGAAGTATCAGCTAATAGGAGAAATCTGGAATTAATCAAAAAAAAGAATTTTCATTTTGCAATATCATTTCCCATCAATCCAAGAATCATTCCCCAATAAGCCAAAAAGAACTGATATTTCTTTATCTTATTTATATTATATATCTATTTCGATGAAAATATTTATCAAGGATTTATACCGTATTATTCATATTTTGAACCTAATAAAATATTTGTTTCATATCAAAAATTTTATATTTGCAAGAAGTCTGCAAAAATTACTTCAAAAGATACTTTACTGAAAGAGACAACTGTTTCTGAAAATTAATTAGAAAGAAGTTACCTAATAAATAGTAAAAATTTTAAGAAAAATATTAAATTACACCTTAGAGGACTCAATTTATTGATTTTTTTCCAATCTTATAGATCTCGATGTGTTTCGAGTAAAACACAAATTTTAAATAACTCTATAGAAATGTAGTATTTTCTCAAATCTTCTTTGAATCGTACTGGAAATTTTTCAAACATCCAATTGTATTGTGGTCGTAGCATTAAGCTTCTTTCAATTGCTAATATTTTCCTAAAACATCTTATAGGATCACAGGAAAATGTCTTATAATTAGTTAGTTTATAATATACCAAAATATGTATATAAAGTAACCACAATAGAGTACTCGTTATAATTTTTAGCAAGTAAAATAAATCTTACTTATATCCATAAAAATTTTAATTTGCATTAAAGTTTGTAAGTAGCATAAAAAATGACTAAAAGGTTTCTAATTAATACAAATTCTAAAATCAACCCTTTCGATGAAAACATAAAAGTCATATTTATGCATCATGAATCGATATACTTCTCAATACTCTTTCCACCTTCTATCCCTGTATTATAACCTACATTTTCTATTTCTTATCAATTCATCACATTATTTAACAGTAGAGTGTAAGTAGCGTTGTAAAGTAGATTAATATCTTTTCATTTCCACAAAAGAGTGCAGAAGGTTTAAGCCAGGTGATCAAATGATCGTTGTATTGAACTTCTTGTTCTATGTATTTTTCACTGAAAGTTCCAAATAAGACTAGCATATCTAATTCCTGCTGTATATTTGAATTGTAAAGCAAATTAAACTGAAATCCGTTGTATCGACAAATTTAATAGTTTTAATGTTAAGATTTTAATAAGCATTTTGAATTTTATGTAAGATTTGCTTCAGTTGTATAAGCACTTACAGTAATGAAAAAAATGTGATGAATATAGAACTTGATATAACATCGAGAAGATTGATTCTAGAACCGATGTTGATTAGACATTTTGTATTGCTCTCGATGAATAATATATGCTCGAAAAATCTTAGAATAGAAGCTTCTTTTTAATAACACTGTATATTATTACATGATTGTTAATTTTTATTACAGTTGAATACGTTTATTAAAATAAATTCCAAAGAACTAAGGTCAATATTGGATACAGCAAAACAGTCATTATCTGTGGCCTTGGAAAACGTGGAATGGATTAAAAAATTCATGCCCAGTATTGCTAAATACTTTAACACACCTTATGGTAATTAATACTAGACTTATTAATAAAATGAAGGTCATTAGGGTTCTTGGTGAAATTATTTGTATGTAATTGTGATGATTCCTTTTCCTAAATAAAGAAAGAATTTAATAACGATGTTGTATTTATATAGAATAAGCTTGTTACGACCGTTCACAGAAAGACGCGATCGCGAGAAGGCACGTCAACGGGAGTCGTAAATTCCCGTTACGATTAAACAATCAACGCCACGAACTGATCGATCCCTTTATTTCAGTTACGGTAATAGGGGTGGTTTAACTGATGTTACACTGTGTTAATATGTATATAATATCGTTTATTCCAGCAGCTTTGTAAAGATGAACAGTTACACTGATGCGTCGGTACAAGATAAATAAGAGACCCGTTACAGACGTTTTGACTATTTTAACGACGAAAAAGATTTAACTGATTTAAGGATAGAATCCGTTACAGACTTGTTGACTGTTCTAACGACGAAAGGAAAGTAGTACGAAAGTGACGGTGCTATGTCGGAGGAGAACTAGTGAAGGGTGTGTCTAGCGCACGGGACCATCGGATTTGTTAATGACATTTTTGGTCGGGAAAGTGAGGGTAGTAGACATTGTTTCTGATTGGCTATTAAGACTGTTAGTGGACTAAGAAGGGTCTTAGGCCTGGTCTAGGTAGAAAGTCGGCCGACATAACAAAGCTTTTACGAAAATTGATAATTTCATTGTATTGTATGTTGTATAGTATTATTAAATGAAACTTATAAACTTAACAAAAACCAGTGAATTAATAAAACAAATTCGAATATTCATAATCAGAACGCGTTCATTCTTATTCTATCATTAGTTTATAATTTACTTAAGAAGCAGCATTCCCCAGATATTTTTTACACCTTCATCACTCATCTTCAGTGACAACATATACTTGTCTCTTCATGGCTGTTTATTTAACATCAAATAATAAATACAATTCTTGTAGCAGCTGTAATACGAAGATATTGTTCATCGAAAACTGAAGACTGATATGTCATGATTATGGATTTTGAAAAATATTATTTAACAGCGAACACTTAGCTGGAATGTGACTAAACATTATATTAAATACAAAATTTATTAGAACATAATAACTATTTTATATAGAATATAATAACTTGAAATATTAACGAACAGCGCTCTATCCTCCTGTACATCTCAGACGGGAAAGAATTTGTTTTATTGCATATTCATTCATTCAACATATACGCGATGCGCTCGTCTCATGGTGTTTTTCTTTTGTCTTCCTCTTTTTCCTCCTTGCTCGTACAATACAGATGTACATACATCCATTTTCTAACAGTGATAAATTTTTCTAAATAAATCGCTTGAAATAATAAAGATTCATGTAATAGCCATTGCATTCATAAAATAAATCATTATTTAATTATCAGATTGTTGATATCTGATACGATCAATTTAAATTAAATATATAAATAAATAAATAAATATATAAATAAATATATAAATTAAATATATAAATGAACATATATAATATGAATATATTATACTAGTCAAATTGCAGATTTTTATGCATTTATATGATATTTAAATCTGTGAAAATGCCCAAAATTATTTTGTACATATAAATGCAAGATAATATAAAATATCTAAAACATAACACTGGTTGTAATATTTAATAGACGAAACAGATTTCTATTTGGATTCTATTCATCTACTTGTGTTCATAAAAATATAAATTTGCATAAAAATCCACAATCTACAAATAAATTAATCGGCATGAAAAAAACGACCATAATTCATAATTTGCGTATAAAATTATATGAAAAAAGAACGATTTATATATAAAAAAATATATTTCTGACGTAATAAAAGAGGTCTTCTTATATTTTAAAGTTCTTCAGCACTAGAAAATTTGAGATATCGATGAAACGTCAGTATTTATTTTTTACTAATACCTCGTGTTTTACATTGTTTTACACATTAAAGACCGAAATTAGGCGTTTATTTAATTTATACATTTTTTAAATTCATTTAAATTAATGAATTCTATTGATTTCACATTGTAATTGTAAGAAAAAATCCCAAGAATATTGGCCAATATCTTTTTCTGTTGAGGTTAACTGATAGAGGAACGAATGGATGAATATCTAATAGAAAATTATATTGAAATAAGTATAGGTATAAGTACATATATAGTGTATGCTGATCCAGCACCTCACTCTCTCAATGTCACAATACAAAATAATATGATAGGGAGCACGTTCATACATTTATAGGTAAGGACATTACCAAAAAAAAGTTAACCTTAGTGTATAACTCTAGCTGAAGGCTAGAAGAAACAGCAATAACAGTCTACTTATAGTTCTTTTGTTTGTAGACCTTGTAACTTAAAACAACATTTATATTCAAGGGCACAAATTATTATGCACAACAATATGGACCTCTCCCTGTTTTGAATTTATTTGCTTCACTAAATTCTATTCTCTTCGTAACAACGGTCTTCTGTATATAGAATGTCACGGGTAAAAGAAATAAAAGAAAAGATGTAAAGTTTTTCTTGAAATAGTTAGTTCAACATTTTCTTTGCCATTTCATTTGCTACCTAAGTACTATTAGATTCTACAATCTTGAGAAATTTTAAAAAGTTTAAATATTGATAACATTATGATAATTTCTTTTTCTCATATTATAAGATTTCTTTTTGTGTTTTCGATTTTTTTAAAGAATGATTTTTGAAAATATTGCGTTACCTCATTTCACTGATTGTTCTTCAATCGGTTAATTCGATAGACGAGAAATTAATGATTCAATACCCGACCGAAATATTGTAAGAATTAAACATTAGTACGTACAATTCGAAAAGTAAAACATTTCTTTCATAGAATAATCACGATAAAATTTATTTACATTATCTACTTTACTAAATCAAGATGAAGAATTACCTAACATAATATAATTAATATTCAAGCGATATTGACGACAAGACAGAGCGAAACGAACCGAATTACTAAGAACTTACTCGTATCTTGCTAATATCAATGCTTGTACAAACAATCATATTAAAGTATTGCATTGTAATTCATCGCAGTATCGGCAAAACCTTAGATTAAAATGCGCGTTTTTACAATTGAACGTTTAGAAGAAATTCTGTGAATATAACAGACCATTTTCTGATCACTATCCAACGATATAATAACTTCGATCGGGACAACACGCCAATTGATAAGATTAGGAAAACTAGATATATTTTTGTCCATGCGTGCCTTATAAAGCATGAACACTTGTAGAGGTAAACTTTCATAAGGCAATGGTTGACGTGTAACTTCCTAGCTGACATTTTACGCAGCCGACTGAGCGATTGATCTGTAAGGTATGTTGAGCTAATGACTGACGTATTTTTCCAACGATTTCGAGAAATTATTACAAAAATATCAATTTCTATATCGATCGAAATATGAAAGTCATAATGATCAGAGCTATTAAGGAAGCTATTACGTTTTCTTCTTATCACTAAATCATTCGATGGATTCCGCGTATACGATTCCATCTATATTTCTTACGGTATTATCTTCTCATTCGCATCTTATAAATATTTGCAAGCGAACTGAAACGTTAAATAAGTATGTACATTGAATATCTATCGCAGGTTGCAAACGATTCTGGTGTAGTATTTAATTACATACGCCCAAATTAACGTTTCGCGTGATTTACAAGTAAAATCGAGTAAAGAAATTTTATCAACATTCACGAGCCGAAATAATAATATATAATAAATAATATATTTTACAAAATAGAAAATAAACGAACTGTGGGTCATTCAATGGATGGGCTTGTTTGCCGAATCGATCCAAGATGGCAAGAATATTGATACTGTCCCTTATCAATCTGATGTTCACGAATCTCCTACTTGGAGACGTGATCGGCTCTCAAGTCACCGATTCAAGCTATAGACTACCAGCAGAAGCCAAGCCAAGTTTTTACGAGTTAGATTTGACAGTGAATTTGAATTCAAATTTATCAGGAATAGATTTCAAATTTACCGGTGAAGTGAAGATCGACATCGTAGCTGAAATTCAGGATGCCCATTCCATAACACTGAACATGAAGAACCTCATTGTAGAGAATATTACCCTATACGATTTAAATGGAACCGCTATTAAGGTGAATAGTAGTGCATATGATGACGTACATGAATTTTTAATTATTACGCTTGATGACAAGCTTAACAAGGGAGACAAATACAAGCTTACTGTGAACTATTCTGGAGTCGTGAATGATCAATTAAGAGGATTCTACAGGAGCAGATCTACCGACAAAAATGGCAATCTAACGTAAGAATACCTTCTTATATAGTTCACAAGTCATCTCTTAGATAAATTCTTCATTTTGTATTCATTTTCTAATTTTTTATTGATATTCAAAAGAATTTTGATAATATTGAGTATAAGAGCATGATAAATAAAAGAAACCAATACAAAAAATAAACGCTGTTAGATAGTTATGTAATATTACTTAAAATTAGTTAAATTATTCATTTTGGATTTAATTGGCCAAAAAATTTTGCACATCATCATTTCGCTTAATAAAGTGTAAAGAAAAATTACGACTGACTGTTGCATTTTCTCGCTCATTTTTTTGCTCGAGACGATCAATATTTTCAAGAACTTTATTTTCACATTGCAGATATGTGGCTGCGACTCATTTCGAGCCAACAGGTGCACGGTTAGCGTTCCCTTGTTGGGATGAGCCTGCTTTCAAGGCACCCTTCAACATTTCTATAACCCATCCGAAATCTTACCATGCGATTTCGAACATGCCAGTTGAAGAACTAAAAGTGGAAAACGACATGAAGACAACTAAGTTCAAAACAACTCCATGGATATCCACCTATTTAGTGGCATTCATTGTCTCCAATTATGAATGCAACGAAGATGGCACGTTCAGAGTGTGTACTAAGCCACAGGCAGTGAATCAGACACATTACGCCTTAGAAAAGGGTAAAAAATTGCTAGACGCTTTAAATGAATATACCACCATCAATTTCAACCATTACGTACCAAAAATGGATCAGGTATCGCTGCAGGACTTTTCGCCAGGCGCTATGGAGAATTGGGGTCTCGTCACTTACAGGTATTTGTTGCAGCACATAATCAAAGTTGATCAAGATCACAATTTGATTTAACAGGTCAAAGTTCAAATTTCAACGGCAAACTCATCGAATGTCCGACCAAAGCGTATAAGAGTTTTTAGGAACGGATGATGGATCAAACATATAACATACCAGTAGAGTTTTAATGATGTGCTTTTTTAAAACTAGAAATTTTAGTTTAAGAAAACCAAATGTTATGGTTTTTTGTCTGCATGAGGTTCATACATATACATATCTAGTCTAGAAATCTGATTCATCAACGAATAACGTTTACAATTGCTAAGCTACCGTTAAACACATTCTTTTAAATTGTCCCAAATATAAAGAGCCTCGCCCTAAATTCCAGATTAAGAGAATTCTAAGTATATATATATGAAGTTAATGCAATATTAAAATCTATTTAAAAAATATTATATTTTTGATGGCAGACTTCGATCGAAACATTTCATTTCAGGGAGTCTGCTCTCCTTTATCAAGACGGTGTTACCACAACTCGTACGAAGCAAAGTATAACTACGATTATAGCCCACGAATTTACGCATCAGTGGTTTGGAAATCTTGTTAGTCCAGAATGGTGGAAGTGGATTTGGTTGAACGAAGGATTTGCAGACTACTTCCAATACATTATTACTCATAAGATAAATGTAATAAATGTGTCTTCTATTTATTCTACTATTCTATTAATTTGTTATAAGGGAATTGTTATAAACTGGATAATAAATTTTTATTGCACTCAGAATTTCAATTATCAGTTGCTCATATTTTATGACTATTAATATAGCTATGCATTCTACGCATGTTTCTGACCTCTACATCAATTAACAACTAACATATCTTTCACCATTAAATTCTCGCCGACTACTTTAAACATATTCTTGTATCATGTAATATCAAATATCATGTAATATATTTGTAGGTACTACCCGAATGGCGATTAGACGAAGTGTTTGTCGTTGACAACACACAAGGAAACGCTTTCATTGCAGATGCAGGCGAAAATCCGCGTCCCATGAACAAGGACGCGAACACGCCTCAAGAAATTAGTAGCTTGTTCGACAATATTGCGTATCAGAAAGGTAAGAGATATTCTCATTGTTATTAGAGGTAATTCCCTCTAGGATATCTTCTAGGTAGGATAAATTGACCGTATTTCTAACTGGCCCGTATTTACGCGAGGATGTAGGAAACCCGTAACGAAGGAATCTTTGAATTTGTCGGGAACAGAGAATCGACTTTTATCGTTACCAATTACATCAGTGTCAACTTCATTAATATCGGTTTCGTCTACCGCGGTTTTATTACAGGCATTAATTATCTTTGTTTTGCACATAACGGGGCTATCTTGTGTAATATTTACGTCAAAACCTTGGCTTAAAATTTTACGACCAATCACGATATCACATTTTAAATAACTATCAGCAAGGACATGAAAAATTATCTCCTATGTAAAACCATTAATACAAACCGTGGGCAAATTTGAAATGTACATTTAATACAAGTATTTTCTATTCCTCGCATTACTGCTACTATATCAGTTGTTCTTTTGCCAGAAAATCTCAAGGCTACGGACTCTTGAATTAGTAAACACTCAGCTCCAGAATCGGAGTATAATGGAAACGACTCACCCAGATGACTTCATTTACCAGTTGACGCTTCCACTACGTGGAAGTCAACTCGACGCTTCTTCTTGAAATTATAGTTTCTTTTTGGGTGTTGCCTTGTAAAGGATTTTCCTCCATAATCAGATTGACAGCTGCGCACCATGCAGCAGGATGGGAGCCCGCGGTGTCAGGGTTAAAACATGGTAGCGAAAGATTTTTAGGGTCCGCCCTCGATTTTTGTACTAACGACTCCATTAACTCGCGCGCGGTGGTCGTAAGCTCTGGTCCTGTTATAATCGACACTGAGCTCAGTTATGATGTCAGGTTATCATTATGATTAGGGTTAGGGGCATGTAATGAATCTTCACTGAAATTAGCTATCGTTGTTACATAATCGAGGTACTGTTGATTAGGACGAGTGTGAGTATTGCAGAATTGACAAGCAACTGCGATGATTAGACACTAATCATAATGGTCTTAGGTGCGATAACGAATCCGCGTTCAACGGGATAGTAAATGTACTTTCCTTCAAAGCCTAAATCTGACTCTTGGTTAAAATAAAGCGTAACAATATTCACTGATCGTAAAGACGTTGTTTTTCTCGCTGATGAGATCGTACGAGAGTGTGTTTTTCGTGGCAGCGATGCTGCAGATGAAAACTATGATGGGGTGTGTCTAAGGGCACGACATCATTGGATTCGTCGAGGAAAACCTTCGCTCAGAAAGTGAAAGAAATGGACGTTGTTGTTTATTGGTTTATTTCTATGTTCATGGTTAGAGAAGGATGCTAGCTGCCCTTGAGAAAAAGTTTTTTTTTATTTGCGTTTAATTTACAATCAATTCTCATAGAGAATTTTAAGTCAATTTATCTGGCGTGGTACTATGACATGATTAAGAAGTGTTTATAGTATGTTTGATTCTACTTGAATCTGGTGCTTAGGTCTAAGGTGTAATGTCTTTTTACCCTGCAGATCTGTTCCGACATGTCGAGTAGTTCAGTAATTAGAGGAATTTGATGGTTGTCAACTCTTGTGCTGTGTGTATTACTGAATTTGAATATTTCATCTTTGACTGTGGGTATCTTGTGATTTATTGTTTCGTTGGTAACGTACCAAGGTGCATCTATTCGGAATCTTAAGGTTTTCGATTGGAATCGTTGGAGAATTTCTATGTTGGAATTACTTGCTGTTCCCCATAGTTGGGTTCCATAGGTCCAAACAGGTTTTAATATGGCCTTGTATAATGTGATTTTATTTTGCGTGTTTAAGTTGGAGCGTCGGCCGATGAGCCTGTAGAATTTTTTAAACTTTGCTTTGAGTTGTTTAGTTTTATCTGCGATGTGCTGCTTCCCTGTCATTCTTCTATCTAGAATCATGCCCAGATATCTGACTGACCCTTTATCTGGAATAGGAATATTGTTTATCGTTACCTGTGGGCAAGTTTGTTTTCGTAGCGTGAAAGTTATGTGGCTAGATTTGTTTTCGTTGATTTTGAAGCGCCATTTGTGGAACCATTCTTCCATAGAGTCGAGACCGCGCTGGAGAGTAGAGGACGCAATTGTCGTGTCTGAGTGTCTGAGTGCATCGTCAGCAAACGTGGTTATCTCGGTCAAAGTTGGTAAATCTGCAGTGTAGATGCTGAACAGCAGGGGTCCGAGGACACGGCCATGGGGTATACCACATTCTATTGGAAATATTGAGGTTATAGCGTCTAGGTGTTTTACCATGAATTATCTATTGGTTAGGTATGATTCTAGGATGGTGTAGTAGGTTTGTGGTAGGATTTTCTTTAGTTTGAACAAAAGTTCTCCATGCCATACTTTGTCGAATGCTTGTTGAATGACTAGAAATACCGCAGTGCAACATTTTTTATTCTCAATATCTTGATGATTTTATGAGTTAGACGAGGAATTTGCTCTATCGTAGAATGTAGCTTCCGAGAGCCGAATTGATGATCCGGCATTGTTTTCAACTCTAAGAGTAAAAGGAGTCGTTTCGTTAGCATCTCAAATAGTTTGAACAAGGTGGGTAAAATACTAATTGGACCATAAGAGCTAGTTTCGTGTATTCGTTTCCCAAGTTTAGGGATAAGAGTAATTAATGATATTTTCCAGGACTTATAATAGTATAGTATTCAAGGTAAAGAATTGCATCAAAGATAGATATAATGAGAGCAATCTCTTTTTTGGAAAGCTTCTTGATAGCTTTGTTACTTATCTGATCATGTCTCGATGCTTTCCTGGGGTTTAGGCGACGTATTAAGTCAATAATTTCCAGAGATGAGAACGGTTCAATTTCGGCGGCAATGGTGGAAGAATACGGTTTGAAGACATTAGTTAGGTGGTTTGCAAGCAAGTTGGTTTTTTGTATAGGGCTACGCGCCCATCCACCTTGCGGACCAATTCGCTAATTGGAGGGATTATTTGCGGAGGATAAGTGAGTTTTCTAGATGCCTCCCATACTGAGTAGTTGGAGTCAGCTGTGGGAAACACATTAGCCAGATATTTATGGAAACAGTCATTTTTGTAATTATTAATGATTTTGGTTAGTTTTCTTGTTGCGTTATTTAGCTTACGCTTGTCTTGAGGCGTTCTGTGACTTTGACATACTCTTCTAAGTCTACCTTATTCTGCGATTTTTATTAATATGTAATGGGTGTATTCATGTTTATTGACAAAACACTTAGTAGGGGTGGAAGAACGGATCGCGTTTATTATGCTAGTGTTTGAATATTCCGTGGCTACTTCTATATCTTCATTTGTTTTTAGGGATATTGAGGCTGATGTTGAATGATTGAATACTTCCCTAAAGAGCTGCCAGTATGTGAGTTGGTTATGAATAAAGCCATTCAGTTGGTTTACGATAATTGTTGAATTAATTGTTGCTATGACGGGTGAATGATCTGAAGAGAGTTCTACAGAAAAGTTGATTTGGATGTATCTTGGCGAGATTTGGTTATGAAGAAGTCTAATAGGTCAGGTAGTTTGTTAGTGTCAGTGTGTCAGTAAATGGATTCGTTTGTGCTGTGGTAGTTAGGTCTGTTGGCGTTAATGGATTTCAAAAGGTTTTTGCCCCTTACTGTGATAAGTTTGCATACCCATTGGGTATGTTTAGAGTTGTAGTCTTCTCCAGCTATGAATCTATTGCCGAGGTCTTCAAGGAAGTTATCGAAGTCCTCTTTAGAGATGGAATGTCTAGGAGGACAGTATACTGCTGACGTGGTGATTGGACAATATCAATCCTCAATTGCTTCGTTTGTGGCTTGGAGGTAGTCCTTCTGGAATGATGGAAGCTCATAATGTTTTATGCTGGTTTTTATAATAATTCCGGTGCCGTCATGGGCTGGGATGTTGGATATGATAGAGGTTATAACCATTTATTTTTAGGTAATTTTTATCGGTGAAGTGGGTTTCAGATACGAGCATTACATCAATTTGTTGTTGTTTTAAGAAGAATTTTAGTTCGTATTTGTACTGAGCTAGACCGTTGATATTCCAAAGAGCTATGTGTAATGGTTTTATTTTACGTGGCAGAGTAGTTTGCTCACAAGGAGTGTAAGCAGTGATAGTAAGCTTTTAAATTGCTGTGATTATTGTTCGATTAATGTTTCGAGCCTATCGAAGTTATTCGTACTTTGTGGACTGTGATCAGGGACTGGAATATTTTGGGAATGTTCATTATGGATTATTGGTCTGCTTTATACCCCTTGAACTACCTGAGTATAGGAGATTGAAGGAGTAGATAGTTTTTGTGGGCTGGGTGTTGGAATCGTGAAGTCCTTTATTCTGGGTTTGGAGTACTTGTTATATAAGGTCTTGTAGGCTGAGCAGCCTTTGTAGTTCGCAGGGTACTCTCCTTGACAGTGGATACATTTCGCAGGTGTTTCTGATTTAGTGCATTGGTCTGTAGAATGAGGACCCGCAAATTTAACGCAGCAGTAATTGCAGTTGCAATATTTCTGCGTGTGGCCGTATCTCTGGCACCTTTTACACTGAACTATCTCTTTTTTTTTTTTTTTTTTGTAAAAGGTGGTTCGAATTTTATTACCGAGTTCATTAATTGGTTGATATCATACATTTCTTTGTTGTTTGACTTTTGCTTTAAATCAACAACGAATAAAGATAGTGGGTTTTTTGTGATTCTGTGTCTTATATTGCTGGTATTGATAACTTCATGGCCAAGACTTTGGAGTTCGTATTTCAGTTCGTCTAAGTTAGCAGAGTGGTGAATGTTGCGTAGTACCATTCGAAAGGGTCTTTCTTGTTTTAGTTGATAAGTGTGGAATTTAGCGTTCAGGATTTTTAGCAGCTTTGTTAGTTTTCTATAGGAGTCTGCATTAGTCGGCAGAATTTTAACCTGATTGTTTTTAATTTTTAGTTGACAATCTTCTTTGTTAATATCTTTCTCGATGGACTTAGTCATTGTTTGAATATCGATGACGTCATCGATGAAGATTGGCGGGGGAACAGGAATTGTTTGCTTTTGTTGGCTTGGTGACGTTATTGTTACATCTATAGAATCGTGTGTGGATCCTAGTAGTTCGAATCTGTTGTAAGTGGAGATATTTATATTTTTGTTGGGTAAGTCTGCTTTCGTTTTTTGTTGTCATTTGTATGGTTTGGGAGATGGGACAGTTTATCCTTTTACCACGGAGCAGGGACGATAGCGCGGTTATAGTTTTGTTCGAGTAAGCTTGTTCGAGATGTTTGAGCCATCTTCGAGCCAGTTAATTTAAATTGAAATAACTAGTCGAGAGGCTATGATTAGGATTGGAGATTAGAAGAGTCTGATTATTCACTATTAAGTTTAGAAGCACTTGTTTTATTTTGGTTTCACTTCACTTTCGACGGAAGGTCGTCACTTGTGTTGTGAATTGCACTGGGCACTAGACACACACGTGTTCATGCTTCGGCAGTCGACGGCTGAATGAGAAAAAATTGCTAGTGGGAAGCGTCGTTCGTGGGAAAAGCAGATTTCCCATATCCTCTTGTAGTTGGTGACAGATTTACAGACTGTTAGGATAAAGACTGTTTATCAGTTTGAAGGACCTTCGTTAACTAAACTCTAAGATTTATAGCGGGTCCTCAGCCTGGCTGAACATGCACTGTGGAGATGCATCGACATCTGGCAATCATCTTGCCCGAAGAATAGGGGCTGTGTGTGGCGAGCCACGGGGCAGAAACAGTTGGAATGTATACTGTTAGGTGTTGGTACAACTATTTCTTTTTTAAGGAGAGCTATGCAATTCTATACCTCTGTTAGGTAAAACGTTCATCCCGTGACCGCGGCTACGTTCGGCGACTAGTTGTCGCCTCAAAAAGAAGTTGAGCACAAGCTCATTATCGCAAAATCTCGTACAATTATAATCGGGTTAAATTATAAAGATTATAGTATTGGGGATTTTCCAAAGAATTCCAAAGAGAAGGCTCGGTGTCCTTTCATCTCCGACATATAGATATACATATTTACAAATTTAGCATTTCTTATTATATATAATATTTTGTACAGAATATTTTGTAAAGAGAAATCTCGCAACTCATACAGATTGTGTTTGTCCTTTGTTTTGACATCTTCCCATATTCTTATTTCGTACATATTATGGATATGTACATTTAGCATTTTCTATAAGTACTACTACATTTTTTTGGCACCTTTTTCCTGATTAAAATATACAATAAGAACCTCGATTTAGCAATAAAAATGACAAAATCTAATGGGATATATGCGTCCAAAAGAAGCACACGTATTTTCTTTGCTCAATAAGATGAATAAAAACACAATGATTTGATAATATTTAAACAAAATAGGTAATTTACGCTATAAACTGAAAGAATACGACAACAATTTTTAAAGAATCGTTCAATTATTCATAAAAAATAATATCTTTGCCACTGTGACTCTACAGTCACAATACACTCAATATACACTTCCCAAATAAAAATTAAATATTTGTAAACATTTTTTATTTAGAAGATATTTACATATGTTTGTTATTGGCTTTTCAGGCTTTTGTCTTTTGTTTTACCTAAAAATCATATTAACGAGAGATAACAATTCTTGCAGTGCAGAGAATGTTGCTAATTCGACAAATCTTTTCGAGTATCTTGGAAATAATAAAAAATGGGATGGAGCTTCGTTTGGGAAAATCATGGACGGATGGGTGAACAACGCAGGATATCCGGTTGTGAATGTGAAGCGAAACCATGACGATGAACTGCAGTTAAGTAAAGAACGATTTTCATTTTATGAAATTAAAAATGACGCAAACTGGTGGGTGCCTATAACTTACGTCAAGTCGTCTAGCATGAACTTTTATAACACAACTCCAATTATATGGTTAAAACCAGGCCGTAATGAAACGATAAAATTTAATAAGACAGAAGGGTGGATTATTGTGAATACACAGCAAGCAGGTGTGTAATATTGGCTATATTTAAAAATTTCTAGTATAGTAGAATTATGATTATTATCATCAATTAATGGGAGATTTTGTGGTGATTGCTTGTAAGATTAAAAAATAAAAATGAAATCAGTACATTTTCATTGTAGGGTTTTGATCCTATTTAGTTTTAATATTTATAGAAAACGTAATTGAAAATATAAATTAAAAAGTATCAAATTGCCTATTAAAAAGTATGGAAACATTTCCTTGCAACTAATAAATTACAACAACTAATACTAATACAACAATAGTAATAAATGAAATAATATATTTCTTTTTATTTAATTTCTACCCAATATAACATATGTTCGAACTCGTAACAACTTGCATACGTCAATAGTTCCAAAACGGAAACATACCATATAGAACAAACCATATAAAAATTCAACAATTCCACAGATCTAAAGAATTTTTTTATTTATATGGATGAAATACACTGAATATACATATAAATTGAAATTTATTACTATGGGTTTAACATCAATAATTTTCATTTCAGGATGAAATATGCTTAAAAATAATAAATATTCTGATACGATTAATGTGAAAAATAAAGAAATGGCGCGTTTCATGATTATATATTTCGAATAATCAAACTTCTGTAGTATAACTATTTTAGTACCAGAAAGACAGAATTAAAAATTCCTATACTCATCTACACGATCAAATTACTGATCTTGAAACAAATGAATTTTCTAAATTTTTATTTATTCATTCTCTATTTTTCCTTTACTAAAAATTAAATTGTCTATTTTTAGTATCATCTTTTGCCCTATAAAACCATAAATAGAATATAAGTGTTTTTTAATAAATAGATTTGAAGAAAATTTAATACATAACTGTTTTAGATTATTAACTAAAACATATGTAATACAAAATAATTTTAACTTCTTGAATGATAAACTGATACTTAAGTTACTGCATAGAAAGAAATAAAGTATTTTTATGCAGGAATTTATAGTGATTTAATCATGCACCTATAATCGCAACTTAAATTGAATGAATTTTCAATTTCGTAAAATATAGTAGCTGTGAAAACTTATGGAATCTTTACATAGTTAGTAACAACATGTTTATATAGTACTTAGAAACAACATGTTTATTATTATGCAGCTTTGTAGGAATTGCAAATTTAAATTTCGAGCTAGGAAGCTTACAAATCTTGAAGAAGTATTCTTATAAATATTTCAATACAATAATAATTATCGTAGCTTTAAATGTCGTAATAATTTAATATTTTAATATATAAATTAGACAATTACAGCATGTTTTTAATTGGTAATTGTGTTATCTGAAAAATCATCAATTTTTAATGGTTTAACTATTTTGTAAAAAATTTCAAATATTTATTATACTGTAAAAGTATATTTCAACGTTATAAGAATATGTGTATGTATTATATAAATAATTAACTAAATTTCTTAGAAAGCGTGCAAGATAATTAAACCAACCGTTATTATAAATATACCTGAACTGGTTCAATCTTTTGCAAGATGAATAACACATACATACTTTCATTTTTTAATTATTACTTGCTCGGTTTGTTTTAGGTTATTATTGCGTCAACTATGAGCCAGAAATGTGGAAACTGTTGTCAATGCAGCTGAATTCGGATAACTACGAGAATATCCACGTCGTAAACCGTGCTCAGTTAATCGATGATGCCTTAAACATGGCTCGCACTAACCGATTGAACTATACGGTTGCATTGTCACTCACACTTTACCTTGAGAAAGAAATAGATTACGTGCCTTGGCGAATGACCTTCAGGAATATGCAATTTTTGCAGAACATGTTACGTACTTCTGCACAATATAATAATTTCATGGTATATATATATATTTATAACATAATATGTCTTAAAGAAGCCAAATATTTTAATTCATAATTTCTGATATATTTTATTCATTATGGCAATTATATAGGTTATTATATAAGTCGAGCAGGTATGAACTATTTTTCCATAATTGTTATATTAATAACGGCTATTCTATTGGTGATAGAGAAATTATTTTTAATTATTTCTACTTTATAGAATTATTAATTTAATTTATATTAAAAATTAAGTTTTTAATTGACTAAATAATATAGTAATCATATATTATTATACACACGATGAAAAATGGCTACAAGAAATCTTTTCTAGTGTAATTTTTATCCAATCATTCTATGATAAGTAAACTCCAAATATTTATGCAAATTCATATTTTTATGAACAAAACTAAAGGATTAAGACCCAGACAGAAATTTAATTTACCTCTTAAATACTAAACCGAGTACTATACTTTGGAAATTTTATAGATTTTTGCATATTATGTTCATTCATAATATTTACGGTCTTGCGCGTTTTCTATTTTAAAACAGACAGTAGGCAATTTTACACAAAATATAATAGGCAGAAAAAATCGAATTTACGTAATAAGAAGGATGCACATATTATATTCCTTCCAAAGGTTTTTTTTACTCTAATGCAACCAATTTTTCTATTTCTGTTTAAATAAAAGTTCAAAATCGTTGCAGAGTTATATTCGAAAAATACTGGAATCCGTGACGGATCAAGTGAAGTATGAACCGTATCACAAAGGCGAAGAACTCGATATCGTGAAACTTCTTAGGGTAAACGCAATGGAATGGGCCTGCAGAGCTGGCGTTGACAAATGCAAAGATTATACCAACAGAGAGTTCAACGCATGGTTAAGTAATTCCAGCAGATCGTAAGTTGCTATTTTTGCTCTCACTTGTTTCTTTTTTAATCTTCCCTACCTTTTATCGTTGACTTATTCACAATAAATGAAGATTTATCGATGGTGTATATCATTTTCAAATCTTGCGATTATATTGTTTTCCAATTGTTAAACGTAAATGCATTTTATTGAATCATGACGATTGCTATAATTATACGAAAACTTATGTATCACGCGATAGTAAAAGTTAATTAAATAATAAATAAATAAATATATACACATATATTTATTTATTTTATATTTATATGTATAATATAATATATAGTATATATATAACAAACATGTATAATAAAATATATATTTTATTATATTTAGTTGTCGCCTCAAGCCCAAGCTTGTTATCGCAAATCTCAGACAATTATAATCGGGTTAACTTATACAGATTAAAGTATTGGGGATTTTCCAAAGAATTTCAAAGGGAAGGCCCGGTGTCTTTTCATCTCCGACATATATATATAATACTTTTTATATATTATATGTAATTATATGTATATACATAATATATAGATACATAATATGTATATAATATAAATTCCTGACTGTATTCCATTTTCTATATCATTTCCGATCGCCAGAATATTTCTTATGATTGAGAGAAATAATCGTTAATTAGTATGCGTTATTCCTGTTTTCAATTGCATGCTAAAAGTTTCTTTGAAACATTATAAATCTTTTTTTTTCGATTAAAACGAAAGCAAAACGTTGAGTCACAAAAAATGGAGGATCGAAGCAGAATTAAATGATATTGCCAATATTGAGATAGTCAATATGTATAGCGCAAGATGAATTTTTTTAACAAAAAAGTAATTACTTTATTTACTTTATTTATTTGATATTGACTTGAAAAACAATATTCTCTGCGATGGAATAAGATCTGCAAATAGAAAAGCATGGAACTACACTCTGATCGAATTGTTAAAAACGAAGGACGAAGCCGAAAAAAAGAGTTTACTTTCTCTCTTGGCTTGTTCCGAGTCAGTAGATCTGCTGAAGGAATACTTGCACATTTCTATTCAGGAAAACGCAGCTGTGACATTTGATAATGCAGTTCTAAATGTAGTGTCTCAGAATGCAAAGGGTGTCAGCATTGCTCTGGAAGTGCTCACTAGCGAAGTTGAGAAGATAAAAAAATTGTAATTGACAATTGAAATTTTTTTCATCGTTAAGAATCCGATCTAATAATATAGAGGGGATCGGTACAATCTACAGAACTTTTTGATTTCAGAAACAAAGCCGAAGACATCATCAAATCGAGTGCTGACATAATTGCAAGCGCAATTACAAGTAAGGATCAATTTACGCAGGTACAATAACGTTTAATTAAAATATATTAACTTTAAAACCTTATTTTAATTCTTTTTACTTTAATCAAATGAATTGGTCGGTCTTTATCACAAAATGAATTTTAACAAAGCTTCTAATGTAATTTTTCTTTTTCCTTATGAAAATATGAATGAATTCGAAGAAAACTTATACTAACAAATGTTTAAACGTGCTGTGCACAATTGTCGTAATATTAGAAAGTTTCATAATTATAATATAAAAGCACATGCAAAAAATATGATGAGTTGATATATCAAAAGATATAAAGGTCCTCAAAATATTTATGAAATATTGTAAATGATTATAATCAAGGATATATTGAAAATTATAGCACTCAACATTTTTTAAATATTCAATAACTGGTTATTGAGATTTATAATTGCTGATTGTATTTCTTCCTTGTGGTTTTCCATTATATAGTAGTAACTTAAACTTCATACTAGTAAATATATCTATAAAAACTGTGAAATTTGCTTGGTACTTAAGTAGTTCATAACAATCGTTTGTTTATTAACTTTTGAACAAGTAATCTGTATGTTTGTCTGAGGAGTATGTATCATTGTATGTATATAAGCTAATAATTAATAGTATGTAATTATTTTTTACTTCACAGTTAATTATGTTTTTGACGAAGGAGAGATTGAAACCAGACATTCTTGAGACTATCTTATTGAAAGCAACCAGAAATTTGGAATGGCTTAACGTCCATCAAGAAACCATTGAGAACTGGTTGTACACTCACAGGCACTATTTCAACTCATCCAGTTCGTTGACGTTTGCAACGCTTCTCATTATATTCTCAGTATTCATTACCAGATTTTACTAAAAACTTATTCAGTTGAACTGTAGTTAGAATGTATTCAATTGGTTCATCGAGCAACCGAGACGCATAAAAATACAATCAAGTATTAGAACAAATTGAGAATGATCATTTGTAAGAATGCATTAACACGACCATGGAATTAATGATTCTGTTAATCGATAGAGAGATATAATATACAATATATGAAAATTTGGAGTATTTTTATAATTCAATGTGATTGGAGGGAAAGCTACTTAGTCCAAATATATTTTTATAATAACGTTAAATATATATAATAAAGAGTGAAATCTTAATATCGTTACGGATTTACTTATTTGATTCGTACAAGTTAATCTATTTATAATAATATTAACAAAGAAAGGGAGTATTATTATAACATGAAAAGTAAATAGTAACTTTAATCGTATAGAGCCGTTTAGAAATATGTTACATATTAATTGAGATGTGTAATTTGTATAGTATATGTTCTTACATGCGTCATGCATTGGTGCAATCATGTACATAGGTATTATGTCATTTACTTAAAACTCCAATTAGTGTTTAATAACATAATATTTTATAATATTATAAATAATATTGTAACTGTATGAATATAGATATATGATAAAGAGACTTAAAAATAAATAAAGTATTCAGTGACTTTTATAATTTTATATTTTCGCTCGGAATGAGACAATATACATGTGTAATTTTAACCTTTTGCCTTCATCAGCCTTGTTAATCTGGCTGATTACAACTTCCTAACTCTTCAACTTGTCCGTGTACTACGTCTTTTCTATGTGATTCCCGAGATATCTCACAACAATGATTATGGTATTATTGCTAATGTAACGATCTCTTATACAGAGTGGATCGGAAATCATAAAAATAACCGGGTACGGGATAAATCTATATGGAAAAATAAGTTAAACATATAGAATACAAATTTTTCATATGATGCTTCGTTTCAGAGACAATCGAGTGTGAAAATTTGTCAAGTATACTTCAACTGAAATAATTAATACGAGGTTATCATACATGTAAAAATCAGTTTAAAATATTAAAGAATATTTTTCCGTTTAAAATCTCATTTTCAAGAAAATAAACTTTGAAGATGTTTAATAACGAACTGATCTGATACACACGCATGACACATTTTCAAATTTATCTTTCTTGAAAAAACGAAGCATCAGATGAGAAAATTTTATTCTATATTTTTTACTTACTTTCACATGTAGTTTAAACTCCTTTATTCTTCTTTATTTATTTATTTTTCTTCTTTAATCCGGGAATTATTTCAAATTTAGATATACTTGTCAAATTCTCAAACTCGGTCTTCGTGAAAACGGAGCCTCGGATGAAAAAGCGTTATGCCAAAATTTTTTCTTAGTTTTTCATGTAGTATCAACCCTTGCCCCGTTGTGCTACTATTTCCGCCCTAACCTGTATGATAATAATCACGGCAAGATATTTAAATGAGAATAAATTAAATTAAAAATAAATTAAAAAATGAGAATTAAAAAATTGATATTTTTTAAAAAATAATTTCCGGGAGAAATGGATAAAGCAAGGGGTGAAAGTGATACTTATCTTTGACGGGTAATCCGGGTATATACATTTTTTTCGTTCTGCAAGTGAAATTGATTAAATTTGTTATAATTAAAAAATACCTATAATAAAAGTTATATGTATATAATATATCTCTAATAGAATATAGGAATTGAAGGAGTCCCCGTCGAACCTTCGTAGAAATAAAATGTGTTTAAAAGCAAGTGTCAGCAAGTAATAACGGAATTACAAGCGAAGGTGTTTAAACTCCCAATAACTAATCTTATTAGAGTAACAGCTTTTTAATTTTATTGTTAATTAAAAAAAAAAAAAATAAAAATAAAAAGGGGAGCTGCAACTATCTCTGATTACGGCGACATTTGCAGGTATGTTTTTAGAAACATAGCATCGACGACAGCAAAAGTCCACCCTACTACATCCTATGCAAAAATGGCGCAGCAAATCCAACATCCTACAAAAGAAATTGAGAGACCTTAGAGTGCAACACTATACAGTGGCGATAAATAATATAATTTACTCATTAGAGCTATTGGGATGTATTTGACCTGATCTAACGGAACTTTCTTGGATAAATCGCTGCCAAATGTTGTAGAAAATAAATATTTCGTGTTGCGCCACTTGAAAAGTTTATGCTAAGCTCGTGGAAATTCAATATAACAGATATTACCACTTTTTTGGTACATTTTCTAAAATATCTGCTCTAGAAACGCACTTTTGTATAAAAAGTTCCATATATTTTTTGTTCATTGTGACTTTAAATTTAAAACAAACTCAGATAGGACATATGTTTATATGAACTTTTTCATTATGCCTCTTCTTCATTCCTGAAGTCGATCCCACATATTATGATAAATTCTCTATAGAGATAATAAAATATATGTATTCACACTGTGTCAGAATACGATAGAGCATACAGTAAATTAACGCCATTTTGCATAAAATAGTAATAAATCAACTAGTTTGTTTCCACGTTTATTTCATATAGAAATAAATCACAAAAATTGAACTAATTCTTCTTGTCTTCAAAAGAGAAAGACAGTGAAAAATCTAAGGCACTATTTCTATACTTGCCTTCCTTTATCCTTCGTAGACTAAATTTTATAAAATATAAGTTAATATATATTATTAATTTTCCGACATAGATAGGTTAATAACTTTTCATAGGGAATGTCAAGACGGAACGATTAATTGAATTTCATTAAAACCAGTAAAGCGACCTTCGTATGTCCCCTATGTTTCTACCTACAATAGACTATTGACATCGAATTATGCGCCCCTAATTTAGCTTTTATTTGAAACATTTTTCAGTAATATGAATTATCTCAGAAATATTTACAAGTATCGATTTAAATGGAACAATAGAAGTCTTAGAAATTAGTAAAGTTATACTTAAGTCGTAAATTAGTAAAATGTGAAAAAGTCATCGGTGGATGTTTTCAATGGATGCTGATTGTTCTACGCGATATATATGTCGAGTTAACGTTGTGATTAAGGGTAAAGACGTATAATGAATATTCTCTGGAATTAGCCACCGTTGTTACGCAATCGGAATAATGTTAACTAGCAAAAGTGTGAGTATTCTAAAATCGACAAGTAACCCCGGTGATTAGACACTAATGACAATGGTCTTAGGTTCGATAACGAATCCGCGACCAACGGGATAACAAATATACTTTCTTCTAAAGTATAAGTCGGACTCGTGGTTAAAAACGTGAAGTATCCGCTGATCGTAAAGACGTTGTTTTCCTCGCTGACGGGATCGCACGAGAATGTTCCTCTCTGTCACGGAGATGCTGCGGAGGAAAACTATGATGGGGTGTGTCTCAGGGTACGAGATCATCGGATTCGTCGAGAACAACCCTCGTTCGGAAAGTGAGGAAAATGGACATTGCTGTTAATTGGTTAATTTCTATATTTGTGGTTAGAGAAACATGCTAACCGCCTTGAGATAAAGTTGCTAGCGGAAAACGTCGTTCGTGAGAAAAGCAAATTTCCCATATCATCCCATAGTAGGTGACAGATTTACGGACTGTTAGGATAAAGACTGTTTATCAATTTGAAGGACCTTAGTTAACTAAACCCTAAGATTTATAGCGGGTTCTCAGCCTAGCTGAACATATACTGTGAATGATGCATCGACATCTGGTAATCATTTTGCCCGAAGAATAGGGCCTGTGTGTGGCGAGCCACGGGTTAGAAACCATCGGAATGTTTACTATCGAGTGCCGCTACAACTATTCTTTTTAAGGAGAGCTATACAATTATTCTATACTTCTTTTAGGTAAAAGCGTTCATCCCGTGACGGCGGCTATGTTCGGCGACTAATTGTCGCCTAAAGCACAAGCGCAATATCGCATTATCGCAAACTCTCGTACAATTATAATCAGATTAAGTTATAAAGATTAAAGCATTGGGGATTTCCCAAAAAATTCCAAAGAGAAGGTCTGGTGTACTTTTATCTCCGACATATATAAACGAGAAATATTTTTGATAATCTTATCTGGAAAATCGACGGATTACTATATCTAATTAAAAATTACTATATCTAGTTAATCCTGTTATAAGTAAATAATACTTTAATTACCGGTATAATATGCTATCTTACATCTGGATTAACCAGATTATAAATATCCATTATTTCTTTTCAGTTAAAAACCTTTTTTACAAACAGATGGAATTAACAATGTTTCTAATGTACATTATCGTGCACAAGCTTCGACAATAGTAGAGGAAATAGTAGCGGAAATTCTGCATTGGCTCAAAAGCAAATAAATATCATAATATAACCGTTACAGATTTCAAATGGCCTTAACGATCCTCAGCCCGGGCGCGCCATCAGACTGGCGTGTCAACTATCGAACAGGGTCTCTCAAGCCTGGACCCTAAAACGCCAAAAGGCCCCGGCTGCACCCCCCGCCCAGCCTAGAATCAGGCGATACTCAGGCGGTGCTGGAGAGGCTACGTGATTGGTTTTTTTCAAGGGACAGTTCCAGTCCCAATCCTCTGATCGAGACTGCGCATGCCACTTCTGGGTAGCACGTCATTGTTAAGTCCGGAGGCATCGACGTCTACGCGAGGTTCCAGAGGAATGGGTCTACACTAGGTAAACACTAGGTAAACACTATTCAGAATGAACCGTTAACAAGATACATTACCACTCATAACAGATTCGCAATATTAGAATCTACAGACAATTCTATGGACGTAGCTGAAACATCTACAATTAAACACACACAAAAAATCTTCCTCCCCCACCAATCTTCATTGATGACGTTATCGACATTCAAACAATGATAAAGTCCATCGAGAAAGATATTAACAAAGAGGATTACACACTAAAAATTAAAAACAATCAGGTGAAAATCCTGCCGACCAATCCAGACTCCTACAGAAAAACAACGAAGTTGCTTTGCTCTGAACGCAAACTTCCACACATATCAACTGAAACAAGAAAGATCTTTTCGTATGATACTACGCAACGTCCACCACTCAACTAACTTAGGTGAACTGAAACTTGAACTCTTAAATCATGGCCATGAAGTAACCAACATTAGCAACATAAGACATAGAATAACAAAAAACCCGCTATCCTTATTCTTTATTGACCTAAAGCAAAAACCAAATAACAAGGAAGCCTATAGTATCAATCGTTTAATGAATTCGGTAGTAAAAGTTGAACCACCTTATACAATAACAGATAATCCAATGCAAAAGGTGCCAAAGGTACGGCCACACGAAAAAATATTGCAGCCACAATCACCGATGTGTTAAATGTGCAGGTATTCACCCTATACACCATTGCACTAAATCTTCAAAAACCCCTGCGAAGTGCATCCTCTCAAGTCAAGGACGGCATCCTACGAACTATAAAGGTTGCACAGCCTACAAGACCTTGTATAATAATAAGTTCCTCAAACCCAGAGTTAAGGACCTAACCAACCAAGCACTTAACCCACAAAAGTTCACTACCGCTTCAATCTCCTACGCACAAGCAGCTTAAGGAAACCAAAGCGGTTCGAAAATCCATAGTGCTCTACAACAAAATAGTGTTCCCAGTTCACAGGACACGGATAACTTCAATAGACTTGAAAAATTAATCGCCGAACAAACAGAGGAAATTAATAACTTGCTATCATTACTTACAATCAACGTGGACAAATTAACACGCTCTGACGTAAAATAAAACCAATACGCATAACTTTTTAGAATGCTAACGGTCTAGCTCAACATAAAAACGAACTATAACTCTTCCTAAAACAACAACAAATCGAGATAATACTGATATCTGAAACTCATTTCACCGATAAAAATTATCTGAAAATAAATGGTTATAACTTTTACCATACCCAACATCCAACAACAGTGGAAAGGCCCACGGCGGCATCGGAATTATCATCAAGACCAGCAAAGAACACTATGAGCTTCCATCATTCAAGGAGGACTACCTCCAAGTCATAAACGTAGCGATAGAAGATTGGCATTGTCCAATCTCCCCATCAGCAGTCCCCATATAAGTATAATGTCCCCATAGATATTCTATTTCCACAGAAAACTTCGATAAATTCCTCGAAGACCTGGGCAATAGATTCATAGTTGGAGGAGACTACAACGCTAAACATACCCAATGGGGTAGCAGATTTATCACTGTAAGAGGCAAAAACATTTCGAAATCCATAAACGCCAACAGACCTAACTACCTCAGTACAAACGAACCCACTTACTGACCCACTGACACTAACAAACTACCTGACCTATTAGACTTCTTCATAACCAAATCTCGCCAAGATACATCCAAATCAACTCTTCCGTTGAACTCTCTTCAGATCATTCACCCGTTATAGCAGCAATTAATTCAACAATTATCGTAAACCAACCGAATGGCATTATTTATAACCAACTCACAAACTGGCAGTTCTTTAGAGAAGTATTCACTCATTCAACATCAACCTTAATATCCCTAAAAACAAACGAAGATATAGGAGCAGCCACGGAATATTCAAACACCAGCATAATAAACGCGATCCGTTCTTCCACCTTTACTAAGTGTTTTGTAAATAAACATGAATACCTATACAAACATCAATAAACATTACATATTAATAAAAATCACAGGAAAATATAGACTTAGTTGAATATGTTAAAGTCATAGAACGCCTGAAGACAAGCGTAAGCTAAATAACGCAACGAGAAAACTAACAAAAATCATTAATAATTACATAAATGACTGTTTCCATAAATATCTGGCTAATGTGTTTCCCGCAGCTGACTCCAACTACTCATTATGGGAGGCTTCTAGAAAACTCACTTATCCTCCGCAAATAATCCCTCCAATTCGCTGTCCGCAAGATGGATGGGCGCGTAGCCTTATACAAAAAGCCAACTTGCTTGCAAACCACCTAACTAATGTCTTCAAACCGTATTCCTCCACCATTGCCGCCGAAATAACGAAATACTTGCACTCTCCCTTCCAGATGTCTCCTTGTATTGAACCTTTCTCATCTCTGGAAGTTATAAAATTAATACGTGATCTAAACCCCAGGAAATCATTGGGACATGACCAGATAAGTAAGAAAGCTTGATAGAGTTTCCCAAAAAACGGATTGCTCTCATCACCTCCATTTTTAATGCAATTCTTCACCTTGAATACTATCCTAAATCCTGGAAAATATCATTAATTACCCTTATCCCTAAACGTGGAAAACCACTACACGAAACTAGCTCTTATCGCCCACTTTGTCCAAACTATTTGAGAAGAAGCTAACGAAACGACTCCTTCCACTCTTAGAAGTGTTGAAAACAAAGCCGGATCAACAATTCGGCTTTCGGAAGCAACATTCCACGATAGAACAAATTCCTCGTCTAATTCATAAAATCATTCAAGATTTAGAAAAGAAAAGATATTGCACTGCCGTATTGCTACACATTCAACAGGAATTCGACAAAGTATGGCATGAAGAACTTGTTTGAACTAAAGAAAATCCTACCACACACCTACTACTCCATTCTAAAGTCCTACCTAACCAGTAGACAATTCATGGTAAAATACTTGGACGCTATAACCTCAATATTTCCAATAGAACTTGGCATATCCCATGGCAGTGTTCTCGGACCCCTGCTGTTCAGCAACTTCGACAGAGATAACCACATTTGCTGACGATGCAGCCTTATTAGTCATGTCGTAGTACCACGCAAGATAAATTTTCTTAAAATTCTCTACGAGAATTGATTGTAAATTAAATGCAGATAAAAAAGAAAAAAATGTCAGAATCTACTTCTTTACGACTTGTACAAGGTAAGTTTCTGTCCATGGATCGTTCGATTTGAACATTCGTGCCCACTCCGATGCTTAGGATGATCTACAATATTTGCGTTTGTATAAAGAACTTTGCTCGTTTACAGCGATATTTTGGCTAATTTTTAATTGTCAATAATTAGAAAACAAAGGCGAGAAACAATTTTTGTTCTTGACTTTCATCTTATTTTAACTTCAAGAATCACTCATTAAATATTTTTACGTCTGTATATTGTGTGTTATTACTACAAGTCGATAAAATTCTGTCTGATCTTCATTACACTAATTTCATAATGTTGAAGCATAAATACACATCGAATTATAAAGTAATTGTAATCAATAAACGTTATTAATTTGCATCAAGACGGCTTCTGCATATATACAGGATGAACAACATAACCTGATCGCCTTGAATATCTGAGTTGTTTTGATGATAGGAATCATCATAGCGTGATAGCGAAATCATAACGAAATTACTCCAATGATCTGTAACATTGTAACCTTCATGTGGCCTTAAGCACAAAAGAGTTACAATTATTTGAAAGTAGATGCGACTAATGAAATACTATGATGGAGAGATTGTTACAGGAAAATTTATAATTCTTCGACAACTCGTATACTAGTGTTCACGTACAGTACAAAAGACTATAGCGGAGTATAAATATTTAGAGATTTAGTTATAAAATGTGTTCAACATTTAAACGCCTAGTTGCTTTAATTGTATTTACACGCACACGCACACGCAAACACGTTATACAACCAAACGTTACAACACACACAAACGATAGATTTGATAACAGTATGATTTGTTACAATATAGTTTGATGCTCCGTCAGTCTATGTGTGCGTAGTCACCATTCGTTACTCACTAATTTCATTACAAAGGTTCTCTTTTAATATGCTGACAACAATTCTTGACAACGCTGACAACACGCACCCGATATCTCCCAAGGAATCCGTCCACGATACTACACTATACTACATATATTTGTATAATATTTCAAGTATACGTGTTTACGTATATTCGAGAAATATTCAAGTTCAATTTTCTCGAAAACGAAGTGTCATATGAAGAAATATTATTCTGTATTTTCTTCTCATTTTTCATAAATGTTTTATGCCTGTCTGTACATATTTTTCGGTCGTATCATGTATACATATATGCAAAATTCATACTTTTCAAATTTCTACCATCAATACGTACGTTGAACGCGTCGTCGCGTCGCATCGCATCAGTTTAAATAAATATCACCACAGAAATCAACATAAGACAACAATTGATTGAAACGTCTGTAGTTTGATATGAACTATTTTGTAATTTTTCTACTGAATCAACACTTAAGAAAGTATGCTAATATATATTATCTCTAATGCTCATATTGTATTGAGACATTTTATCTACATGTAAGCGTTAATTAATTGTCATAAATATTTATCACGTTCTTTTTCCGACGCCAAGAGCATACATCTTAATCTAGTGATAAACGTGAAATGACATTTGAGCTAATAAAACGGCATGATAATACATTTGATTTCATTATTGTCTTAAGAATACACATTTTTTTTGGTACAATTATATTTATATAAATGACGTAATTTGAAACTTGATTTTATTAATGGTTCTGTCAGATAAAACTGAAATTTTATTGTCCATAATCGTCAAAGAATTGATAATGTGCATACATTTGATTATGAAACAATTATTTTAAATCTAAAGTGCTTTCAAAGCATATTATTTAAAACTACGCATTTTCAACATGATTATGCAAGAAATTTTATTTGGTATTAAACAGGAGATTAGTATTGATATCGATATAAAACGAATAACGCAGTATTAATCTATTAATCTCTTTCATCATTGTGCTTTCAAAATTGAAAATATTTATTGCATTGAAATCTTTCAATATAAAAATATACTTTACGTAATACATTTTAGAATGAAAATTTCAAACTAAGAATTTAAATTGTTCTCATCATCAATCTTTTAAATCTTTTTTTGTATTTTCCGGTACTACTTCATGAATATAATGGAAGTATAACAGTTTCGAATAGTTAAGAATAACCATAGTTCAAAAGATATGCCAAAATTCATGAGGGCGACAGCATCGACAAGTTGACCGGGAAGAAAAACGTTCCAAACGAATTTGAGATACTACATATGATTATAAGTACTTACATATTCAGCAAATAACGGTAAATTAAATAAATAATTTTTAGTATTTATATACTTATAAATAATTTCAATTAAATGTTAAATCTGCATAACAAATATTTTGTATATCTGAAGATATTTAACATATCTTGAAGATACGAAACTTTTAAAACAAACGAATATAGTATTAGAATCGGGGGGTGAACGGAATTGATTTGATTAAATACGACATTATGGTGTTATTATGTGGTATTGGTTTGTATGGACATTATGCAAAATGATGGTCTTATTATTAAATATTTATTACTTTATTATTTATAATTTACTCAAGTTAATGATTAACATGTTAGTTACTTTACAGTAAATCTGCACCAGAACTAAATGAATATACACGGTGACTCACGAATTGGTCGTCATGATGTTTCAGCCACAATTTATCAGACTATAATTTAACAAAAAATTGTTTTGAATAAAATATAATTAGTTTTCTATTGGTTACAAATTTCGATATAAGAAAATTTAAAAAAGTTACTAATTACTATAAACTAAATTATTTACAGATATTTTGACTTTTTATTGAAAAATAATTTATCCTTGGTGATTAAATCTTATAGAAAATATTTTTTTGTCAAATTGTCACAAGTGCCTGAAATATCATAGCGACGGATTCGTGGACCACACTATATACGTAACTAATGTGCCTGGTTAAAATGAACCTTAAATAAACTAGAATAAATAAATCAAATATAGGTAGCTATTGTTTGGAACAAAGATACATTGTATATTGTATATCAAATATGTCGTACACAAATACTAAAAACAGACTATCATGTGTAATGTACTCTTTCTTGACGAACTAATTCATTATTAAAATTCACGTTATCTTTAATAAATGTTTCTATTCATATATGCGATTCTTTATCTGTTTTTATTTTCTTTTATATTAATTAAAGACAAATTATATTACATTTACATGTGCAAAGATCAAATCCAACTTAATTAACATTGATTGAGTTTTATTACATTTTAATTCTGCGATTACAGAAATATCTAATTAAGGGTGCATCTATTTTGCAGGTATTCTTTCAAATTACTTAATTTATATAAATATAAACAACTGGAAACTACGTTACCGGCATGAGCCTGTTACTTACTTGTTACTTTTTTTTTGTTTATTTAAGCCAAGATTGTTGATACATTTTATTAATCATAATAAACAATGAATTTTTTTTTAATAAGACAGGTTAGGCAAAAGTACCGATGCGCGACGGTATGACGTAGCCTTACTATATTGTGTGTCGGAGTTTTTACAATTTTTTGTGTTTATATTATTGGGTTGGGTTTTTGTATTTAGGTCACTGGGAAGTGGAGCTTTTTTTCTTTTTTCTTTTTTTGGTGTTGCTTTTGTCCTGAAAGACTTGGCCGCAAAACAGGACTTATTTACTTGTTACGGTCAATGAGTGATGACAATCGGTATGACAAACAGTTGAAATATTGTTTATGATTTATTAGAATATTAGTTTGCAAATAATTATTACAATCCAAATTTTTGATTATTTCTACAGGATATGTATTGTACGGCTACCATTGGTGGATATCACTTATTAAAGCCTTCATTTACAATTACGCTACATATAATATCGTTCTCTCGTAAACCCTGACTTGTGTAAACATTAGCCTGATTAATTGAACGAGACGTTATAATTCAATAAGGGTTAAGTATAAAGTAGAATTACGTCATTGTAATCAGTTACTCGATAAAAATTCGTCATACTAACATAGAAAAAAAAAAAAAATATTTTCCCTCATAATTCGCTGATAAGTCATTCCTCGCATTATAGTTATAAATAATTTTTATTCTTATAACTGAGTTGTCCTTTGATTAGATAGTTTTATAATCACGGGATTAGAAGTTTATAAAGATTATATATTTTATTTTATAAAACAGTAGAGGAACTTTCTGGAATAAGAGTTTATAATAGTAAGTTATAGAAATTGCATTAGAAGCTTTTGTTCTAGTCTTTTAATATTAGCTATCTTTGAACTAATAATTACGATAACTTTTGAAAGACTTAGTTCTTTTCATATTTTAAAAAATATAGTCGGCGATTATTCAAACATACATATATTGATTATAGACCAATAGTCCCTTCTTACACAAAATTCTTCAATTTTAGTTACATCTAGTAACTACAAATACGTATAAATATGATACACGTATAGGTAATTTATTTTTAAGAAATGAAACGACGACAAAAATTGAGAAATCTTTAATTTTTAACTAATACGTTCTTTTAATGTCATACTAATACATAGTACTATAAATAAATTTTGATACATACTACAGTTGTAATGATCTTTTTATGTTATTAAAGTAGAAATACAATGAAAACTACTTTTCCTATAAAACACACATTTATTACTGTAAAAACGTCAGATACAGCAAAGTCTAATTAATGGAACGATAGAATTGAAGAGCAAAGCTGAACTTAGAAACGCAATTCTTAATCTAAATTTCCTTTGGATAAATTTTTGCCCATGATACTAATTGTTTTTGGTGCATGATTTCAGTTTTTCAGTAACGTTAAAAAATATTTCAAGTTTGAATAAAGTATAAAGAAATTCTTATTGATACACATAATTTCTAGTTTCAATTTTTATGAGCATTTTAAATCCTTCTTGTTTGTTAAAACAATAGTGGGATTGAAATATAAAAATTCGAGAATCGTAGTGTTGAGGATTAAATAATGAAATTATTATGTCCGAAAAATTGACGAGTTGTTAATTACATGTATATATAACTTACATTGAAAAGAGCATACCTCATCGATTTTAATGGTCTTGTAATGAATACCATCATACCGAAAATGTAGTAGAATCTTTGTTTCACCGATAGTACTCCTATCTCAGCTACATCATTTGGTTAAACCACACTTTAGAGGACGCAAAATTATTGACTTTGAGATATATTCTTCTACGTACAATTATCGACAAGTTAACTTATTTTCTTCGATTATCAGTTTAAAATTTATTTAGAAAACTATTAAGTAGGAAAATCTTAGTTTAAAATGCTTTAAACAGGTTCATCTAACATTCTAATGGTAGATTGTGTAATAGGAAAAAGAATAGAACGTTTGAACAATCCTCAAAATATTTGTATCTCTGTTAGGTAAAGTCTATAAGATGATATCATGACGAGGATATTATCTTAAAATAAAATAGCAATACCGACCATTGGTCAGGTCGTCGATAAGATAAGCGATGATGCTACATAACAAATGAGCACACGATTTGCCAAACAAAACAAGTTGATAACGCAAGAGAGAATAGAATGAAAAATACCATAGAGCCGAAAGATTTGTAGAAATATCACGCTTCTTCTCGAATATCGTATATTGATAGAAGTAACGTGTCGCGCATCGCGTCTGGTTGTAAACAGTTCTTTCTGTATCGTTATAGTACCAAGTGACTTTCACTTTTCGGAACGGCCACTTCTGCCATTGTCATTGATAGTCTCTCTAGGGAAAGAATATGACTATGAAGATTTACCGGTGTAAACGTTAGACAAAAGTAAAACATCCAAATTCGCCGGGAAACAACATAATTGTAAGTTAACAATTTCTTTTTCCTAATTCACAGTTGCTCACCAACGTATACGAACAATAGCAGAGATATTTTATGCATATATGAAGGTGTGGAAATATATGATTTTTTTTTTTTTTTTGATCATGGAAAAACCCATTGGTGGTATTTTTGATAAGCAATAAGTCAATAATAATAATATTGTAGAATTATAACTATTGCAATATATAGATAATAGAGATCTGCGAATTCAAATCTATCGCAAAATACAAATACACGAAACAGTTTTCTTTAAAATATAATACGTCGACTCCGTCGTCTACTCCAGTTGGAAAATTATTTAGTTTCGTTAGACTGATTCTTTGTCCGCGACGGACTAGTCTAATGATGAAAACATTTTGTTACATGCGATTGGCCATGTTAAAAAAGAAAAAAAAAATTCAATTTGAAGGTATCGAGGATTCTTGTCATTCTAATATTATCATTTCATAACTTATTTTCATTATCAGAAAATACTTTAAATAAATACTATCTATAGTACAGATTTGAGATATTTTGTTTTATACTTTATTTTGTGAAAATGAACATATTTTATTTGCCGAAATTTTGCTTCCTATCGAAAATAGTATTTTATTTGAACTGTAGAATAACGATTACTTAAAATTACTATTATCACGTTCTCTTGTTTCCGTAAAATAGATATAGATTCCATTAAATATTTCTATTATTTTCATTGCAAGTTGAATATATTTTGTAATTATTTGTGTATTTGTGGAGAAAATATACTGAATTTTATCAACTATATTTTATCGAGGTGGTCAGTTATGAATTTACTTCCATCTACGCCACCTATTTGTTATTAATTTTGTGAGTGGTACAATTAATATTGTCAAAAATGGCGAATAAGATGAAGAAAATAATTCCCAAAAAGGAAAAAGAAAATGTCCCTGATCTACATCTACTTAACATCTATTTAAAATTGCTATATAACGTATACAATTATTAATTAGTTCGATTAATAAATTTATACCGTGCAAGAAGTTTTTTGTATTCGTAAGAAAAATTCCAAGATGAAAAGAAGATTCACTATAGAAATTTAATCTGCGAATTCTGTAAAGTCGTTTTTATTTACTTAGGAATCTCGGCGTTACGGTTTTGATAAAAAAGTTACGTGACTCTTTAGACGAAGTACTATGTATTTGGAAACTTGAACTTGTTAATTTGACTTAGAGGAAATATGTATCGTTTTCTCATTGCATTAATTAACGATTAAGATAGAATATTTCGCAAGTACACAACTATGAATAAGTGTATTTGGATATGAAGTATGATTCAAACAAATCGCCTTCATCTAATTTTTGCATTACAGTTAGTGAATATCGATAAAAATATCGATTAGTATAAATTAGTATAAATGAAAAAGCAGTAATTGAAGACGAATGAAAATCGCTCCTATGGAAACACTTAAGTTAAGTAATTTTTAAGCATGTTTATTCGATATTGATAGCCCCCGTTAATCTGGAATTTATTTAGAAAAAGCATTAGATAGATTGTTAGATTGAAATTTTAGAGTCGAATATTTATTTTCAACACATTCTAGGAGTTTATATAGATTATATGAAGTGTCAGCTATTTATTACAAATAAATATGGAACTTGATGTTGAAAATACATATAATACATATATCAATGGTTTGATTGGACTTCATCAAGCGTCCAAATATTTAGCCATGGTAATATGTACCATCAATACAATAAAAAGCAGAAAATACTTCTGTTTTAACAAATTTGTTATTTTATTCCTATTTTACGTAAAATATTTCATGATAGGATGACAACATGTACTCTCATTAAAAAATTTGGAACAGTTATATTTGCTTGAAACTGAAGAAAGGTAAATAATTGCTTAACAATATAAAGGGTTTAAAAAGATTCGTGCAAAGCATTAAAAGAGTCGTATGATACCAGGTTCTGTAAATGTGTAAAAATGAACTCGTTAGTACGAGATATCTCTATTACGAGTACAAAGGTGTTAAGGTAATAAGATCTATCAGATTATTTGTCATCATTGTGCATATCTATTCTCTTTATCTTTATTATACATGATAATGTTACACTTACTTTTATTTTATGTAGATAAGCGTGAATAAATGTAATTTGTCCTGAAAATGAGAAATAATACTTTGAAATGACAAAATATCAATACTTTGTTATATATCATAGTTGTTGCTTCAAATTGTATATACATAATTTTAATAATATTAATTCATAACATATTGTGTTGATTAAAATAATTACGTTTGACTTCATTTATTACCTAAATTAATTGAAATATATTTAATCTAGAAAAATTTAAATATTTACCATGAGTAAACTGTAGCTTAATTAATCGAAGAAGATTGATTTTTAATCTCCTTAATCTAGCTAATAAATCCTACCATTGTCTACCATACACTAATCACTTTTTTTTTTATTGAGAATACGATTTCAGGATAGTTTTAATGTTAAAGAATAGCCTAACATTTTCAGAAACTTACATCTTACATCTTACATACTAGAAAGTTCCATACTAAATATATTTATAGAATATTTATATTTACGTTAAAAGTTAAAATTTTAACAGGCTTCAACAGACAATATAAACGTTCAGAATAAAGAAGTAAATCTTTTCGATCTATTTGGTGTAGTACGTTTCATCATATACATAAAATGAATTATTATGAAAATACCTTTTTTATTTCGTGAATAAACATTCCGTAGAAATTACTAATATCTAATCACTAAAATGTTAAGATATTTATACTTACATAATAAATATCTTAAAACAATAGAGTAAAATGAATTAGACACTTTGTAAGTAATTCATAAAAAAAATTATGTAATAATTAGATAATAATGATAAGTACCTATATCACATTTTATTCCGATAAAGTGTTTCTTATCGGATTAGAAAAGTTTCCTATTCTTAGTCAAAATGTAAAGTTCAAGTTTCCTTTATTAGCGACTCTTAGATAAATTCACGGAAAAGTTTATAACTTTCTTTCCAAATCACACAGGTATAATTATGAAAAAATGCAATTTGTATGTTTAAAAGACAACTGAGTTAACTCTGAATTTTAAAAATGAATGCAAAATATGTAGAATTTACATAGTTTATTTCGTGACCTATCTTCCTCCACAAGTTTATATGACCGACGTCACTTGTTCATTTATTACAATAATGATATTCAAACAAAGTAGAATTAATTTTTGTAATATATTATTTATGTGCTATGTTTTATTATTTTCGTGATAAATAAAAAATCTGATGTTTATATATTTAACCTTTATTGTCACTATTGTCACCTACTTGTCACATTGATATATAAATATGTATGTATAACTCCCAACTAATTATGAAATGTGTCATTTGTTTATTCTTATCTATTAGGATAAATTGCTTTAAATAGATGATAAAATACACATGTATATCGACATGTTCTGATATTTGACATAGGTTTAATAAGAAGAGAGGATATTGTCACGTCATCATGAATTTATTCCGAGACCAATTTTCGATCGTAGTCTTTCTTCTACTGCTTGCTAGATATCAAGCAACAAACAACGTTGATAAAGGTAATTGAAATTTAAATAAATAATTTTGCAAAATTGGCACTTTATACAATTTGTTATAGATTTCTAATATTATTGTATGTGTTACTGATAAAAGTAAATATTTCTTTTTATATTAAATTGTACAAAAATCCATTTTATATTTTACATTTAGACTATTAGAAGTGTATTCTAACTTATAATTAAACGTCAAGATTTATATATATTATATTATGTATTACCCTTACTACACTGTAATTACTAATTTAATTTTAAAATTATTTTGTTATATATGAATAAATAATTTACATGACCTACTGATTAAATACTTAACATTTTCACTATTTTTTCTATCTGTAATATTTTTTCTCAATTAACTATTAATGCTAACAGTATTAAAAATATTTTTTATTGTGTAGCAGCATATGCACAAGATGATACAAAGGAACCTACCATTCTTGACTATCGACTGCCGAAAACGGTCATACCTACGAACTACGAAATTATACTTATTCCGAAATTAAAAGATAATTTTGAATTCAAGGGAATTGTACATATTAGTGCATATTTACAAAAGTCTACGGACACTATAACACTTCACCATGGACGAATGCAGATAAATTTGGTGACCGTTACGGTTGAGTTTGAGAAGGAAGAAATTACGAAAACCACGTATAATAATAAAACGGAAAAATACGAAATTAAACTAAGCAAAGTCCTTAATGCAGGAACAAACATTACGATCAATTTTGAGTATGTCGGTGCACTTAGGGACGACATGATTGGATTTTACAAAAGCTCCTATGTCGATTCTAACGGAAAAATTAGGTAAGGTCCTATTGCGCTTCAAAATATATTAATTATCACATTGAAAATTATTATATAATATAATAAATTATTATATAATTAGGTTGAACGTAATCTATTATTTAGATTTCAAATATTTGTCTCCATTTACAAATTAGAAAAAAGTAACTTAAAGTTATAATAATACAGAATTTAATTTAGATTCTACAAAAGCTATTTTCTATGCGATATTACTTTCTGTTTTAAAAATTTAACTTTCCGAAAAGAAGAATAAAGAGAACTAGACATAGATCGAAACTGGCATTCAATGGTTTTAGGTGGCTCGCTTCCACACAATTCCAAACAACGCATGCAAGACATGCTTTTCCCTGCTTTGACGAACCAAGCTTCAAGGCAACATATATAGTCAGAATTTTGAGGCCTGCACAATATTCTTGCTTGAGCAACATGCCGCTAAACAGAAGCATAGAAGCGTAAGTAACATTTGCAATGTTACAAAAAAGTATTAAATGCCATAAGATGTTGTTCATTTACACTCCCGTCTATAAATCATGAGATACATACTAAAGATAATCTTTAGAAAGAACATATTCAATATTCACTTAATTCACTTTTCCTTGTAATTCATAATTAATAATTACAATATCAACTCATCTACTGTATTAAATATTTCATCACTTGTAAATGATTGTGATTCGATTGAATTTTTCTAAACAAAAAAGAGTAAAAGAGTAATAATTTTGTTTGGTTTTGAAATTTGGGTTTAAAAATAAGTTTGTTTACTTTTATTTATTGCTGATCACAATAGACATATATCTAATACATAATAATGTAACATTATTAACTTACAATTCGTCATTTGAATAAATTTTTCTATTTTTCTTACTTCCTTACTTATATAACATGGTATCATATTTTATTAGAATACCGTTATAGCTTTCTTAACAATTGTCAATTCTAATCAATCATAATCTTTTCTACTGAAAAGCGAAAGAAAATTCTGGTTTTAGAGGATTAACCCCTTAACAATTTACGAAAATAATCGAATATTTAATAAAACAGCGTAATGAAATTACGAAGTTCGGTCATAAAAATGTATAACTTTTTTATGTTCTAAAATACTTCTATATATGATAAAAAATGTTTAAAAAAACATGTTAAAATTCACAAGTACCTTTCCCGATCGCTCCGCTCGAATTCTCCTTAGGATAAACCATTCGCTCTACTAGAATCTCAGTGAAGATAAACTATTAAGTACTATTAAGGGATTAAACGTATATTAAATGTAACGTGATATTAAAAATCTGAAATTGAAATTCCTTATTGATAACAATAAGGAAACTACTCCAATAATTAAATTGTATTTATTCGGAAAGAAATAGATGAATAAGTTTCATATTTAAAGTTATTATATTCAAACGTGAAGAGGTACTTTACTGTAAATATTAATTAATTATAAAATAGCACATTTTAAAAAGTGACTTGATTTTGATGAAGGTGGAGTTTCCTCCTTACTGCAGCAATTCCTTGAATTCCAAGACAATATGTGACAGTAAATGTATTTATACAGATGGATCCTAAGGAGTTAGTGCAATTTATTCACATAATACAATCGATGATTCCAGAAATGAAACATTTTGGGACGAATTCAAGCAAAGCATCCCTATGTCGACCTATTTGGTAGCTTTCGTTATCTCGGACTTCAGCCCCGTAGAACTAAACAATTTTAAAGTTTGGACTAAACCAAACGCCACTGATCAAGCTAAATATGCTTTGAACATTGGCATGCGGGGTCTTGATTATCTCTCGAAGCGATTCAAGCAAAATTATCAAATTTCAAAAATGGACATGGTGGCTGTACCCGATTTTTCAGCCGGTGCAATGGAAAATTGGGGTCTTATTACCTATCGTGAATCCAAACTGTTATATGATGAAAACTCGACATCTGATGTCGCTAAACAAAGCATCGCCTCTGTGATTATTCACGAATTAACGCACATGTGGTTTGGAAATATGATTACACCGGAATGGTGGAGCTACCTGTGGTTGAGCGAAGCGTTTGCAAGATACTTTCAATACTTTGGCACAGCACAGGTAATTGTAATTTTTCATTAGTTAAATTAGTCTTGCAGTTAATTAAATACAATGACTCCGAAATTGATCAAATATGTTCCCAATATGACCGTTCTTATAATAATTACTATAATTGAATCGTGACCCTAAATCGGGTCGTGAAATAATGGGTACCCCAATAAGTTTATAAGTCGACAATCTTTCGGAATTCCGACCTGACCCAAAATTCGAATAAAGCTGTATTGGACAAAATAATTATGTTCTTAATAGAATTTTTTAAATCTTTAAGTAATACAACTTCCTTACGATAAATATCAAATAGTCAAATGAACAAATTTTATTATACTGAGATTTAATTAAACATATGTGTAATCCAAAGCTTAAAGAAATTTTTTCAAAATTTAATTTAAATTGGAATAGAAAATATATCTATTTACTAGACTTATCACTATCTTTAATCGATATGTTGTTAGTCATAAAGTAACAATGTATATTCAATAAAAATTTCGATTATAGTAAAATGTAATAATTTTATTTACAAACAATGTAAATATATGTACATAATGATCAACAGAGTATTGACTGATTTCAATTGAACAACATAGAGTAATATATACTAAATCATATTTTCAGTCATTTAAAAGAAAGCAATTTTAAAATTTAAAATAGTCTATCAATGAATTCCATTTAAACAGATATCTTTAGTTTCTACTTGATCTTTGAATTAAACATTTCAAAAATATCAATTAATGACCAGAAAGGTCACAACATTAAGTAACTCTTTGATTTTTCATAAAACTATTTTTCAAATAATTGGATCTATAAACCTAACAGCTTGTTCCCTGTTTTATGTCATGTTAAAGTACATATTTCTTTTTAATATCAATATCATATATAAAGCAACAAGCCGTACCTTATCGTGCACTTTTCGTGAAACCTTCAATTCCCTAAAATTTTGTATCGAAATTAAATAAAGGTTTCAGTTTTGCGTGTTTGTCAGAATAAGTTTTGAAAATGTTTTATGCAACTCAGTTCTCTTCCATATTTTCAATTTTAATCATGCTACAATATCTAATAAAAATAAGAATTTTTTGCTAAAGATTTATTCAAATGGGAATGTTCATAGATAGATATAGTGAGCAGTATGATCAAAAAGTTTTAAGAATCTAATGGTCGTAGTATCTTTAAACCATTATACCATTATATCTCATATTTAACTTGTATTATGAAAAATATAGCTTTTTTCTCACTTTCTAATTGTTAAATCTTTTCATTATTCAGCAACCTGCTGACTATCCTATGCTATTTGTGATATTAGGAATAATCCATTTTGTAGATCGAGAAATCATGGAACATGGAAGATCAGTTCCTCGTGGAACAACATCAAACAGCTCTTGCAGCTGATGCTATCGAATCTTCTCAACCAATGACGCGGAACGTCACAAATTCATCGCAAATTAGCGGAGTGGGAGATACTATTACTTACAACAAAGGAGCCAGTATCCTACGAATGATGAATCTCGTTTTTGGATCCGATGTATTTGATGCTATGCTACAAAATTACCTGAACAAGTAATGAGCATTTTTAATTATAACAAATATTGTAAACTATAGAAGATACTATATTAAAATTATAAATAGTTGCATAAAACTATTAAATAATTATAACTTCGTTATCAATGAAACACGAAATTTTTAAACGATAAGAGATAATCACAAGTAATAATGTTTCATAATGTCATTAAGTTCAAGGTTATATCTTTTATTATTTCCGAAATTAATTATACAATTTCAGCGAAGAAACTTTAAGATATATTCGTTTTTATAACATAACATTTTTTCAGAAATGTTCATCAATTTTTCCTTTGCCTTTTTTTTTTTCTTTTTTTTAACGAATGTCAAGTAATTACAGTTATAGTAGATATTAAGATACATTCATAACGTAATATATTTCAACATATTTCAAACAATTTACAATTGCAATAATATATATAAGATCAAATAATAAAATTTAACAGTTGCAAGTGTAATTAGAAAGAAATACGAAATGTTATATTTAATATTTCATTTAAATAATTTATAGTTAATTAATTAAATTTCTTTTACTCGTCATGCTTTCATATATATTATTAGTTAAAATGTTTTACGATGTAAAATGAAAAATCTATTTTGCTAATAACTTTTGTAGACTGCTGTAAATATGTAGAACGTATTTTAAATAGAACATCTTATATGTTCAAAATGATAAATTTGAAAATATAGTTTCAGAAATCTCACATTAAAATAATATTACCAGTTTTTCTATAAATACGAACGTGTAATCTAAGTACAATGATTTGTATTCGTTTCAGTAATGCAGAAAAAAAAGTGGCGAAACCACAAAATCTCTGGTCGGAACTTCAAGCTGAAATCAATCGTAAGAACATACAACTTGACACTTCTGTCGAAGAAATTATGTCCACGTGGACAGAACAAGCTGGATTTCCGGTGGTAAATGTCTTCATTGAAAATGGTCAGGCTACTTTGCAGCAAGAACGTTTCCTATTGAGGAATATGAAATCTACGTCTATCAACGTGAAATGGTGGATACCCATTACGTGGACTACTCAAGAAAAAATGAATTTCAATCAAGTAAATGTGACGCATTGGTTGAAACATGAACGCGAAACAACAATTAAACTTAATAAATCTTCAGGATGGGTGATATTCAATGTTCAATCAGCTGGTGAGTATTGTTTATTTAAATTTATATTTTATGTTTTACTAATCCTGCTTCCGATTTCTTTGTTCTAGTCAAGATATTTCTTTATTTAAAACATATATTAACAACTTGTACCTTTTTCATTAGCTTTTTGCAAAATACTATGTAACTCTGCTTACGTAGGCTATAAACTAAAATGCAAAATTTGTGTATAGATAGTGCAGACCTTTTAATTATTATTTCCTTATAAAATGGGTAATACATTATATTTTATTTTACACAATTAATTATATTTTAATGTAAATAGTTCTCCTAACGTTTACATGTCAGCAATATTATAACAAAGAAAAAAAAAACAAAATAGATACTTTCCAGGACTTTCGTTTAAAATGTCTTCAATATGCATTCATGTATATATCTACCTATTTATAATAAACTTGTTCGTTATTAAATAAATATAAAATATAACAGGATATTATATATGTATATTTCTAATAACATAACTAAAATTATAATTCATTAAAAAGTCTCAAATGCACTTAGTTCGATAAAACATGATAATCTACGTAACCTAAATAATATGATTGTAGAAATTCAAAGTATAAAACTGATAATATATAATTAGTTCGATAATATATAGTACAAATTATATTTACTTCCTTTATCGAAAAGATATTTCGTTTGCAAAGACTTAAACGATACAAAAGGAATGAACAATACTAACATTTTTAGGTAGTATTCAACAAACTACTTTGTAAAGATTACTTTTCCTCTTCATTTATTTTGCACTTTCTGTGATTGTTTCCTTCTTTGTTTTGTCCATCTGGCGTATTGTAGTAACATCATTCAAATAGAAAGTATTATAGTATTATTACGATGCGTTGGTAAAATTAAACTTAATTTTATTGGAATATTTGACGTGAGATTGTTATCATGATATCTTATTTTCACACATGTGTACGTAAGATTTGTTTTAACTAAATTATGAAATATATCTCAAATTTTATAAAAATAGAAATCTTCAGATTTATTTTTGGTAGGTAAAATATATTGTATTTTATTCATATAGTGATGTTACAAAAATTATAAAATGGAAAACTATACCTTTCTGCAATTAATTTGCAAAATAAGGGTTCGAGGAGTTTATTTCTAAATATTATTCTTTGTGCTGTTTATTATTATTAACGCAAATATAAATACATAAAAATATATATATAAAGAAATTTCTTTGCTTAAAGATATTGATAATTAGCCAATCTGTGTTCCCTTGTACAATATAGTTTATTAGCTAATCATATTATATGCTTTTATTTCACAATGTTGCAATTTTTTATCAGATGGAATAATCAAATTACAAATTGAAATATTTATTTGTAAAAATTAGTTTCTTTTATCAACAACTTCGATACTGTTGTAAAAAAGAATAGTGAAATTGTAGAGACGTTCCGTTATCTCCGATTTCTATAATATTTGAATATATCATAAAACTCAATATTCTATACAGCTTTTTCTAGCTAATTCACAAAAAATTATCGGTATCACTACAATGAATTCTGTGGATATTTGTGAATACGTGACAACGTATGGCTCTGTTTAGTTGTCAATGGTCGGATAGAATGACTTAGTCGAAACCCTATCATTTATCTTCGATTTATATGGACAAAACCAGGGTGGGGTGAGTTTGGACAAAGCTCCGTACACAATTGCATATGTGAAACATAAAAGATGTCTATTATAAACCAATTAGGAACGAATATTATTAAGGTATTGGGCTTAGGTCTACAAATTAACTTGAAAAAATGGTACGAGATTGAATAATTGATATTATCTTATGAAAGGAATAACCGTTACTATTTTACACAACCGTTGCAGCCGCCTCGGAGCGGTCGAGTTAAAATAGCTCAACCGAAACCGAAACCCAATACATTGATAATATCCATTTTAATTGAACTACAAACAGACGTTTCTTACAATCTCGCATATGTAGTTGTGCACGGAGCTTTACCCAAGCTCGCCCATATGCAAAAAATAAGAGCTAGATTTTGATTGGATCATTATATCCGTCCGCCGCTAGGCTGCCTCCAACCAATACTTTACGTACACTGGCATAAAAGCGCAACTGTAAGACAGAATTCACTGTATTCACTGTATTCTACCGATAATTTTTGCGAATACCTCGGGAACTATGGTTGTTCAAAATTATGTTCCTGATAATATATTTAAAAATTATCGAATCCGAAGAAGACATAGTTTTTCTATAGTTTCATTTTCATTATTTCATTATTTCACTCATGTATCTCATATAACTCTATAGTATATATTTTATTTTATTTTATTTTATATATCATGAACATATTTTATATTCATTTATCATTTACATTCAGTATTAGAAACTACATCGTAAACTATACTTCGAAAACTACACTTCATGGAAGTATTTGAACATTTAGAAAACACATAAAAGTAAATAGAAATATCTAAAAATTACGAGATATTTATTGTAGATGGTACCGCTAAATAATTAATACTAAAAGTAAATGATTGGCTGTTTTAATACCTTTGCGATATTTCTGTAATATATACTTGTATTATATTTAATACAATTTAATATCCCATAATTTTTATATATACTTTTAAATTCGTTTCAAACTTTACTAATACAATCATGATACTTGATTCTCAAAACAATATTCGTGAAATTTCCAAAATTCGTATAACGTACATAATTCATTAATGATATCTATAAGTGTTCAAATACTTTCATAGTGCTTGTAAGATAATTAAATAAGAAAGTATGTATTAAGTATGAATGCACGAACATCATTAAGATCAATAAGATCATTGATATGATACGTACAAAATGTATAGAACCATTATTTCGCAATTCAAAATTATTTTTTCAGGTTTCTATCGAGTAAATTATGACAATGCTTCCTGGTATCGCATTATCGATGTTTTAAATAGTAAAAACTATCAGAACATACATGTCCTTAACAGAGCCGCCCTGGTTGACGATTTGTTGAATTTAGCAAGAGCTGGTTTGCTTAATTACCAAACTACTTTGGATGGTTTGCAATATGTTACACGAGAAAGGAATTACTTGCCATTCAAGGCTGCATTCTCTGGGATCACGTATCTTGATCAACGATTATCTGGAGATAACGAATATTATAAACAGTTCAAGGTTTGTTAACGTACCGTATAGTTATTCTATATTTTTAAACGTATTCACAGTATACTTAAAATATAAATAGGAATGTTTCATGCCTGATGCGTTCTTAAGTGGATAATAATCTTTAAAATAATCTAAATAATGTCTCCATAGTAAATATGTACTATGGTAATTGTTTAGAAAGCTGCTGGTATCTTCGACTTCGATGATTTTTTAATATGTTGTTGAAAACAACTTTTCCTTTGCGTACTACCGTCAAATTCTTCTAATTTTCGAAATATTTGCAAAAAGCTGTCGGATCACTACAGCGAATTCTACTTGTGTATGTGTATCTGTGACACAGTTCACAAACAGAGTCGACGCGTTTGACGTTTCGCACGCTTTTGTCGCCACTTCGCACTCCGCTTGGTAATTTGTTCATATGCATCAGCCATTGATTTCTTTATCTTTGTACCATACTTTACAATTTTAAAGGCTTTTCCACTTGCGACTAGTCGCTCACGATTTGCCAAATATTGTGACTGATTACGAGTTGCGCACGACGCCGAACAAAAATCAATTTGATTCTTACTTACTTTGATTACTTTTTGGCTTTGTTTTTTAGTTGTTGATATTTAAAACCCCGTGTGATTTTTTGTGGACACCCGCGAGTAGGGCAATTGTGCGTGTGTGAAATTTGTATAAAAATTGTTTAGATATATTGTTATTTGTTAATTAACTATGGAGGCAAAGAATTAGAATAAACATTAATCCTCTCTACTCGAAAATCCCATGAGACAGTTTTCGATATCCTGTTATGGATTTTAATGAGTAGGCAGGAATAACGTTTAATCAACGATTTTTCATAAAGACGTCGCTTAGAATGGTTTACGTTTTCAAATGTCATAATCTTCTTTTCTGTGACTTGTACGAGGTAAGCTGCTCCTTATGCATCGTTCGATTTGAGGATCCCTGTGCACCACGCTGCATAGGCTGACCTACCTGATTGAGTTCATGTAAGGAGGTTTAGTCGCGCACAGGGATATCTAGGCTAATTTTTAATTGCCAAGAATTAGAAAACAAAACCGGAAACACAATTTTTTATTCCTCATATTTATCTTGTTTTAACTTCAAGAATCATCCTTTAAACTTTTTTACACTTGTAGCCGAACATCATGCATATGTAAGAAAAAAATTTATATAGGGAAAAGTTATTCAAAATATCAACTTCTGTAACATATCCAAAAATCATTGAAATTGGAGGGTAGTTAAAGTTTTAACCCGGTATTTGTTATAATATTCGATTGTTTGGAAAATTTGTAGTTAAATTTAAAAAAAATTCGAAAATAATGTACGTTTATACATAGAATTAGTATTCTTTTCCTGCTTTTTTCCAATGACATTTTACTATAAATTGAGCTTGTTACATATCATAATCGAGTTTTCAAAACTCTTCTTCTTCCACTATTAGTGATGAATCAATCTAAGTAGTTGTTATAGGTTTTTAATGGTAGTTTTGTGGCATTATACAATTTTGTAAATATCAAAATAGATAACACGCGGACCATGTTTTATTCGGTGGATAAGATAAATGGGATAGAAGTGGCAGAACATCCCATTTAACCACTACTTTTTATTTCAACATTGTTTTGTTGAAACAAGTTACCCGTTTTATTGCAATTTGCATTGTAATTTTTAGATGTCTCTCCTAAATTACTGTATTTATTTATATAATTCAACTACATATAGCTCCTATTTGTTCAAATTTTATGTTTTTTTATATGATAGATATTCATAATAAATAATTCCCTTCCATTTTAGAAACATATAAAATGAAATTCGTCAGAAACAACAGGAACTTTTCGACCAACTTAATAGGTGTAATAAAGTTTTATTTACAATTAGATTGAAAAAAATTTTAAATCGTAATAGAAATATTCAGACGTCCTGCGTAACTCATGCCGATTTTCCAATTATAATCTCTGCAATTAATTGATAATTCTTATAGGAATTTGTTCTCGTCCTTATCAAAGATGTATACAAAGATATTGGGTATGTGGACCGTCCAAGTGACGATAGATTAACAGTATTATTGAGAGGTGAATTGAACAAGTGGGCTTGCAAGTATGGTCACGAAACCTGCGTGCAGACATTCACTAGAATGTTCCAACAATGGACAAAATATAACACAACGTAAGGGAATTAAAATGTTTGTCGATGTTATTTAAGACTGGAACAAATTTAATAAGCGATCTCAAAACAGGAATTTTCGTATAACACGGTATTATATGAATTTGTGTTATATACACGGAATTACTGATATAAAATATAGAATTATATTATTATGAGAAAAATATATCGGTTTTGTACTTTCAAATTATTTTGTGTACTCTTCTGGTTTCGTTTTCTTTATAACTAAATAGATCAACAATACATCAACTTGTATTCAGTCACTTATTTTTAATAATCAATAATTAAATATATAAATAAATCAATGTATAATAATACTATATATAATTGTTTCTACAATAATACTGAGATAAATGCAGTTTAATACACTCATTTTTAACTATAGATCACTCATATCTGAATCTGAATTCTTATCTTATTGTTGCAATTCAATAGAAAATTGTAAAATCTCCAACATACTATTTCAATTCTAAAGCATATTAACAGTCATATATATTCTTAAACAGAATAGTTATACTAAATTAGTAATTAAGAAATAGAATTACCAATTAACTCGAGATTACAACATTTTACTTGTGGCAAATATTTTATTTGTGAAATAACAAAAATGTATATAATTGTGGTGGTAAATTAATAATCAATTTTTCCTATTACTATACCGTTTTAGAATTAAACCCAACCAGCGACCTGTTGCATATTGCATGGGCGTGAAATATGGAACTAAAGAAGATTGGGAATTCTTATGGAATAAATATAATAATTCAAACTCCGCAACTGAACAAATGGTTATACTAGAGGCACTCGGTTGTACCGAGGATACTGTTCTCTTAGAGAAGTCAGAATCCTATTCTTGCTTTTATTATTAGACAACCCATGTTTATGCAAATTGATATTATGGATATCATTAAATAAGTGATATTAAATAAGAACCTGAATAGAAACTTGTTTTGTCCCCTAAATACTGTAACGTATGCTTTAGTTCGGATATTATGTATATGTACATGCATTTACATACAATGATATTATACATGTATATATATCCTCATACAAAAATATATACATGTATAGTATCATTGTATATACATATATATAATCCGCATATATAGCATTTTGACATCATTAAACATCAGAAATGCATAAACATTCGTAGTTTGTTTATTAAACATAGTGATGTATCGTTTAGGCTTCACGATTTTGTTATATTACTTTTACAGATACCTATTATACGCGCTAAAGAATTTTGAAGAAAGTAGAATTCGAATGCAAGACAATTCTGCCGTATTCTCCGCAGTTCACAGTTCCAGTATTTTTGGCGCAGAGTTTGTGTTGAATTTCGTCTCGAAGCATTCCACTGAAATGATCAAATTGTATGTTTCAAGCTTAACAAAAAAATGTATCGTTTCATATCTTCTATTAGTACTATTTACTTGTTGTTATAGTAAATATTGATATAATATAATTTAATTCTACACTTTACTTCTTTGGAAAAGTCGTAGCGTTTCCAGAATTGCTAAAAATATGTTAACTTGGGAGAAATATTTCTAGAATATTACAATAAATGTAGCAATTAGTGAGATAAATTTAAGACTAATTAGTCGATAAGGCGTTTCTTAATAAGACACCATTAAACTATATTTGGACAATACCTTAAAAATATTGGATCTCATCCCCAGCTAAAATGTTCAACTTCAACAGTTGTTCAACTTTATCAAATTTATCATTTATTCTTTCCATATTTTTTTTTTTTTTTTAATGTCGAGAAATAAAATAATGAAGATTACTGCAAAACCAATTGAATTAATCAATTACCAAAACGAACGAAAAGTTCTTTAGCAATATAAAATTTAAGTAACAGTATTACAATTTTATTAATTTTGTTAAACACAAAGTTTTTAAACACAAAAATTCTAATTCTACTACCTTTAAGTCTTTCTTCATTTTCTTATGAATTTTTCAAATATGTTATCTTTAAATTTATCTTAAATTGCGCTGCGAATTCTCCAAACAAGAACTTTATAATATAATTTTTTTTAAATTTCACCATGAATTTTTTAGCAGTCCAATAAATATTAATATTAATAAAATAAAACACCTGTTTCAGTTATAACGGAACAGAGACAATTTCAAGTATCTTGTCATCAGCCTCGAAACGTTTCTCCACTCAAAAATTAGTGGATAAATTTGAAAATATGATCAAGCAACATCAAGTTGAATTCGATAATATCTTAGATTCGTTGAACAATTCGTTAGAACTAACAAAATACGAATTGTCGTGGTTGAAAAAGAACACTAGACCAATTATGTCATGGATAACTGATTTCAATGACAAGCACCGCCAAGATACGGATTATTATCGTCTACCCACGAGCATTACTCCTAACTCTTATTCCATCTGGATAACCACTAATTTAAGCGAACTCGACAATTTTGCATTCAGAGGATCAGTGAAGATTAAAGCAATCGTTACGAACAAAACGAAGAATATCACTTTACATTCGGCAGACTTAATCCATAAAAATATGTCCGTGGTCGTAGACAATCACAATGTGACTATTGTAAAATCTGATGTTTACAAAAAGTATGATTTCCTAGTCATCGAGTTGGAAAAAGAATTGCAAGTTGGACAAAAATTAGTTATTACGATAGATTATAGCGGATATTTAAATGAGAAAGACATGCGTGGATTTTATAGAAGTTCGTACATTGATGAAGATGGTCGAACAAGGTAACGAATTTATTCACACTACTATTGATAAATATTTAGACACTTGGTGCAATTTGATCGAAAAATTTATATTTTTATTATATCGTGAAGGTTATAATGAAATAATTCTAAAACAAGGAACACACCTCTATTCTATTTACAAAAAGTATTGGAATATACTCCTACAAATATACTACTACAAATACCTATGTTTTACAATATTATTATAGTACATTAGAAATATATATTGAAGTTACTCCTAACATTGAACAGACGTAATTTTTGCATACTCGAAGTCATTCAACTCAACTATGTATGTAGGACCAATTTTCATCCAACCTAAGTGTTGTTTTATTTATACTAGTTGAGATTTTTTTCAACAGCCTCTACTAGTCATTTAACATAAAATCAGTGCTCAATATTAGATTAAAGAGTTTTACTTGAAATATATTTTTATACCAACTTTATAAAAAAGGAAGGTATCTCAATTCGACACTTATCTTCTTTTTATGTATGCTGACTTCTCCGAAACTGTATGACCAATGGGGATGAGTCTTTTTGCATTCCGTAGGGCATGTTCTTCCAGCACGATCCAGCGACAACATTCTTTTTTTGCATTTGTCAAACTATTTTTTTGCAAAAATCCAATTTTTATATACATTCATTGATTACTCAGGATTGAATTGCGCTATCGAAATGAAACCTTCCGCATCGTCTAGGGGTAATCAGCCCGTTTACAAAATTTCTCCAATTTGTACATTGTGAACTATTGTTATTGCAAAGAATTTGGTGTTCACCAATTTCATCTACGTATATTCAGTGATGGCTCTATAATTGTTGAACTAATATCAAGATGAGTCCAACGAAGCAATCTGGGCAAGCATTTCAAATTGCGTTTTTCAATATAGGCCTCATTCGATTCGTGTTTCCGTCACAGGAACTATTATTCTGCGGATTTGTTTTTGGGCATAAGTCAATTTTTATTACGAAATAATATGTAACGCACTATTGAATTATAGAAATATCCTTTTCTATCATTATTCAAAGTATATCGGTGAGGGAGCACAGTTGCTTTATTCCTTATTCGCATGCGAAGCTGAACAGTTTTTTATTCATCAATAAGAATTAAGAATTGAAATAAGTAATAAATATATAGAAATAAATTACCGTCTTATTAATGACAATGGAAATCGTTTTACGGTTGCCCTGTAGTATTGATCGTTTCATTAAGAAATATGAAATAACAACTTTTTCGAAAAGAATGTTACCAAGTGGGACATGCGCTAAAAAGTATGAAATAATTTATACTTTATTTAGGCACATATGCAGCAACGATTAAGATTACTCATTTAGTTACTCAGCGGCATATTAAACATATTACAACCTTCTTGAAGGCGGCGCAAAAGTTAAAACTGCAACTCAGTCATTGTTACGATTGTATTTTGAACTACTGGCAAGCTTGCTGTATATATAATTCCACTAACTTATACACTATTAACACATCAAGCATAATTTGTATTCGCGTGTATATACAAGCGACGGTTTTCAATTTGACCACTATTAAAACATGTTCTTTGTGACATTGCGTTATAATGTAGTATAGTGTAATTTAGTGCAATTAAATATGAACTTGTTGAAATTTGAATAATATAAATATAAACGAGTTGAACTTTTCTAGTATGGCGCTCAAGTATTGTTGTACTAGAAGCATTTTAAGGCGCTTTGCGTCGCCTTCAAAAAGCTTGCAATATATTTAATATGCTGTTTAGTATGTGATAATGAAAACAAGTGATTCCAACCGTTGTTACAAATACAAATAAAATATAAATTATTTCATACTTCTTAGCACACATCGAAATCGGTAATATTTTTTTCTCAAAAGATCCTTTATATACATTTGCAATAATATGGACGCGCAGAAACACTTATGAACGAGAACTTATGTACCTCGTATTTTTCTATTTATGCACGAGATTACGGATTTTTAAAAATATTACAATATTTTGTGTAAAGTTGTTGGCTTTAAGAACTGGATATATGTAAGATATTTAGTAATATCCCCGATTTTGTTAGAATTTTGTGTAATGAAAACAATTTTGTATATTTAACAGATGGTTAGCTGCCACGCACATGGAACCAGTTGGAGCTCGAAAGATGTTTCCTTGTTTCGATGAACCAGCAATGAAGGCAAACTTCACAATGAATGTCCTGATACCACAGAACTACACCGCTATTAGCAATATGCCAGTGGAATATACGCATCAAAATCAGTATGTAACACTTTTCTCTTTAATACTAAAAAAATAGAAATATTTTATTTTATATGAACTCATATAATATTTGTTTATGCTTTTCAGTTGTTTCACATAAACTATAAATATACCCCATACTTTAATTCTGATCTATTTACTTTCCAAGAAATAATATGTGACATAAATATTACGGTACTGATCTTCTAAATCTTGATAAATATACTATATTAGAGATTATGCTTAATAAAAGTGCAATCACTGTAAATTTCATAGATAATTCATCTGCTATCACTTAATCGCTTGAGGAGCGAATATGTTTAAAATTCTGTCGTAAAATCCCAAGTATTCCTCTTACCAGTTTGAATTAAAAATGTAAAATAAAATTCATTCGTTTAAGGCCCCGTTTTGAAGGAAATGAAGTTTGAACGTGTTTAGTTGAAAATTAGCTCGGTGCATGTGTAATCGATAAATTTTCAAATTCACGTTTCTTCAAACAGAAACTTGCAATGCAAACATTTTCATATGACCTTGGTTCATAAATTTAAGGTCAAGGTATTAAATATATATTTGATATTATAATTTTGTTTGCAACAATTACAACGATTACAACATGTGGAGGTGATTCACGAAACGGTTGCCACGATATATTTAACATTGTGCTGGCAATTTAATAAAAAAATTTTACAACAGAAGATAATTAGTATCAAACAAAGAATTTATTGATGTAAATAAAGTAGTTAAAAGGTGCCATTTCTCCATGAAAAAACGGAACCAAAAAAAGGGTATTTTGTAAATAGTACTATATATATGTACATGTCTCTTATTATATTTTTATACTATACTACAAAATGAATTCAGTTTTGTGGTAACATATAAACTGGTGGTCACAAATCTCCTCTAAGTGGACGCGCTTCCGATATTTCAAAGTGACCTTTATTTTTTTGTACGGCAGTGTATTTTTTTATTTAGATAGAGGTATAGTCCGTTTCGTGAAGAATTTATCAACCTATAATATATTTTTATGTTCCAAGATCATTCAGAGTCATTTATTGTTGTTTAACGCCTACTTTCGTTGGATGTCCGGAAATTGTCTTTTATTTTCTGTATTCAAAAGAATGACCTTGGACATTAATATAATTATTTACTCTATTCCTAGATGATAAATCTACCCTTTCGAAAGCGACAGAACTAATTCTCTCAAATTCTTCGCGCTTCGCTTTCCGAAACAGAGTAAGTTTCATTTGAAACATCTTTTTAAACGAGTTATAGTTTGGGAAATAATTGAGTACAAAGCTTCAAATGAGACAGCCTGAATATTATTTCAACCGTCTGATGTTATAATAATTTATAATTTGTTTTTGTATTACCGTCTACGACTATCAGATAACTAAAATGATACATTTGCCGTATCATATATCATATAAATTACATAAAAGTATGTTAAGAAAGGTATATGGTGCTATTTGAAAGATACAAAATGACATCTATCATTTTATGAAACGATGATGCTTTTGAAAGTTACTTTTTACATCAGCAAATCCTTCGATCAATGCTAATGGATTTTTGCTCGAGAAATATATATTTATTAAACTAACAATAAAAGGTAACTCAGATAATGGCGACCGATTTGTGAACCACCTGATAGAATATTATTAATTTCACGAAATCAAATAGATACATAAAAATATTAATGTAATCAATATCGTCACTTATTATCGGAACTCGATATAAAAAAAATTGTTCTCGTTATTCAAATTGCAAAACCAATCAGTTAATGGTTGATTAGTTCAATTGTCAACGATAAAATGAGTCACTTGATCAAACTTTTGCAGGAACACAACGAAGACAATTATTTTTAAAGAAACTCCTAAAATGTCGACGTACTTAGTGGCTCTGATAATTTCTGACTTTGTTTCGGTGAAAGACGCCGAGGAAATTCATGGAGTATGGACAAGACGAAACGCAATCGAAGATGGAAAATATGCTCTATCTGTTATGAACCCTCTCGTTAACTTTTACGAGATAGCAGTGAATATCCCATACCAGTTGCCTAAACTCGACATGGTTGCATTACCAGATTTTGTGTCAGGTGCAATGGAAAATTGGGGCCTATTGACATATAAGGAAAGAAACATACTATATGATCGTGATTTGTCGACCACAGCATCAAAACAGAGTATAGTAAATGTGATATCACACGAAATCTCTCATCAGTGGTTTGGAAACCTTGTCAGTCCAAAATGGTGGAAATATATATGGTTGAATGAAGGCTTTGCAAGGTATTTCCAGTATTTTGGAACTGAACATGTAAGTATACTTATATGTAGGAATTATGTTGTAAACTTTCAACAATATTGATGTTCATACTATATTTTTAATTCTTGGAATATATGTATACTAAGTTGATGCACAGTTTTTAACGAGGTCAACTATTTGTTTGTTGTAACTATTTTTAAATAATATAAAATATATCGATTCAGATAATTCTTCATTTAAGATTAGAAATTTTCATATTAAAGTAAACTATAGTTTTTGCTATTATTTATCTTGAAGCGACGTTTATTATACAACAATCTAATATTTTAAAAAATATTTACACGTGTAATATCTTGGAGAGACTTCATTTTACAGATAGACATCAGAGGGTTAAATCTATTATAATTCTTTTAAATCTAAAGTTTTTTCTATTTCTATGTATGATAAACAAAGTATCTCATAAAACATTGAAACAAATTTTAGTCATTATTTGAAAATTGTTCTAAATATTGTGAATGTGTTTCATGTTAAGGAAGTTAAGTTATAAGGAAAGTTTCTCCATTACATGTATACATATGTATGTAATATTCTTCTGAGGAAAAAAAGTCTTGAAATTTGATAAAGATTTGTTCTAAGTTATATGTGATATTATACTTAAACTTTTCACATATATTTTAAACAAAGTTTTGAAAGTATTATGTTAATATTTAACTCTACTCAGTTCTTTTTATCTTTTTATATAATTTAATTAATTAGGCAATTGAAGTTTCAAAAGATCATTACTTCATTGCTTTAAAAATATAAATTGTAGTATATTGGTATAATTACTAATTATATCAATGTTCCAATTATAATTCCAAATGTACTTCTATGAATTTGTACAATATTAAAAAGTTCTGTTAAAATATTTTTCATAATAGTAGGCTTTTAAAATTGAATTCTAACATTTCTTAAACCTTCTTCTTAATTTGTCAAATTCGATACTTCTACAATGGCACTCTTGACAAATCACACAATTAAAGGAATGATTCAGAATTAAATATAAAATATATCTCTTTTATTAGATAACATTAATCATATTTACTTAATTGTCAATATTTAAACTGCACAAATATCCTATCTTCAATTCGTGTATGTTGTACATTTTCCAAAAGCCAAACATATTAATGTTCCCTTAACAAATTATTTTTTGTTGTCTAACTGATTATCTTATCACTGCATTCCATACTTTTATTTTAGTCATAAAAGTGATACAACATTATTGATTAATAATAAAATTTATTAGGTGAAACTTAATAAATGGTCTTTGGAGGCTCAGTTTGTTGTGGAACAGCTTCATTCAGCTTTTGAAACAGATAGTTCAATATCCACTCATGCTATGACCCATGATGTCTGGAATCCAACACAAATTAGAGGAATATTCGATTCGATATCTTACGCAAAAGCTGCTAGCGTGATAAGAATGATAGAAAAAGTATTGGGTCATCGTCCATTTTATGGAGCTCTTGCGAATTACTTAAAGAAACGGTAAAATTTGGACTAACAATAAATAAAAGATAAAGTGGTATAGTAGTTTCAAAGACATTACTTTCTCACATGTAACTGAATCTCTTAACCCGTTATTAGTCTAGCTTGAGAAAGATTCGAGCAAATCGATTTTTTATATTTGACACCAGGGGTGCACGAAACCCTAACACTAATATTTGTACTAAACGATACTTGTTAATGATCGAGCTAATAAATTTTTCCCTTTGCTGAAATATGTCGAAAATATCACTTGCGTTCCTTTGGCGCCAAGTGTCTCAATTAAATCCTAAAGTTACCCGTAATTCAATTACATATGTATATATGAATGGACTGATAATTGTTCTCAAGAAAGGAAAATCAATGAATACAATCAATCACATATATACATATGTACTCTACACATAGCCAAGCTTCATAATTTTCGGGTTGGGAATCTACCTTCGCCGATTACTAATCATGAATTAAATGAAAATGTAATTAAAATAACATAATAAAAATAAGTAAGCACAGGTATAATTATGTTTCAATTTCAATAAAAAAAGGACATTAACATTATCGAAAGTTTCTATAAAGCAAGATTTTGATAATATAATTATTCTTTTAGACAATATGATGTAGCTACGCCAGAAGATCTTATTGATGCAATCAACGAAGAAGTCGAAGATCAGGAAATAAAAGATTCAATTCCCGATATTATGAACAGCTGGACTACTCAGCCTGGTTATCCTGTAGTTCATGCTAACATAAATGATAATCGTTTAACGCTGAGACAACAGAGATTCTTCTTGAATCCAGAAGAATCCTCAACTGATCGTATTTGGTATATTCCTATCAGTTGGGCGAATCTTAACGATTCGGACTTTCAAGACACAAAACCAAAATACTGGTTCAAGAGTGTTCAAGAAAGTATTGTATTACCAAGTAGTGATTTCTACTTGCTAAACGTTCAACAATCAGGTAAATAGTTATACAAATATCCTATTTTAAGAACAATTTTTAAAGGATTGTTTTAGAACTTACTCTGAACAAAATTTGTGCTTAATAATAAGCAATTTTACAACCTTGTTACATAGAAAATGTTTTATTTCATAAAGTATGACTCAGCATCTTCATTTATAAGTATTACACCACTTACAGAAGAATACAACAACTCTGAAAGATTTTTGGAAAATTATTAAAATGAATTGCGAAATAATTATTATCTCGTTTAAAGGCATAGAGTGTAGAGAATCTAATAATATAAAAAATGCTGAAAATCATATTAAAAATCTAAACCATTACAAGTAGTAAAATTGAATACTTATCTTGTGTATAGAACACAATATAATATAATATAGTAATAAAATAGTATAAGTATTATACTATTTTAGTTTTACCGCTATGTAGACCATTATACATTACTTAAATATTACGCTATGTAGATTATGTAGATTGTGGACTGTTTTATACATTTATAAATGAAAAGATCGCTAGAATGCATGTGAATTGCAAAAATATACAAAATATCTAAGGTAGAGTAAGTACTCGTTATTACAATATATAATATAAAATAAAAAACATTAAAAAATATTATAATAGATAAAACAAATCCCTATTTTAAATTTCATTTCTTTATTTATATCTGTTTATAAAGACACGCGTTCCTTATCTACTAACACATATTTCATTTTTATCTAATACAAATATAAAATAAATTGTTTCCAGGGTATTATCGGGTAAACTATGCACCTGATAACTGGAAAGACATAATCAAGTTTTTGAAAAGTGATCGATTTAATGTAATACACGAAATTAATCGTGCAGCACTCATCGATGATTTGTTGAATCTTGGCAGAGCAGGATATGTCGATTACCCTACTGTTTTAAGTGCAACACAATATTTAAGCAAGGAAACCAACTACATTCCATGGCGTGCATTTTTCAACGGCTTGACTTATTTGCATAAACAATTTGAAGGAAAGGAAAGTTACAAAGCGTTTGTGGTATGTATTATTAAGTAAAAAGTAAAGGAAAAAGCAAGAGATGTTATAAAATAATTGAAGATACAAGAGATAAACATGATAAGGCACATATTCAACTTTTTTTATAAAAGAATGCTATTTAATACGCTATTAATTAATTGCATATCATTAAAATTGTTCTTTTGTATGATTTTATGATGAAATGTTTACATACTTATCCTAGTCTTATAATATTGCACATAATCTTGCATAATATGCATTTGATTCTTTTTGCAAAACATTGTAGATCTATGATTTGATTTTTCAAGGCTTAAAAGTTTGTTTGCTTTTCAATTTTATGTACACATCTATATATAGGAAATCGTAACAATTTAAATAAAATTTGTGTCATATTACTTAATTATAGGATGTTTAATTTTAATTTGTAGATCCTATGTTTTACGTCATAAATAACACCTGTAATTTTTGCACGTACAGTACATAATACAAATTAAAACGAAGCAAATTCTGAAATTCTGAAAAGTAATAATCTAAATTCTTATCCGCCATCTGTGAAATGAAAGTTAAAAAATTAGCAAAAGAGCTAAAAAATTATCACTCTCATGCGTGATCTTTAGTTTTCGTTGAGAAAATCAAATTTGAAAACGTTAGTCTTGTAATAGAGAAAACAAGGTCAATTGAATTTAAAATTGGATCGTTTATATCAAAGTTTACGCTAAAGTTCCAGTTATTTGGATTTATAGAAAAACAAATAGTTTCCTATAGCTGGAATTCATATAATATGAATTCACGTTCAGAAAAGTAGATTCGATACAGAGGAATCTTGAACATTTAATAAATTGTTCACTAATGAAATTTCCATTCGAGTAAATAAAGTTTAAATAAATGGGGTTTTGTTATATATTACTCTAACTGAGTATCAAAGATAAATTTACAAGAAAAATAATTATGTATTGATATTATTTTAATTTTAAGTTGAACGCGGCTTAAGCTGTAGCTTATGATATTATAATTCACCATATAAATTAATATCTTTGGGAAAATGAAGAAGATTTTCGTAATGTTTTTTTATGATTTAGACATGTCTAAATCTCATTTGAAAGAGTTAATTTAATTTTGTATTGGGAAACGTTACTACAATTAAGATCTACGGACAAAACACAGTTACAGTGTATGCACTTATCTGGCTTATTTTTAGTTATAAGACTGTATTAGTTTAGTGTATCCAATTTTAAATTTGGTGAGAAGAACTTGTTATTTCTTACTAAAAAAAAGTGCTGGGCTTTTATCAAATATATCTCTACCTGTATTGAGTAGAGGTGCATTTCTCCAAAAATTGTTTCTCTTCACATATCTTCAGAAGTAAAAGTCAAGAGGATTTAAATCTGGGAATCAAAGTATAGGTTCTCTTTGACTGATTCATCTATTTCTAAAACAGCTAGTTAATTCTATTAATAGTTATATTTTTAACTCCTGAACTTTCTGAAAACTATGTAAGTGTGGATTCCCCCCCCCCCTTCAATATAAACCATACGGTGTTGTTGATATCTTCTTTAACAGCAATAATGCTTATATTTAACCTGAGACTTTCTTGAATATGATGCAATGTTCTATCTCCCAGATCCGGATCGTCATGTTGAATTCGACCGCCAGATTTCGTAAATTTCAATGCACCTGTATGCCGCAATCGTTGGGTTATTTTGCAAAATATCTATACACAGCATAGTCCTATTAGGATATTCTTCCCCGTATAATCCCCGTTGCGCTTTTGTACCATTGCCGTCTACTGCACCGTAACAAAAGTACATATTCGAAAGTTCTCCAAATGTATATCACATTTTATAATAAAAATGGCGCTATAAATAATAAACGACGTATAGTACTACTACATTACATGCAATATTCACTACAGTAACATACTCCTTTCTGAATTTTTTCTAGTTGCTTTTTTCTTGTTTTTATGTTTTTGATTTGCTCAATATATCCTGATTCATGCTTGTACTGTTGATGTCGAAGCCAGAGAGGTTATTGGAGCCTTCAGCCTTATCAAGTTTTGTTCGTTTGGTGGATTTTGATTCATTTCAACTAATATCAGTTTCAAGGACTTCATTAACTTATTTTCTGTATTTTGGTTTGATTGAGCGTTGCGGCCTATATGTTATTGATTTTGTACATTTAGAGTGGTTATGGTTTGTAGTTTCTTCTAATATGTAGAGGTTATTAGATGTATGTGAATACAAAGGAACGCGTGGATAAATTGTAAGGTAGAAAATATATTTTAAACACTGAAGTGTAAATACAAGTCGGAATATAATTGAGCTAACCCAGATCCGCACGCTAGCAGTGTTACCCTATGACAGAAAACCCTGAAGCCAACGTTGCCTGTGTACTGTTTATGGTCTGCCTTCGACTCAGTCTTTTGTCGATACGTTGTCGATGGCTTCAGTGCTTGAGAAAACTAAAAGACCAGATGTAGAGTTTTTTTAGAAATGGTGACCACTTCGACACCCTTCCTAAAGCTCTATATCACTACATACAATTATCTCTTCGTATAGCATTATTTTACTCTGCATGTTTAAGTTGGAGCATCTGCCAATCAACCAGTAGAATTTTTTTAGTTTTGTTTTCAATTCTTTGGATGTATCTACGATGTGCTGTTTCCATGTCATTCTTCTATCTAGAATCATGCCCAGATATTTGACTGACTATTTATCTGGAATAGGCATATTGTTTGTCGTCACCCGTGGGCAAGTTTGTTTTTGTAGCGTGAAAGTTATGTGACTAGATTTGTTTTCGTTGACTTTGAAGTGCCATTTGTAGAACCACTCTTCCATAGAATCGAGACCTCGCTCGAGAGTAGAGGACGCAATTGTCGGGTCTGAGTGCGAGGCTAATAAGGCTGCATCGTCAGGAAATGTGGTTATCTCTGTCGAAGTTGGTAAATCGGCAGTATAGATGGTGAACAGCAGGGGTCCGAGGACACTGCCATGGAGTATGCCAAGTTCTATTGGAAATATTGAGGTTATAACGTCCAAGTGTTTTACCATGAATTGTCTATTGTTTAGGTAGGATTTTAGGATGGTGTAGTAGGTGTGTGGTAGGGTTTTCTTTAGTTTGAACAATAGTTCTTCATGCCATACTTTGTCGAATGCCAGTTGAATGTCTAGAAATACCGCAGTGCAATATTTTTTCTTTTCTAAGTCTTGGGTGATCTTGTGAGTTAAACGATGAATTAGCTCTATCGTAGAATGTTGCTTTCGGAAACTAAATTGATGATCTAGCAGAGTTTTTAGATCCTCTAAGTGTGGAAGAGTCGTATCATTAGCATCTTCTCGAATAGTTTGGATAAGATGGGATAAGAAGACTAATTGGGCGATAAGAGCTGGTTTCATGTATTGGTTTTCCAGGTTTGTGAATGAGAATAATAAATGATATCTTCCAAGTCTTGGGATAGTGTTGAAGGTGGAGAATTGCATTAGAAATGGAAGTGATGATTGCAATCGCTTTTATGGGAAGCTCCTTAATAACTTTGTCACTTATCAGATCATGCCCCGTTACTTTTTTGGGATTTAGACGACGGAATAATTCTATGACTTCTTGATATGAGAAATGTTCAATAAGAGGAGATATCTGGAAAGGAGAGTGCAGGTATTCTGTTATTACGTCTGGAATAGTGGGGAAATATGGATTGAAGACGTTAGTTAAATGATTAGCAAACAAATTAACTTTTTGAGTAGGGCTATGCGCCCATCCACCTTGCAGACAGCGAATGGGGGGGATTGTTAGCGGAGGATGAGAGAGTTTCCTGGATGCCTTCCATAGTGAGTAGTTAGAGTCAGCTGTGGGAGATAGGTTGGCAAGGTATTTTTGAAAACAGTCGTTTCTATAGTTTCTGAGGGTTTTAGTGTGTTTTCTTCTTGCATTATTTAGCTTGCGCATGTCATTGGGTATCCTATGATTCTGCCATATTCTTCTGTCTGCGTTTTTCTATGATTTTTTTTTTTTTGTAATATGTGGTGGGAACATTCCTGTTTATTGTCGAAGCTCCTCACAGGCATGGAAGAGTGGATAGCATTTACTATGCTGCTGTTTAGGTATTCGGCGGCTGCTTCTATATCTTCGTTTGTTTTTAAGCGAATTGAGGCTGATGTTGTATGATTGAAGATTTCCCTAAAGATTTTCCAGGTGGTAAGTTGGTTGTAAATAATGCCATTAGGTAGATTTTCAATAATTGTTGAGTTAATTATTCCTATTACGAGTGAATGATCTGAAGAGTGTTTCACAGAAGATTTGATTTGGACATATCTTGACGAGATGTTTTTGGTTATGAAGAAGTCTAATAGGTCAGGTAGTTTGTTATTGTCAGTGGGCCAGTAAGTGAGTTCGTTTGTACTGAGGTAATTAAGTCCGTTGCTGTTTATACTGTTCAGTAGATTTTTACCTCCTACTGTAATAAGTCTGCTACCTCATTGGGTATGTTTAGCGTTGTAGTCTCCTCCTGCTATAAATCTATTGTCCAGGTCTTCGAGGAATTTATCGAAGTTTTCTGTAGCAATAGAATGTCTAGGGGGACAGTATACTGCTGACGAGGTTATTGGACAATGCCAATCTTCTATCGCTACGTTTGTGGCTTGGAGGTAGTCCTTCTGGAATGATGGAAGCTCATAGTGTTTTATGCTAGTCTTGATAATAATTCCGATGCCACCGTGGTCCTTTCCACTGGGATGTTGGGTATGGTAAAAGTTATAACCATTTATTTTCAGATAATTTTTATCAGTGAAGTGGGTTTCAGATATGAGCATTACATCAATTTCTTGTTGTTTTAAGAAGAATTCTAGTTCGTATTTGTGCTGAGCTAGACCGTTGGTATTCCAAAAAGCTATGCGTATTGGTTTTATTTCACGTCGCAGTGTAGTTTACTCACAAGGAGTGTAAGCAGTGATAGCAAGCTCTTAAATTGCTCTGATCGCTGTTCGATTAATTTTTCGAGCCTATCGAGGTTATTCGTGCTTTGTGGACTGGAAACTGGGACTGGAATATTTTGGGAATGTTCATTATGGATTATCGGTCTGCTTTATACCTTTTGTACTACTTGAGCATAGGAGATTGAAGGAGTAGATAGTTTTTGTAAGCTGGGTGTTCGAATCGTGAGGTCCTTTACTCTGGGTTTGGTGTACTTGTTATATAAGGTCTTGTAGGCTGAGCAGCCTTTGTAGTTCGCAGGGTGCTTTCCTTGACAGTGTATCCATTTCGCGGAAGTTTCTGCTGATTTAGTGCATTGGTCTGTAGAATGAGGACTTACACATTTGACGCAGTAGTAATTGCAGTTGCAATATTTTTGCATGTGGCCGTATCTCTGGCACCTTTTACACTGAACTATCTCTTTTTTTTTTTTTGTAAAAGGTGGTTCGAATTTTATTAGCGAGTTCATTAATTGTTTGATATTATATATTTCATTGTTGTTTAGCTTTTGCTTTAAATCAACAAAGAATAAAGATAGTGGGTTTTTTGTGATTCTGTGTCTTATATTGCTGATATTGGTAACATCATGGCCAAGATTTTAGAGTTCGTATTTTAGTTCGTCTAAGTTAGCAGAATGGGGAATGCGTAGTACCACTCGAAAGGGTCTTTCTTGCTTTAGTTGATAAGTGTGGAATTTAGCGTTCAGGATTTTTAGTAGCTTTGTTAGTTTTCTATCGGAGTCTGAGTTAGTTGGCAGAATTGTAACCTGATTTTTTTTAATTTTTAGTTGATAATCTTCTTTGTTGATGTCCTTCTCGATGAACTTAATCATTATTTAGATATCGATGACGTGTGTGGATTTTAGTAGTTCGAATCTGTTGTAAGTGGAGATATTCAAATTTTTGTTGGGTGGGTCTGCTTGCGTTTTTTGTTGTCATTTGTATGGTTTGGGAGATGGGACAGTTTGTCCTTTTGCCACGAAGAAGGGAGAATAAGACGGTTATAGCTTTGTTTGAGTGAGGTTAGTTCCAGATGTTTGGGCCATCTTCGAGCTAGTTAATTCAAATTGAAATAACTAGTCAAGAGGCTATGATTCGGATTGGAGATTAGAAGAGTCTGATTATTCACTATTAAGTTTAGAAGCACTTGTTTTATTTTGATTTCACTTCTCTTTCGACGAAGGGTCGTCACTTGTATTGTGAACTGCACTAGGCACTAGACACATACGTGTTCACGCTTCGGCAGTCGACGGCTGAATGAATAGGAACAGTGACTATAGGTACATGACTTCCGTAATCAGAAACTATTTCATAATTTTCCTATACCGAGATGCAATTTATCTAGTACAATGTATTACTTTTAACCATTCACTGGTTATTAATCACTAACATTTTAGTTCAGGAACCATTTATTATTATAAAATCTCTTCGACAATTGACTGAATGTATAGAAACCACGGAACGGTTTATTAATACGTTTTGATTCAACGCGCTCTTCTCGAGACTCCATTTCGCTTATTTATTATGGACCTTATTATTTTTCTAACGTAGAAGTAGGAAAATTGAGAATATTTTCTGTCTTTATCCGGTTATCTGATGTAGACATCAGATCATACCATAAATAATATATATCGTCTCTTATTTTTTATTTTAAATTTGTAAGCTAAAATCAAATGGCCGAGATCTACACTCATACAAAAGAAGTATTACACATAGCATTAATAAAAAAAATCATTGACACTAACAAAGATAGTTCTGGAAAATAAAAGATGATACATACAGAAGATATAAACAAATATGATAAAATGTTTTCATTTTGAAATTACATACATATATATATAAACATTACGTATAAGAATGTTTCTTATGGAATACTAATACTTCTGCTTTATTAATCTTTACGATTCGACATTTCTGTAATCTCAACTATCAGTTGTAAAATATGCTATACACCTTGCAATCAGTAAAAATGTAAAAATTTAAATACTTTATTTAATATAAATTTATATAAAATAAAATTATGCCACGTTCAAAGTATATAAATTACTTACTTTTGTTACTATTACATTGCAGCGATATCTAAGCTCGCTCTTAACACCGGTATATAATAAACTTGGATTTGAGGATAAGGAAAATGATGACCACGTCACCTTGTTGTTCAGATCACACATTCGCAAGTGGGCATGCCAAGTAAACATAGCAAACTGCAAATCCCGAGCTTTATCTTATTTTAACGCTTGGACCAACAATGAAATAACAATGGCAAGGTCAATATTATTTCTAATTAAATAACGTAATTTTCAACGAAAATTTTCAAGTTTACAATTGAATTGCTTAGTATTTAGAAATCCTATATGTCTATACAATATATATTACTATATATTACCATATATTAATGAAAATTTTACATTAACGAACAAAAGGTTACTTTATTTTATACTTATTAAGTTTTATTTTATATATGTCATTAATAGAATCATATATTTAATACAAGATTATTTTTATTTTTATATACTTCAATTTTATTGTATATAGTTTTCATAAAAATATGCGCACAATAGGATTTTTTATGACACTTCCTTAAGTATAGATTAACAAAATACTATTATTTCAATATTCAATATTGAAATATTCAATATTGCCGAAATTATAAAATTTATACAATTTTACAAATGAAAGCTACCATTTTTATTTGAGATTTAAACTGAATCAATTAAAATACTGTATTGCGTGTATCATTTGATAATTAAAAAAAGAATAGAGTGGACAGTATCACAAAAATTGTAAAATATAATGAAATTATCTTAAATATATAAATTATATCTTAAATTAAGTCATCTGAAACGTTGATAAACAAGATTATACGTAATAAGAATGTTATATTCTTTGAATTTCTGAATTACATAAATTTTTTATCATAAATAACTATGTAAAGTTACATTGTTTCGCGCCTTAAACAATTAAAGCTCTTTTTCAAATATCTCAAATACTTTGACATAAGGAGTCTCATTTTGATTAGTTGCGTTTATTATTTCAATTTATGTAAAAGTTATATCTACGATATTTTTACTACTGTTACGCAGTATTAATTTATCGCAGAGCCAAATATAATTTTTTACATGTGTTCGGTACAGTACAATACATAGTTCTATAATAAAACCAATACAGTACTATAATAAATTTTTCTATCTCTTATCTTGTTAAGTTTCTTTTTTGCAAATATATATAAGAAGGTTTGCAGGAGGTACCACTGTATTTACAAACTATGCTAAAACAAATATTCAACGGATATTATTTTGCAGCTTCCCACCCAATATTCGTAGTGTTTCGTATTGCACGGTTGCTGAACAGAATGATCCTGAATCCTGGAATCGTTTGTGGGGACTTTTTTCAGATACGACATTTCCTGCACAAAAGTTAATAATTCTCCAATCTTTAGCCTGCACTACTAAAGACGAATTTCTTGACCAGTAAGTTTTTATCTATTAATTTTTATATATAAAACATTGAGAACAAATATGGATTAAGGTCAGTTTTTTCGAATTTGAGTTTATAGTATCAATTGACTTTACTAAGCTATATTAATCATGCAAAAATGGAATAATTCATGTTTCACAAATCAAATAACAGTATATTCAATAATAGCAATAATAATAGATAATATAACGGAATCGTTCAATTCAATATTATTCAATATTTTGATCTCGCGTTTATTTTAAGCAATCAATTACTCAGTTTCTTGAATATTGGGGTTAATTCATTTTTGTCCTCATGTAATCTGTAGAGTATTACACGAAGTAACGTTTAAGACATTATGATTATATTCTCATTTGACTCAATAAAAAAATTAATATATAATACGAATAGTTAGTTTAAAGATATAATTAATACTAAACAATGTAATATAGGTAATTGTTTAAATAATTTTGTAAACTGTTTAAATAATTTTGTGATTTTTGTAAAGTGTATGTTTCTAATTAATATTTTGCAACTCCTGCATATATTTTCAGATTTGTGTCAAACTATACAAATGTGACCACGATAGTTGTACCATATTATACAAAATCTTTTATACAATACACGTAATATATGTATAAGAAGAGTTTCCATAAGTTAACATATATGTAGCTCTTCGGAATTCGAGTGTATTTTCAATAGTACATTGTGTTTTGTTTTAACGCGACATATCAAGAAGATTCCGGTTCACATTTTCAGGCCAGACCTGAATTTCCTCAAAAGTTTTAAGAATTTTCAATGTTCACAAAACATCGGAACAAAGGCCAACATACTATCAAAAACACGTTCGAAATCTAGAGAACCACTAGTATGTCATCTAATAAACATCATGATAGTGTAAAATTTAAAAGTTCTCATAAGTATACAAATACTTTCGCGAGTCACTATTAGTAAGTCTTATAATCAATAATGAGTTAGTAAGTTCTATAATCCATGAAAAACACAAAAATTTATTTTCACGTTTATAAAAGATATTCTCGATATCTCTTCCTCCCATTTCAATATAAAGTGTTATAAATATGTATACTCTACTCAATGTACTTTTTCAAAAGAAAACATATTTTTCATGTTTTACATTGCATGAAATATATCAGAATATTGTAGTAGTATGTTTTTTATTCCATTATCGTATGTTCACAGTCCTATTATCTGTTGCTAAAACATGAATATTCATGCAAATGCACAATTTCAGAGAATGCGAGTTGAGTAATGATACCTCGATAAAAATGTATATTAGATGATTATAAAACTGTGTTCTTTATTTCGCATCTTTTGTATTTTAATAATTGTTTAAGTATGTGAATTTTTTAAGAAATGAGTTTTGTAGTATATTTTCATTTTCAATATGTAGTAAAGTTCCTACGCGATTTTATTATACACTGAACGATGTTTCTTTCATTTTCTGTTTTCTTCTTTCTAATATAACATCGAAAGGATTGAAATTTAGGATACGTTCATTGGATATTTTTTATTTCTTTAGATGAGCACTATACATATGTACATAAACTACACTGCCCTCCTTAGTAAAATTATCCTACTTACAATTTCGAAACTGAGGAAAATTGAAGTTTTTTGTTGTTTTCTTTTTTGTGCCAGTTTTGTTTTTCTTCATTCAGTTTTCTTCATTCGATACTTATGTCATTATTTTGTAAAAACGTGTATAATATATTTGATATGTAAAAAACACGGGGCAATATCTATATATTCTAAAAAACGAGTAAATGCTAAACATTTCAGTTAAAAGTACAAAGACATCGTAGTCAATCGAAGATAGATATATAGTACATACAACATTTTAGATATTTTGTTGTAAAAGCTTGTGCACGATGTTAAAAAGTTATTTGTCATGAATGTTAGACTTTTATTCCTCGTGACAACTTCTACACGATGTAATAAAATAATTTGTCCTCACACTTGAAGAAGCAGGTCAACTTTGTAGTAACTCTTTTCAAGTGTGAAATAATTTTTGAACACCATATACATATTTCATTGTTAACTCTTACATGTAGAGTGTATTACATTTACTTGTTTATCTTTTTTTTCTTTTTTTTAAGGTTACTTCACACAGTACTTTCAGATAAACGGGTACGATTTGAAGATAGTTCAAGCGTTTTCACTTCCGTTATTAATTCAAGTCCGAAGGGAGTCGAATTCGTAATAAATTTCATTGAAAAAAATTACGAAAAAATGATCAGCTAGTAAGTAAAGTATTATAAGTAAACTATACAAGAATTATTTCGCTTTCGCAGTAATAATTAAAATCATTTTGCAATATTTTGTCTGCAGCTTCCAGCAAATTTCCAGCATCAACAGTATCGTAAACGCGATTGGGAAAAAAGTATTCACAAACAAAATGTATGCAAAGGTAATTTATTCTTTTTCTATAATCATTATATTCGTTCCAAACGAATCATTCTTTTCAAAAGATTACTATACCTAAATACGAGATTTTTATCATAATATTGGATATGCGAATCTTTTATTTATCTTAAGATTCTGCAATATGTAGCATAAATTTTAAACCAGAGCTGTCTTGCATAATTGAGGTAATACTATTAGTGCCATTCTACAAGTTACAAATTAGCTGATTATTTTATTTAAGAAAAAATTATAAACTTGTAAAGATTTGTAACTTGTCAAGAATTGTAATTTATTAATTTATTAATATTATTAATTGTTAGATTGGTTATTCAAGAATGCTCAGATAGTAATTTCTTATAATTATTTCTAAGATTAACCTCGCTTTCTATAAGTGTGCCTAATTCTAATGAACGAGAGTATATATTGTAATTCCTCAACAAATTTAACATCATTATTTCACATTCTTCGAATGTTATCGATTAAATTTTAACTAATCATTCTTTTCGCAGTATGCCGAGTTACTCAATTTCTTAGACAAAAAACAGCCAATGGAAAACTTCAAGGCTTTCTCAGATTACGCAAAACACGAATTAAAATGGGGTGAAGAGAATATCCCAGGGATATTCCAGTGGATCGAGGAACAATATCCATCGATGAATTATCGTTTACCAAAATCATTTTCTCCATTAAGATACAATATTACATTGTCTCCATATTTTGCCGAAGACAATTTTATATTTACTGGCAGAGTACAAATAGAAATGGAACGTAAGGTAGATTATATATCCCATATAGTCCTTCATTCCAGTAAACTTGAAATCACAGGGCTCTCATTGCAAGCGAAAAACTCGACTTCAAACAATGAAAACAGCGTAAGCGGTCTGCAACATAATAATGATACTGAGACGCTCACAATATTCATGAAGAGATTCATTCAAGCTAACGAACTTGTTCTTGATATCATATTTACTGGTAAATTGAACGATGATATGGTGGGATTTTATCGAAGTTACTATATCACCGACAAAGGAAACATTCGGTGAGTAAGGACTTTAGAGTAAGATTTTAAGATAAACAATTAGATTCCGGATATTTATGCAAATTCATATTTTTACAAATAAATAAATAAAATCTAAATATTCTAAATCGAATAATTTTTAGTATTATCTCTGTCGGTATTATCTCTGGAATTTTATATAAATGCAGAAACACTCATAGTCGTATTCTGTAAACAATAGTTCGATTGTTTCATGTTAAATTATTTCTTTTTAGTCACTCAGACGCCAGAAAATGAACAAAAATGGACTTACTATTTATATATTATTATATATATTTATATATTTCAATTATTAAAATGGAATAGGAATTTCTGTTTCACAAATAAATCCACGGTCCACAACAATATAATATATATATAATTTTATATGTATTATATATATATTAATATATATTAAAAGATTGATGTACATATTAATTAATTAAATCCAAGTATATTAAATTACGTATCATTTAGTAGTAATTTCAGATTACAGAAATCACAAAAATTTTATATATTATTGTAAAGATGAAATGTGTAGAGTCATGTAAAGAAACACTTCACTGGGAAATAAGGACATGTGTCAATACATTTTATAGCCACTTTACACATGAAATTAACTTTTTATTTATTTCATATAATTAATTAATTCTTGGTTTTATATTGTAGTATCCTATTTTTATTCGAATCTCTAATTTAACAAATTCTGATATGGAAACAAACAACTCATATAACGGAATTTAAATTGTTGTGGAATTTAAACTAAAAGAAATAAAACGTTATAGTCAACGCAATGTTCTTTTTTGGTAATTATTTGCTTAAAAAAACAAAATCAATTATTTCAACAAGATTAACAATTAATAATTTACGTATTTTATACCCAATGAATTATATTTATTTATTTTCCCTAAAATCGAGACAATGTAATGCACATGAAGAATTTATTCAATTACTTCGATTTATATTTTCATGAAGAATCAGTTGTTACTTATAATTAATGTATTTGTAATTAATGTAATTGTAGTTTCTTAATATCCTTTCTTGATTTTAGTTGGTTGGCTGCGACTCAGTTTGAAGCAACTTATGCGAGACAGGCTTTCCCTTGCTTCGATGAACCAGCTTTCAAAGCAAAGTTTGTAATAAACATGGAAAGACCTAAGGATTATAAAGTGTTGAGTAATATGCCTACAGATTCGCTAATTCCACTGATGTAAGTATGCACAGAGAAATATAAACATCATGATTATTAAAAAAAAGAAAAAAAAATAGAAGCAATAATATACTTTAAGAAAAGCAAGTATTAAGTCAGAGTCATTTATATACAATAATACCATTATGATTTATTAATACAAAAAGGTATAAAATTCTAATATTTTCGACAATGAAAAATTACGAATTAGTTTCATTTTCATGCATCTACATTGTTGTATATTTCTGTAAATCTATACTGTCCTATACTTTTTATGTAAATATGTGTAGGGTTAACATTATGATTAGGGTTAGGGGTGTGTAATGAATCTTCACTCGGATTAGCCATCGTTGTCGGACAATCGAGATAATGTTGATTAGCACAAGTGTGAGTATTACAGAATCGACAAGTAACCGCGGTGATTAGACACTAATGACAATCGTCTTAGGTTCGATAACGAATCCGCGGTCAACGGGATAGTAAATATACTTTCCTCCAAACTCTAAGTCTGACTCTTGATTAAAATAAGACGTGACAGTATTCACTGATCGTAAAGACGTTGTTTTTCTTGCGAATGAGATCGCATGAGAGTGTGTTTTCCGTCGCGATATATTTTTTTATTTTTTAATTTAGTAGAATATTTACAATCAATTCTCATACAGAATTTTAAGTAAATTTTTTTGGTGTGATACTGTAACTTGGATTATAAAAGTCTATAGTATGTTTGATTCTAGTTGAATCTAATGCTTCAATCTAAGGTGGTAATTCCTTTTTAGTTTGCAGATCTAATCCGTCGTGTCAAGTAATTGGGTAACTAATGAGTTTTGCTGGTTGTTAACTTTTATATTATATCTGTTTCTGAACTTGGATATTTCTTCTTTGACTATGAGTATCTTAAGGTCGCGATATATTGTTTCGTTGGTAACATACCAAAGTGCATCAATTAATAGAATTTTTGATTGGAATCGTTGGAGAATTTTTATGTTGGAGTTGCTCGCTGTTCCCCATAATCGGATCCCATAGGTCCAAACAGGTTTTAATATGGCTTTGTATAGCATTATTTTACTCTGCATGTTTAAGTTGGAGCGTCCGCCAGTCAACCAGTAAAATTTTTCTAGTTTCGTTTTCAATTCTTTGGATTTAACTACGATGTGCTGTTTCCATGCCATTTTTCTATCTAGAATCATGCCCACATATCTGACTGAATCTTTATTTGGTATTGGAATATTATTTATGGTCACTTGTAGGCAGGATTGTATTCGCAGTGTGAAAGCTATGTGACTGGATTTATTTTCATTTATTTTGAAGCGCCATTTGCGGAACCATTCTTCCATAGAGTTGAGGCCACGCTAGGGAGTTGAGGAGGCAATTATCGGGCCTGAGTGGGATGCTAATAAAGCTGTGTCATCAGCAAATGTCGCTGTGGTTATCTCTGTTAAGCTTGGTAGGTCGGCAGTGTAGATGATGAACAGCAGAGGTCCGAGGACTCTGCCTTGGGGTATGCCAGCTTCTATTAGGAATGTTGCAGTTATAGTGTCTAAGTATTTAATCATGAACAACCTATTGGTTACATATGATTTTAGGATAGAGTAGTAGGAGTGCGGCAGGATTTTCTTTAGTTTGAACAAAAGTCCTTCATGCCACACCTTGTCAAACGCCTGCTGAATGTCCAGGAATACCGCAAAGCAGTATCTTTTCTTTTCTAATTCTTGGGTGATTCTATGAGTTAGACGAGGAATTTACTCTATCGTAGAATGTTGCTACTGAAAGCCGAATTGATCATCCGGCATCGTTTTCAACTCTAAGACTGGAAGGAGTCGTTTCGTTAGCAAATAGTTTGGATAAAGTATGTAGAAGACTAATTGAACCAAAACAGCTACTTTCGTGTATTGGTGTTTCAGGTTTACGGATACGGGTAATTCATGATATTTTCCAGGATTTAGGATACTATTCAAGGTGAAGAATTGCGTTAAAGATAGAGGTAATGAGAGCAATCCCTTTTTTTGGGAAGCTCCTTGATAGCTTTATTACTTATCTGATCATGTGCCGATGCTTTCCTGAGGTTTAGGCGACGTATTAAGTCAATAATTTCCAGAGATGAGAACGGTTCAATAGGAGGAGACATCTGGAAGGGAGAGTGCAAGTATTCCGTTATCACGGCGGCAATAGTAGAGTAATACGGTTTGAAGACATTAGTTAGGTGGTTTGCAAGCAAGTTGGCTTTTTATATAGGGTTACGCGCCCATCCACCTTGCGGATAGCGAATTCGAGGGATTATTTGCGAAGAATGAGAAAGTTTTCTAGATGCCTCCCATAGTGAATAGTTGGTGTCAGCTGTGGAAAACACATTAGCCAGATATTTATGGAAACAGTCATTTTTGTAATTATTAATGATTTTGGTTAGTTTTCTTGTTGCGTTATTTAGCTTACGCTTGTCTTGAGGCGTTCTATGACTTTGACATACTCTTCTAAGTCTACGGTTTTCTGCGATTTTTATTAATATGTGACGGGTGTATTCATGTTTATTGACAAAACATTTAGTAGGGGTTGAAGAACGGATCGCGTTTATTATGCTGGTGTTTGAATATTCCGTGGATGCTTCTATATCTTCGTTTGTTTTTAGGGATATTGAGGCTGATGTTGAATGATTGAATACTTCTCTAAAGAACTGCTAGTTTGTGAGTTGGTTATGAATAAAGCCACTCAGGTGGTTTACGATAATTGTTGAATTGCTACTATGACGGGTGAATGATCTGAAGAGAGTTCCACGGAAGAGTTGATTTGGATGTATCTTGGCGAGATGTATTTGGTTATGAAGAAGTCTAATAGGTCAGGTAGTTTGTTAGTGTCAGTGGGTCAGTAAGTGGGTTCGTTTGTACTGAGGTAGTTAGGTCTGTTGGCGTTTATGGATTTCGAAATGTTTTTGCCTCTTACAGTGATAAATCTGCTACCCCATTGGGTATGTTTAGCGTTGTAGTCTCCTCCAACTATGAATCTATTGCCCAGGTCTTCGAGGAATTTATCGAAGTTTTCTGTGGAAATAGAATATCTATGGGGACATTATACTTATATGGGGACTGCTGATGGGGAGATTGGACAATGCCAATCTTCTATCGCTACGTTTGTGGCTTGGAGGTAGTCCTCCTTGAATGATGGAAGCTCATAGTGTTCTTTGCTGGTCTTGATGATAATTCCGATGCCGCCGTGGGCCTTTCCACTGTTGTTGGATGTTGGGTATGGTAAAAGTTATAACCATTTATTTTCAGATAATTTTTATCAGTGAAATGAGTTTCAGATATCAGTATTATCTCGATTTGTTGTTGTTTTAGGAAGAGTTCTAGTTCGTATTTATGCTGAGTTAGCCCGTTAGCATTCCAAAGAACTCTGCGTATTGGTTTTATTTTACGTGAGAGCGTGTTAATTTGTCCACGATGATTGTAAGTAATGATAGCAAGTTATTAATTGCCTCTGTTTGTTCGACGATTAATTTTTCAAGTCTATTCAAGTTATCCGTATCTTGTGAACTGGGAACACTATTTTGTGGTTGAGCACTGTGGATTTTAGGACCGCTTTGATTTTCTCAAACTGCCTGTGCGTAGGAGATTGAAGGGACAGTGAATTTTTGTGGGTTAAGTGCTTGGTTGGTTAGGTCCTTAACTCTGGGTTTGGGGTACTTATTATTGTACAAGGTCTTGTAGGCTGTGCAACCATTATAGTTCGGGATCTGCACATTTAACGCAACGGTGATTATGGTTGCAATATTTTTGCGTGTGGCCGTACCTTTAGCACCTTTTGCATCGGACTATCTCTTATTGTATAAAAGGTGGTTGAACTTTTACTACCGAATTCATTAAACGATTGATACTATAGGCTTCCTTATTATTTGGTTTTTGCTTTAGGTCGATAAAGAATAAGGATAGCGGATTTTTTGTTATTCTATGTCTTATGTTGCTAATATTGATTACTTCATGGCCATGATTTAAGAGTTCAAGTTTCAGTTCAGTTGTTGATGTTTCAACTATATCCATAGAATTGTCTGTAGATTCTAATATTGCGAATCGGTTGTGAGTGGCAATGTGTCTTGTTGTCGGTTCGTTTTGAATAGTATTTACATTTACTTTTATTGTATCAAGCTTACGTTTTTTGATGTTGTTGGTGTGGTTTGGAAAGTGGGTGATATTATCCTTGGGCCACGGAGGAGGTACAACGCAGCGGCTGTAGTTTTGTTCGTGAGAGCCAGATCTGGTTACTTGGGCCATCTTCGAGCTAGTTAATTCAAATTGAAATAACTAATCGATAGGCTATGATTATAATTAGAGATTTAAAGTGTTGGATTTTCCACGAGTAAGTTTAGGAAACACTTGGTTTGTTTCTGTTTCAACTCACTTTCGACGGGGAGTCATCACTAATTGTGAACTTCACTGGGCACTAGACACACATGTGCACGCTTCGGCAGTCGAAGGAAAACTGCCATAATGTTACAGAGGAAAACTTTGATGGGGTGTGTGTAAGGGCACGAGATCATCGGATTCGTCGAGAAAAGCCTTCGCTCGGAAAGTGAGGGAAATGGACGGTGCTGTTAATTGGTTAATTTCTATGTTGGTGATTAGAAAAGAATACTAGCCGCCCTTGAAAAAAAGTTGCTAGCGGGAAGCGTCGTTCGTGAGGAAAGCAGATCTCTCGCATCTTCCCGTAGTATGTGACAGATTTACGGACTGTTAGGATAAAGACTGTTTGTCAATTTGAAGGACCGTAGTTAACTAAATCCTAAGATCTATAGCGGCTCCTCAGGCTAGCTGAACATATACTGTGAATAATGCATCGACATCTGGCAATGATCTTCCCCGAAAAATAGGATCTGTATATGGCGGGCCACGGGGAAGAAACAGTTGAAATGTTTACTGTTAGGTGTCAGTACAACTATTTCTTTTTAAGGAGAGCTATAGAATTCTATACCTCTGTTGGGTAAAACGTTCATCTCGCGACCGCAGCTACGTTCAACGACTAGTTGTCACCTCGAGCCCAAGCTCATTATTGCAAAATCTCGTACAATTATAATCGGGTTAACTTATAAAGATGAAAGTATTAGGGATTTTCGAACGAATTCCAAAGGGAAGGCCCATTGTCCTTTCATCTTCGACATATGCATATGCTACGTCGCTAAGTACGAATTACGTAGCACCACACAGTGTAAACTTAATACGCAGTATGTTTTTTTTGTGATACACACATAAAGACAGTTTTGGTAGTGTGAGATTGAATCAAAGTGTAGTGAAAGCTATTTTTCTGTAAAATAACTGGAAATATGATGTAATAAAATATCACGTTCTCTTTTGTACTTTTTCATTGTGCCCGATTAAACATTATACGTTAATATTATTAAGATCTACATTAAAGACTAAGTTAGTTAGACTTTTTCGGTCAATTTACATTGCCGAACATTTCTTTAGCAGTGTAATTATAACAAGGATTTCAAAGGATTTTTTCATATCTTTTTCATTATTTTCTTCTTTCACTGACCGCTTACAGTCATCTGAAGTTTTGTAGAAATTGGTGCATTTATAATAGCACGTTATGATTTTTCTAAGTCATTATAATGTTGTTTATATATAACAGCTCATAGAAGTATATTATCCTTGATATATAATAAGCATTATAATAATGGAATAGTGGTAGTTTAGATATTTTTGTGGTTTTTGCGAAATACATATATAGTTATACCAAATATCTTGTAATTTATAATAACAGATTCGTTTTAAACTTTCCCAATATAATGACGATAGTCGGATTACATCGCATTATTAATAAGAATAACTCATATTAGACGCATAGTACATATTCACCAAAGTGTTTACACGTGTCCTTCACTTGCGTGAATCACTGTATATCTCTGATTTATGAATGAGCTCCTGTAAAGTGTCTGCTATTCCAATACATTTTTTATATCTAGATGAAAAAATCTGTATATTACTTCAGGTTCCTAAATAATATTCGTTTAAACAATACATTATTCCTCAACTTGGTGTTTGGGCTAATGGGTTAATAGATTTATATTTGTTATGGCAAGCATATTTTACAAAAATGTAATATATATATTCTAACTTGTATTTTCAGTACATCCGATCGTGTTGTAGAAACTTTTAAAGAAACAGTCAGTATGTCAACATACCTGGTGGCATTTGTAGTCAGCGACTTTGATCCTATGATAAATATATCTTTAGGCGTAAACATATGGGGTAGACCCAATATTGCTCAGAAAGGCTATTTAGCGCAAATCGCAGGAAGAAGAATCCTTGATTATCTTCAGACGGAAACAAACCATGAATATACATTGCCAAAATTGGATTTAGTCGGAATTCCAGATTTCTCAATGGGTGCTATGGAAAATTGGGGCCTTGCTACGTTCAGGTAAATTGTATTGAGTTATTTTAAAAGAATCTGTATCTAAATTAATCATTCATGAAAGATTCATTTTGTTCAATTTCTAACTGATTCATAAATGAATATAAAGGAATTCATTCAATTCTTTGGTTTAGTGGATATCAACTTGATCTTATTATCATTAGACAAGATACATTTAATGAAATGTGTAAATTACTTTCACAGAGAGTACGGACTCTTTTATGACAAGAAAGTAACATCAGCTAAACATAGGGTCTATATAATTACTATAATTGCTCACGAGATCGCGCACATGATGTATGGAAATCTGGTCACCTGCGATTGGTGGGAATACTTATGGTTGAACGAGGGTTTCGCCGAATATATGCAATGGCGTCTTGCTGAAATGGTAAGCCTTTATTGAACATGTTAGATCCCTTCGACCGTAATAAACATTGGACATTCATATACGTTACTATGAATGTTTCTGGTCTGTTGAATATTATGTGGTTTGGGAGTGTGTTATTTTTGTATACAAAGTGAGTTGTAAATGTTTCAGGGAATGCATCTATATATCAAAATAAATAAAAAATGACATATGAACATATGTCTTACGTAGTTTTCGAGTTATAGATGATACTTCACTCCCTGACGTATGGACATGCATTTATACCTCATCCTGTATACAGTTAAATTGCCATTTTTCTTTGATAATTATGCCAATATTCAATATATCAACGTGTTAAACTGTCTTATTTTAGGCTATAGTTACATTTGTAGGACCAGAACGGTAAAATTTTTTGTTAAAAAGGTAGTGTTTTAGTTTATAACATGAAGTAACTATTTTTTTTCAACTATTATATTATATTCTTTATTCATTTTATTAAACACGAAAGTGTCTATGCATTTTTAGAAATTTTTGTCTCTACGTCACTCACACTTCATGTCTCAGTTTGAGATTATCAAATTGAAACAAACGACAATAAAACTTTAGCTGCTATTAGCGATGTAGTTGCACTCTTTTTTCAAGAATCTGCATAATGAAATAAGCAACCAATATTTCTATACTAATTTCGGAGGCGATCTACTCTAAATCTCTTTTTTTTCGGTACGATAAACCCGTAGATAAAATAAATAATTTAATTAAGATATATTTTTAAAACCAAAGATATTTTTTAAACCATGCTCTACTAAAAAATATAACAGCTACAAAATTCATTACAGTTCGAATCTGACTTTGGTTACAACAACTTATTTGTGGTTGATGAACTACAGCCAGCGATGGAAAAAGATGCTTTGCTGTCAACGCATCCCATGAGTAATGCAGTTACTACACCTGGCGAAATCGAAAAAATTTTTGACGCCATTACTTATGCAAAATGTAAGTAATTGTGAGATCTTTTATAGTTTACAATGTGATGAATTAGTAACCAGGTATTTTTCAAATACTACCAAGGAATTCTTAACCGATGTATATTGATCTCTGTCAAATGATTCACGAAATGGTTTATCTAAAGTAACTGCTATATTCATATAATATAGGATACCTGTGCAGAACGGTATACTTAGGTTTTTAAGTTTCTAACTTCTTACTATACGAAAGATTATATAATTAAAATCGTATTTATTACAATAAATGTCCACATAATAAATATAAAATAAGAGAAATTGAATCCAAAATCTAAACAAAGTACTTGAATTAATAATGAAACCAGATCAGACCTGGACGGGTTAACAGCGATAATATTGAAAATCGTCAAGTTCCTTCGGTTTATAGCCCGCCCAAGTGTCATATACCCACCTACCACATTGTGTACACCATACATAATTTTCATCTAAGTGAATTACATCATATTTCAAATAATATATACTCGAAAATCGTTTTTATGATTATTTCTCTCAGGTTCGTCTGTTTTGATTATTTTGTTTTAATTGACTAACGCCTGAATATGATAAAAATAGGTAATTTGAATTACTTACTAATGAAGATAAGCATGACATAGAATTTTATTTTGGTACACAGTTTTGTATAGATCCCTCTAACAGTACTGCGCAAAAGTCATGTAAACTGTACTTTCAAAATAAACTTTCAAACAGGAAGAATCGAATGGTCTCGAAAAGAGCACAATTCGATGTCATTAGCTTTTTTGAATGCGAGCGTGTAAAGGGCATATGAAGAGCAATTATGTTTCTTTAAGCAGATTTTTGCAGTTCGCTTGTTTAAATCTCAAACATTTGAACAAATAATCCAAATCCGTGTTATATTAAATATAGTAAAATGTCTGTGAACATAGTTCTATTTCAGTAGGATTAAAGTGTTCTAAATTGCGACACCTAAAATTTAATTACTCATTGTCGTTACTAATACTTTCAAATTATATTGTTTACTTTTTTAATTGTTATATACTTGCAATTATATCAACTTCTGTTAGCTCTACCATCGTATGTGAATTGAATTTAATTACTTCTAATAATCGATAATTAAATATGCAAATAATAATACATTAACAACTAAAGATACAACATAAAAATTCTCATACTAAAGTAAAATATAATTGTTTCTATATTTATGTACATTAGGATGAAAAATAATTTGTTAAATAGTGATTGATGTAGGATTTTTATTTATTAGTTTATTTAAAATGGATTTAAACAGGTGTAGGTTAAACAGGAAACGATGGTTATTTAACGTGAACTAAATACAATAATGTGCTATAATTAAGACAACTAAATAGTTAATTTACGATCCTCGTCATCCCGGTTCCAACACTCTCTTTCTCTCTCTCTCTCTCTCTCTCACGTGGACCACACTCTCTCGACAATTCAGTTCACACTCTCTGACTTCTCAACTCGCACTGACCGTTAATTCGTCTTTCTCCCTTAGCATCCCTTGGTCTTTTCTCATAGCCCCACCACACACGTATTCCGCAACCGTTCGTGGCCAGGGTCACGTAGGCCTTTTTTCCGCGATATAGCTATAACTACTCGATTCAAGGACCGACGATACATTGATGGGCCTGTCGGTACTTAAACTTTCTCGCGATATTGTTTATGGTTCACCCGATATCTCAGACCTTTCGTCCACGATACTGCATTGATAACAATTCACTAATTTTGCTTTATCCAGAAAATAAATATTTTATCGTTGAATCGCCTTCTGTAAATAAAAATGCATTCATTGTTTAATATAATATCTACCGAACTGCAACCATTAGTAAATTATCTTTTATTACAATAAAATTTAATTTCATTTAATTCAATCGTGCTCATAAGAATTAGCATTTTACTATTAAAAGTAAATACTTTTACAGCGGCTAGTGTCATACGAATGATACAAAAATCATTGAAACCAGAAACCTTCAAAGAAGCTATGTACCTGTATTTGGACCGACATAAATACCGTACTGTAACTCCAAACGATCTTTGGAAAGCTTTCGATGATGCGATGGTGAAAACAAATGATTTACACTGCTGGTTGAATATGTCAAATTTCATGTCTGGTTGGACCAATACAAGGGGATATCCGGTTGTCTCTGCGAAGTCAGAAGAACATGCTATAATATTGTCTCAGGTATACATTAAGATCCGGTACAATGGAACTTCATAATATAAACTCCATTTGCATAACGAAATTTTAATAATGCCTGATTAACTGAACTTCAGTGAAGCTCCTATAAGTATATTATCTGAACTATCGCTGAGCATCAATCCACTTATATGAACGAAAATGTAAACAGTAGGAGCACGCATTATGTGATACACTCTTATGTTTTGCAGTCGATACAAGTTGGGTAATTATTTACAGAAGAGTGCTCCGTGCCGATTTCGATGATCTTGAAATATGTTGTTGCGAACATGATCCTAAACAGGGTGTTCGGCTACAGGCGTTAGGAAATTTAAGGCAGCCGAAATAAGACGAAAATTAAGAATAAAAAGATTGTGCTTTTAGCTTTATTTTTTAGTTACTGGTAATATTTTTAAAAGGAACACTTCAGATATTGTGGCTGTCCCTAACTAATATCAAGAAAATTATACAAGGAAATGTATCAATCATCAATCACGTAGGGGACACAAGAAATCACAAAATTGACACATCACCGGTGATCTTGAGTCGTAGTCCGAACGTTTCACAAGTAAGGTAAAAAATTTGGAATCTAGATATGATAGTAGTATGGATGGTCCTTAAAATATTCCTTAGGTTTATTGCACGCTCTTACAAATTACGGAGAAAGCGGATGTTTGTCTAACGAAATAGCAGGTTTTTCCCATGAACAAGGACACCCATGAGCCACATTGTTCCTTTCTCCTCATATTTTCACTTATTAACGTTGGCTATAACCAATGGGCATCGCGGATTTTCTACCGAAAAGTGTGAACAACGAATCCGCGTTCTTAGTTCAAAAGGGCACACCCACACCAACCTTCCCTCCGTAATAGTACGAGACTAGGTCTACTGTTCTTCCAATCTTCGTGTAGTCAAGTCAACGGTCTTATCCTAAGAGCAGTCATCTACTGTTCTTCCAATCTTCGTGTAGTCAAGTCAACGGTCTTATCCTACGAGCAGTCATCTACTGTTCTTTCAATCTCGACGTAGTCATCTACTGTTGCTGCAAACTTAATCCTCAGTACGATTTACGCGGTATTAATTTAATCTACTCTCTGCTTATACGAAGCAACTAACAAGTCAACCACTATTAATTATTTGTATCAAATATATCTTCCGACATGGCACAATATTAAATATAATATATTGTTGAAAATGTAAATCTTATAAAACTGTTGATTACAGTTTTATTACACAACAAACACCCCTATTATTCCACGAGAAATAAGGGGATCGACCTGTTCGTGGTACGATTGTTATAATCGTAACGGGAATTTACGACTCTCGTTGACGCGCTTCGACGCGATCGCGTTTCCCCGCGACTGGACGAAAATACAGTACGAATCCAACAGAGTAACGATTCAGAGTGTTATAACAAAAAAGGTGTTGAGTGCTGATTTTGGAGGGTTGCTATACTAAGGTTTGATCTCTCTGGAGGGGTGTCTATCAAATGCGGCTATTCTGTTACTATCTGGTTATTGTTTCTATGACATTGTTTCGATGTGGCATGCAGGATGTTTTGCCTATCCTGTTACTGTTTCTGAGCGTATAACATCAGCGTAGAATATCGTAAATTTTTTTTTTGTAGGAACTCTTCACTGCTACCTTGTTACGTAACATATTTTAACGATTTTAGAAATTTGATAAGAGGGTAAAATAGTCGTAGAAGGATAGGATCATTTCGAGAGTAAAAGAGAAACATTATAAAAATTGTATAAACATAAAGTTAGTTAATTCTAGATTTAGTATAGGTTTAAATTATTCTGTTGTACATTTTTTTAGTCCTTTCCATCTTTAGGTCTTTGAACTTTTTTATTTTCTTTAGTTTTCTTTATTATTCTTTATTATCTTTTTAATCTTTTTTATTTAATTTCAACGCAAGTGATTTGAACGTGTAGCGAGCGTAGTGTGTACAGTGCGTGTTTACTGTCTGCTTTGTTGGCAAGAAAACAGAGGCTATATTGAATATTTACTGTAATATAAAATGCCTAGAATGCCATTTTCGTTACGACTTTTCTGTGAACAGTCTCGACACTCGCAATGCGTATGTGATTTTTCAATGACACCCGCGGACCGGATGATGTATGAATTCAAATACAATCTTCTTCCTTATGATTTGTACAAGATATGCTACTGCCCATGTTTGGTTCGATTTAAGGATATTTACGCATCCGATTGCTCAGGTTGACCTACTTTCGTTCACGTAAGGAGATTTGCTCGTGCACAGGGATGTTTCGACTGATTTTTAATTGCCAATAACTAAAAGTCGGATACGCAATTTTTATATTCTTGGTTTTCATTTTAGCTTCAAGAATCAGCCCTTAAATTTTTTACACCTGTAGCCGAACACCCTGTGTGTTATAAAGAAAGTTGTTTAGAATCATCCCCGTATCTCAAGGACATCAAAATTGGCGGGGAGTATTTACCTGTAAATAATTATTGAAGTTTGCAACATTATTATATATTTAAGACTAAGTGTTTCTTGGAATCTTTTTATATAAACATGAACTCCTATTGTAATAATGGCAGCGAGACGTAGGCGGGCTCCTATTATATGAACGACGTGATTATATATGTCAGGTTAACATTATGATTAGAGTTAGGGGCGTGTAACGAATATTCTCTGGAATTAGCCACCGTTGTTACGCAATCGGGATAATGTTGACTAGCAAAAGTGTGAGTATTACAGAATCGACAAGTAACCGCGGTGATTAGACGCTAATGACAATGATCTTAGGTTCGATAACGAATCCGCGGTCAACGGGATAACAAATATACTTTCTTCCAAAATTTAAGTCGGACTCGTGAAGCGTCCACTGATCGTAAAAGGCGTTGTTTCCTTGCTAATGTGACCGCACGAGAGAATGTCTTATCCGTCGCGGTGATGCTGCAGAGGAAAACTATAATGGGGTGTGTCTAAGGGCACGAGATCATCGGATTCGTTGAGGAAGGTCTCCGCTTGGAAAGTAACGGAAATAGACTTTAGAAATAGAGCCACGGGACAGAGACCATTAGAATGTTTACTGTCAAGTGTCGGTACAACTATTTCTTTTAGAAAAAGTTATGCAATTCTACACCTCTGTTAGGCAAAACGTTTATCCCGTGACCGCGGCTACGTTCGGCGACTAGTTATTGACCGGAGCCTAAGCTCATTATCTCATGTCTCGAACAATCACATTTGGGTTAATTTGTAAAGGCTACAATATTGGGAATTTTCCAAAGAATTTCAAAGGAGACCCGGTGTCCTTTCATTTCCGACATATAAATCAATTTATCCCCCAGCAAATTCATACAAGCGGAGTTATTCTTTATCAGACAACTTTTCATAAATATCAAGGCATTTCAAATCTTAAGTAAATTTCCTGCACTGGTACTTCTTATTCGTTAACATCTTTTTCTGCCTCTCTTCTTTTTCTACTCTCGCAATTATCATCTTCTTCTCTTTTTCTATCGCTTTCGCCCGCTCTAATTTACAAGCTATCTTTAAATCCTCATCTAAAAATTTCCCTATTTCTTCTTTTATTTCTTTGTTGTCTCTTTCATCTATATTTATTTCCTTTATTATGTTGCTCTCTCTCTTTCCCTACTGTTTTGTATTTCTATCACTCTCCCCATATCTTTTATCTTTACTTGTTCTGCTCTATTAATTGCTTTCTCCTATATTCTTTTTCCCATATTTTTCATTATCTTAGAATCTACATCTTCCTTTTGTTCTTCTAATATTCTTAGCATTGTTTTTACTGCCTTTTCCAAGGAACAAATTCTTCCACGTAATCGTCCTTTTCCCAGGTATTTTCTCTTTCTTTCAGTTACCTTTCTATTTCCTCTCTGTCCTTTTTCTCTATTTCTCTCATCTTTCTCATCTCCTTTTTCATCTCTTTTCTTATTTCCACTAATAGTAACGTGATCTCTTTTTCTTTTGTTCCTTCACCCCTCTCACATTATTTTCCTCTTTTCTCCTTGATCTTCTAATATTTCCTCTCCTCCCTTCTTTCAACCGCCTATCTTCGTTAAATATTCCTCAATCGCCCTCCTTTCTACCATTATTTTCTGTCTTATTCTGACCTGATTTTTCTCTTTACTGTTCCCTCCTTATCAATCTTCTGTTTTCTTCTTACGGTCATCTGATCCCTTTTTACCAACCTTGTTCCTTCCTTCCCTGCCATTTCTCTATATCTTCACCTTTTTTCACACCAACCATCCTCCTACAATTTTTCCTTTTCTGCTATTTCTATCTCTTATTTCTATCTCTATAACTCTATTCTCACTTTCACGTCCTTTACTTTTAATCCATTTAATAATACCTTAAATACACTTCATATGCTCACACTTGAATTTACGCTCACTTCCCACTTTGAAGTGATAATAGAATATAACATTATAATTTCATTAATTGTTTGTATAATACAATTAATCTTTGTCTTATCTACGTTTGTCGCATATTCCGATCAGTATAAAGTAAAGTTATTTAAGACATACTAAGAATAAGTAACTTACCTTGTAATTGAACAAATTCAGTCATGAATAATTTTTGAGCGATTTACATTTGAAAACAAACTGTATATTATTATTAATACTGCTATATTTATGGGATCATTATCAGAAATATTAGAAATTAGTATTTCCAGTAATTTCTACTCTATATGATAAATTTATTGATAGATGGATTTATTTACAGTAGATTAAACAGGCAACAGTGGTTATTTAATGTGAACTTAATGCAGTAATGTGATATAACTAAGACATCTAAATTAATAATTCACAACACATAACTTTACTCAACTCGAAACTAACTCCTCGCAACTGGACTCTCAATTAACGACTGACGATTAATCCCTTTTCTCCCTCAAGCATCCCTTTATCATCTTCTCATACTCCCACCACGTACGTATTCAGTTACCGTATACCGTCCGCGATCATGGTCACGTACACCTTCTTCCGCGAAACTATTTGACTGAAAGACCGAGGACATATTGATGGGCCGCTTGGTCTATTGAAGTTTCCCAACCCTTTCGGCTTGTTGGCATTTAGGCTTTCTCGCAACACTGTTTATATTTCGTCGGGTATTTTTTAGACAATCTTCCCACGATACTACATATCGTTATTAGTATAGTATTGTATTGTATATTGTTATTAATGCCGTGATAAGTAGCCAAGTTTTCTACGAGGATATAACTTCTAGGTACTCATCAAAAAGTAAGAAGCTTGTTCAAGTACTATTAATATTCTCAGTTGTAATTAATATAATTCAGTAACACGTGCATATTACTTAATTTTTAGAAATTATTTTGTTGTTAATATCTCTTCGCTGATTCAAATGATCCTATCATAAGGTTATTTGAATCATTTTTTCATTTTTGATATTTTCTTGCTGGGCATAAAATATATGATATATAGACAGTTTGAGGTTAAATAGTTTCGCTGGAATATTTCCTTACAGATTTTGTCGAAAAATTATGCCATGATCTGTTTCACTCTCGCACATGAAATTATTTCATTCTATACCTATTAGCTATTTAAACTCAATAAAATAATTATACTTATGATATTTTAATTAAATTACATTATGTTAGAATTATAAAAATATTTGCGTACTTTTGAGCGATAGTGCTAATAATTACTTTAGTAATTCACGATGTGATAAATATTTTTTGTTGAAAAAAATTGGCGTACATCGCACAAAAATAAAAGACGCTGAAGTATCTTTTTTGCTTTCGTGGAGAAAGACGAACGTGGACAAAGGTCGTTTTTGTTATGAGCTTTTTCATATACTACATATGAATTCCTAGGTAACTAGTAGATACCAAAGATCAAACACCTTTTGGAAATAATTTTTGCAGAAAAATTTCTTTACATCAGAAATTTTCGAGGAATTCTGGATACCCATTACGATGACAACAGCTTCTGAACTGAATTTTTCGGTTACTACGACTGATACTTGGCTACAAGGATTTTCAATAACCATTCCATACAATTCTCAGGAAGAATGGTTTATTTTGAATATTCAGCAGAGTGGTTACTATCGAGTGAATTATGATACTAAATCATGGAATCGTCTGATCAACGCCCTAAAGAGCGCTAATCATACATTAATACATGTGACCAATCGAGCTCAAATTATCGATGATCTCTTGAATCTGGCACGAGCTGATTGGATCACCTATGGCCTCGCGTTGAATGGGACAACCTATCTGCTAAAAGAACGAGATTACATACCTTGGAAGGCATTTTTCACTGGAATGAATTTCCTTCTGCAACGATATCAAGGAAATTATGGAGAAGATATGCTGAAAAAGTACATTAGGCTATTGGCAGCTGACCGATTTGAAAAGCTCGACTTCGAAGACAATAATGACGAACAATTCCACATGGATCAATTGACCAAAGATTTGATCCTATCCTGGATGTGCAAACTGAATCATACAGAGTGTGTGGATAAGTCTATCGACCTGTTCGCCAAGTGGCGCGGAAATGATACATATACGTAAGATCTATTCTTATTGACAGATTATTTTTATTTTTATCATATAGTGAGAGGGAACAATATTCGTACAATCGAAATATAGAAATAAAAGAAGAAATATTATTTTATTACTATATTTATAATAAATAAATAAATAAATAAATAAGTATATTTTTATAATAAATATAATAAATATAAATAAATAAATATATTTATTTATTTATTTATGCTCATATTTTTAAAGATCTGATCGCGAGGTGATAAATTCTTTTTTTTATCATTATATGAGAAAGTTACATTATCTGTTATCTAACGTTTGAGAATCTTGAGGTTTCCACGGCTTGGATTATTACTATTCATACCGTTACAGTTAGCAGTGATACATTTGATACTGCTTTCTCTAACACTGTTTAAAGCTTCCGGAAAAAAGCCATGTCCAGAAAGGAAAGATGGCAGCTTGAAATAGTATTAAAGGAAGGAACGTTAAACGTATTCAGTGCTAAGAGTGACAGTGTGGATAATATCTGATACTTATTATTATGTGACGAAACTAATTATTAATTTGTAAAACATAATGTTTGCATTATAGTTATTTTGTTTCTCTCCTTTATTTCTCTCCCTCTCTAGTACACGTAGATAATATCGAGTTCTTAACGAAATCTTATATTTTCTCATTCTGTTTTCAAAATTTTGTTCTTTTTATTTCTACATCTTAAATATATAAATTAATAATGTTTTTATCTTTTAATGTATTCAATTAATAGGCTAATACGATATCTGAATGACGACATCTGAATGATATCGTTATATTAAAGACAACCTTGTCGATAAATAATTAGACACTGTGTCCCACGATTCAACAGCCAAGCTTTGTACATATATAAATGTATACTGTATAAATGGATATAATCAAATGAAAGTATTTATATAAGCGTAAGCCATGTAATGCTTCATTGAAAAATTATATTAGAAATACAAAATAGGATCATGTATTGATCATACGCGTTCAAATCAGAAGCCATGTCTATACTTCTAATTAAAAAGACAATATACCTTTAAATTTTTATACAAATAATTAAATTCTAGAATGAATAATTCAATTGGACATTGTAATAGATTTAGTAAAATTTGATAAAAAATTGCAACAAATAGATTTTAATTTTTCAATAACATTATAAAATTAGATTTAAAAAAATATATATATCTACATTATAGGAAATTAAAGCAATGTTTTCACAATGTATAATAACTAAGAGAAGCTTTAATAAATATAGATTCTACAATTATTTATTATTCTTAAAAGAAATATTTTAAAAGTTGTAAAATTCTGCAGGTATTTCTACTATTTTTTAATGTTTATTTGAATCTCTTTCTAGAGAATTTCTAGAAATTTCACAGAATACAGTACATTGTTTGATAAGTATTATTTTATATTTGCGATTATATAATACTTCGTGTTGATGAAATTTGTTTATCAACCTCTATGGACGTGTTAAAATGATATAACATATTTTAGGTGCATTAACATTATTTTTAATATATTTTTAGGATTTATCACGATAAATCTAGATTGTGAAATAAGCTAGGTTATGAATCTATAATCTTGTAAAGTATACATTATAATATGCATACATTATAAAATAAATTAATATATAGAAACTATTTAATTAAGAAGAAGTAGAAAAATAGGGAAACCTATCTCATTCGGGATATAACTTTCAGAATTTCACCAAATGCCAGGACAGCTGTTTATTGTACAGCCATAAGAAGTGGATCTTTAGCAGAGTGGGAATTCCTATGGGATCAATATTTGAAGACAGACCTTGCTTCGGAGAAGAAAATCATATTAGAGGCACTAGGTTGCTCCATGGACAAAAAAGTATTGAACTCGTAAGTTTAAAGAATACTGTATAAACAATTATTACATTAAAAATCTACATAAAGCTTAATTCAACAAAGATCATAATACATATACATATAATTCAATGGGAAAGTAGTTACAAGCCCCTCATTCCGAATTATAAAATAATTTATCTGACGATGCTTAAACAAATCGTAAGTTAACGAAAGGAATGATATAACTTATTCTATCTGAATATATTAGAAAATGTGATAAGTTCATTCACCTTTCAATAATATTTGCATTTGGAAGAATATTGTAAAAATGTTGTCTATGTTAGCGGCAGTATACAAACATATAACAACTAGTATGCATAAATATTGCTTATATAGCAGCTCATAAAAGTTTAAATATTATGGAAAATTTTTATAAATATGTTATCCATATTATACGAAGCATACTGAGATTTCATTGCTACTGTAGACATGATTGCTGTCATGATCGTATTGATGGAATTTGGAACGAATTTGAAATTGTATATAATAAGACAAATTTGTTATCACAGATATCATTATATGTAACGTGATTATTAATATTTATTACCTACAAAATTTGAAAGTCTTTTTTGTAGGTGACACCAGAATTATAGGGTATCTTTTTTTTTATTTTATTTGCGTTTAATTTACAATTCTTGAAGAGAATTTTAAGTAAATTTATCTGGCGTGGTACTATGACATGAATAATGTGTTTAATGAATAGTGTTTATAGTATATTTGATTCTACTTGAATCTAGTGCTTAGGTCTAAGGTGTAATGTCTTTTTAGCCTGCAGATCTGTTCCGACATGTCGAGTAGTTGAGTAATTAGAGGGTTTGGTGGTTGTTAACTCTTGTGCTGTGTCTATTGATGAATTTGAATATTTCTTCTTTGACTGTGGGTATCTTGAGGTCGTGATGTATTGTTTCGATGGTGACGTACAAAGGTGCATCTATCAGGGATCTTAAGGTTTTCGATTGGAATCGTTGGAAAATTTCTATGTTGGAATTACTTGCTGTTCCCCATAGTTGGGTTCCATAGGTCCAAACAGGTTTTAATATGGCCTTGTATAATGTAATTTTACTTTACGTATTTAAGTTGGAACTTCGGCCGATGAGCCAGTAGAATTATTTAAATTTTGCTTTGAGTTATTTGGTTTTATCTAAGATATGTTGTTTAGATGTCAATCGTCTGTCCAGAGTCATCTGACTGACTATTTATCTAGAATAGACATATTGTTTATCGTAATCTGTGGGCAAGTTCGTTTACGTAGCGTGAGAGTTACGTGGCTAGATCTGTTTTCGTTGACTTTGAAGCGCCATTTGTGGAACCACTCTTCCATAGAGTCAAGACTTCGCTGGAGAGTAGAGGACGCAATTGTCGGGTCTGAGTGCGAGACTAATAAGGCTGTATCGTCAGCAAATGTGATTATATCTGTCGAAGTTGGTAAATCTGTAGTGTAGATGGCGAACAGCAGTGTCCGAGGACACTGCCATGGGGTATGCCAAGTTCTATTGGAAATATTGAGGTTATAGCGTCCAAGCGTTTTACCATGAATTGTCTACTGATTAGATAGGACTTTAGAATGGAGTAGTAGGTGTGTGGTAGGATTTTCTTTAGTTCAAACAAGTTCTTCATACCATACTTTGTCGAATGCCTGTTGAATGTGTAGTAATGCGGCAGTGCAATATTTTTTCTTTTCTAAATCTTGAATGATTTTATGAGTTAGACGAGGAATTTGCTCTATCGTGGAATGTTGTTTTCGAAAGCCGAATTGTTGATACAGCTTTGTTTTCAACACCTCTAAGAGTGGAAGGAGTCGTTTCGTTAGCTTCTTCTCAAATAGTTTGGACAAAGTGGACGATAAGAGCTAGTTTCGTGTAGTGGTTTTCCAGGTTTAGGGATAAGGGTAATTAATGATATTTTCCAGGATTTAGGATAGTATTCAAGGTGAAGAATTGCATTAAAAATGGAGGTGATGAGAGCAATCCGTTTTTTGGGAAGCTCCTTGATTATTTGGAAGCTTTCTTACTTATCTGGTCATGTCCCAATGCTTTCCTGGGGTTTAGGCCACGTATTAATTTTATAACTTCCAGAGATGAGAAAGGTTCAATACAAGGAGACATCTGGAAGGGAGAGTGCAAGTATTCCGTTATTTCGGCGGCAATGGTGGAGGAATACGGTTTGAAGACATTAGTTAGGTGGTTTGCAAGCAAGTTAGCTTTTTGTATGAGGCTACGCGCCCATCCACCTTGCGGACAGGGAATTGGAGGGATTATTTGCGAAGGATAAGTGAGTTTCCTGGATGCCTTCCGTAGTGAGTAGTTGGAGTCAGATGTGGGAGACAGATTAACAAGATGTTTTTGAAAACAGTCGTTTCTATAGTTTCTGAGGGTTTTAGTGTGTTTTCTTCTTGCATTATTTAGCTTTCAGAGTTTTTAGCAACTTTGTTATTTTTCTGTAGGAATCTGGATTGGCTGGCAGGATTTTAACCTGATTGTTTTTAATTTTTAGTATTTAATCCTCTTTGGTAATATGTTTCTCTATAGACTTTATCATTGTTTGAATGTCAATAACATCATCAATGAAGATTGGTGGGAGAGGGGATTTTTTTGTGTGTTAAATTATTGATGTTTCAACTGTGTTCCATAAAATTGTCTGTAGATTCTAATATTGCGGATCTGTTGTGAGTGGTAATGTGTCTTCGGTTTGTCGGTTCGTTTTGAATAGTGTTCACATTTTTTTTTTTTTTTTTTATTGTATCGAGCTTACGTTTTTTGATGCTGTTGGTGTGGTTTGAAAGGTGAGTGATATTATCCTTTTGCCACGGAGGAGGTAGAATGGTGCGGTTGTATTTTTGTTCGTGAGGGCCTGATCTGGTTACTTGTACCATCTTCGAGCTAGTTAATTCAAATTGAAATAACTAGTGGAGAGGCTATGATTTGAATTAGAAATTTGAAGTGTTGGATTTTCCACGAGTAAGTTTAAAAACACTTGGTTTGTTTCTGTTTCCACTTTCGACGGAGGGTCGTCACTTATTATGAACTTCACTGGGCATTAGACACATTTGTGCATGCTTCGGTAGTCGAAAGAAAACTGTGATATGGTATCTTGACGAAATTATATTCTAAATCGCACATTTTCAAATTTCCACACTTTATCACGCTATCAAAGGGTTAAAATTGTGTGAAATGTTAGGTATATCACACAATTTCAAAAAGTTTTATATAACATACAAATATGAAATAAACAGTTAAATTCCAGTTGAGTTTTGTGGCTTTTTGTTTACGTCATCATACACGTGAATATTGATAGTGATACATGATGTAAGGAACTATTAGTCTTTTTTATTTATGCTATATTTATAAAATGATTAAATAAAGGCTGTTCATCTACGTCATCGAACCCAAGGCTGTACCAGGACTTAAATGAAAAGTCTGAACTGGTGCGACAAGCCAGGTTTCAGTGTATGATTTGAGTGTATATGATTATACGACTATATGATTTGAGTATAAAAGGCTTATAATTTGTGGTAGTATAGTAACAAAGTACTTGATCTAATTTTTATTATTCATCAAATAATTTATGATTTACAATTTGTATTAAAAATATAAATATGTATATAATTTACGAATATACGAATCGAAGAACACCTAAATTTGTGTTATTTAGTAAATTATTTAATAAACACCTTTGTGTGATTAAAAATTCATATTATATAATTTGTTGATTGTTCGAATTAATAAGAGTCACTGTTAACGACAACATTAAGTATATTATACCTATTAATGATAGTGATATTTAGATTGTTCTGCAATCTTCCGGGCTTTTTATTCACATCGGCTATCAATAAGCAAAAATTTTTAGAACATTAGATATGTTTATTACAATCAGCAACCTTTTTATTTTGCTGCAGCTATATTGAACATGCATTGACGCATAACTATACCTCTAATATTCGAAAGCAAGATGTTAGCACCGTACTTGCTTCTGTCTACAATTCTGGAAAATTTGGAGTGGATGTGATGATAGACTACCTAGTTAATAATTATGAAAATATATGTAATTTGTAAGTTGATAAATAATTACACGAAACAATACGCATTTAATTAATGTAGAAAAAGAGAATATATATACTTGTTTTATTTTCAGTTACAAGGACTGGGATGGTGTAGAAGAATTAATTTCTAATCTGGCATCTCGTATTTCAGTGGAGGATCAAATTACAAAGGTATATTGATTAACGTTTATTATGAACACACAGCAGCCGTTTATGCATGTAAAAGTGCAAAAATTCCTAGAATGCACATGAAGTTATTCTTTGATTCCACAAATAATGTGGTCTTTTATTCTTACACTTCGAATTTCTAAGATATAATGCAATGGTGACTATTGAAACTTTAACAGTTAGAAAGAATGCAAATAATATTAACATTGAAATGATGAATATTAATGAATCATAAAAAACTTTTTATCATGACTTGATTTATCATAATGAATTGTGCACATTGAAAACATTAGATAAAAATTTAAGACATGTAGTATGATTGGAAATTATTATGTTATTCACTCTGTTCTTCTAATTTATTGGTAGTACCGATAAATTTTCGTTCATTTCGATCACTACAAGATGTTATAGAATAGCGAATCTTAAAGTGATAACTGATATTTAGCATGAAAATGTTAACTTCTTTTTAAAACAGAAATTAAAAAATTAGAAGGAAGATAAAACATGCTTTTAGGAAAATATACATAAATACTATAATATATACATATGCAAACACATGGAATCACGTGATACATAAAATTCGCAGAATATAGTACTCGTTTATTTAGTGGATCAAACAAATCTCCTAGTAGATTAAACAACTCTCCGCATAGGATATTGCTTTAATTGTGTTCATAAAAATATAATTTCGTAAAAATATAAAAAATTATACTGCAATTGTCTTAAATTTTTAACATGATTTACTACGTTTATTTTGAATCAAGTTGGAATGTTACTGGTTTACTAGAAGAGTGACACAACTAAAACTAATGTTTGCAAAAGCTCACGTTGAAACAGAAAATTGAAATAGAAAATTGTTAATAACTCGGTCATTTAGCGATACATAAATTGTTTTCTTTTAAAATTTACATAATAATTGCATTTTTATTAATTTTGGTTAATATTTGGGTTTTATATACCTGAAATAAAATAACGTTTATATATAGATTGTTAAGGTACGGAGAGAATTTAAAGAGGTATTACAAAGAACTTTATTTGAATATTTACGCAACTTTGCTCGCCACGCGGGTTACCTGCCGGATGCCTAGGGCACGAGATTTAACACTGCACATCGCTCTTTTTTCTGAACGGAGGCCTAGACCATCATACGACGCTCACACGCATACTAGAGAGGGAATACATGCTTACAAGGATGTGTTTTCGCTCTACGTTTCCTCGCTTTCGCACGTACAATACAAATGTTCTATGTATTCAACACGCCGCCTTACATTTATATTGTACATTTTTGTTAAGACGTGTTTCTCTATTTTACATTCATCAACAACCTGAATTTTTCGAACTTATCTTTGCATAGCGCTTTTTCAAAAATATCCGCAACACTTCCATCTGTGTTTATTTTTAGTATAGTTATCAGATTTTCCTTTATACGCTCGTGAACATAGTTTTTCTCTTCTTTTTTTTTTTTTTATTTCATTTGTACTTTACAATTTGTCTAGCTGGACATTAGGTAAATTTTTCGAGCTTAATTGCTAAATAACATGTGTATTGCTACCGTCAGCGAGATACCATTCGAGTTTGATTATTTTAATCCTTTAGTGAGGTCAGTGGGATGTTTTCTTCTTGGTCTTCTTTCTATGTAGGTTTTGTTCGTTTCAGCAGCCAGCAGGTTTGGATGCGTTGCTGTTCTTGTATTTTTCTGCGTACCTACCGATTTCTTCTTTGACCGTTGATATTTTTAAGTCTTTGCGTATATCTTCGTTTCTGACATACCATGGGGCATTGACTATTGTTTTCAGTATCTTCGATTGTAGGAACTCTAGTTTATTTATGTGGCTCGTTGCTGTTGTTCCCCATAGTGGTATTCCGTACGACCAAATTGATTTCGTTATCGTTTTGTAAATTTTTAGTTTATTTTCCATGCTGAGTTTAGAATTTCGATTAATTAGGCAGTATGTTGCTTCCATGTAAGTTGTGTGTCTAAGTAGAGTCCTAGGTATTTAACTTGCCCTGTTTGTGTTATGTGCGTGTCATTCAATTGAATATTTGATGGTTTCCGTTTTCTTAGTGTAAATGTAATATGGTTACATTTATTGGGGTTTGCTTCTATTTGTTTATCTTGTAGCCATTTTTCTATTTTTGTGATGTGCTCTTTTAGCAATGTGACTGTTGTTTCTGGATTAGTGTGTGTGACTAGTATAGACGTATCGTCCGCGAATGTCAGTATTTTGCTGTTGGTATGTCGGTCGAGTATAATGTGTATAATATTGGTCCTAAGACGCTTCCTTGTGGTACCCTTGCCTTGATACCTTTTACTTCAGAATATATATCCTTCATTTTTACTACAAAGGTTCTGTTCCTTAGGTATGATTTGAGTAAGTGGTGAATTTATTCCAGGAAATGTTTTTTAATTGTTTGTAAGAGGCTTCCATGTTCACTTCGTCAAATGCTTCCTCGATGTCCATGAAGAACACTGTACAGTATTGCTTCTTTTCTATTGCTAGTAAAATTTCGTTGACGTGCCTGTGCATTTGCTCTATCGTGGAGTGTTTGTTTCTAAATCCAACGTTTTTTTTGTCTATTGTTGGTTATAGGCGATCGTATATTATTTTCTCTAGTATTTTGGAAAACACAGGAAGTAGTAATATTAGTCTATAATATGCAGTTTGGTGTGGGTTTTTGCCTGACTTAGGTAACATTATGATCTGTGCTAGCTTCCATACATTTGGATTCCTAAAATTGCATTCAATATTATTGTGCTTAAATGCATTGTTTTTGCGGGAAGGTTTTTTAAGATTTTACCATTGATTAAGTCGATTCCTGGTGCTTTATTGTTTTTTCTGTTCTTGATTCTAATTTCTTGTGCTGTTGTATTAGGTATGGTGTAGTTCTTGTTAGTTGAGGTACTAGTATTTTATTATTATTAAATATGTTATAACCACTATACAAAGCATTCAGCTATAGGTGTAGAGAAATATAAAGGATGATTCTGGAAGTTAAAATAAAATGAAAATTAAGAATAAAAAAATCGTGTTTTCGGCCTTGTTTTTTAGTTATTAACAATTAAAAATTAGTCGAAATATCTTTGTTCGCGAGCAAACGTTCTTACACGAACGACAACAGGTTAGCCTACGCAGCAGAATGCACAGGGATTCTCAAATCTAGATACATTGCCAACAGCTTACCTCGAAGAAGTCTTAAAGAAGAAGGTTATGATGTTTGAAGACGTAAAGTAACTTGCGCGACGTCTTGTGTGAAAAATCATAAATTAAATTATTTCTACCTACACATTAAAAGCCGTAACAGCATATCGATAAGCGCCTCATGAAAGTTTCGAATATAAATCCTTATTCTTTCCCTTTCCTCGAGTATAAATCCTAATCCTTTGTCCCCATAAATAATTAATGAATAGTATACATAAACAATAATCATACAAATTTCATACATGCAGCGCGATTGTCCGGTCCGCGTGTGTCTACAGAAAAATCACATACGCATTAAGTATTCTTGAGGTACCACTAAATGTGGTCGAACGCTGTCATGCATGAACCACACACATTTGTATAACTGGAACAAGATAAGCTACTGCCCACGTATCGTTCGATTTGAGGATCCCTGTGCACTCCGATGGTTAGGCTCACCTCGTTTCGTTTGTGATTTTTTATTGCCAATAATTAAAAAACAAAGCCGAGAATGCAATTCTTAACTTTCATCTTATTTTAGCTTTAAGAATCACCCTTTATATTTGTTACACCCGTAGCCGAATAGCCTGTATATATTTTCAGATTCATTATTTTACCAGTATAATCATGATAGTGCTGCCTCTCATTACAGTGTTACTGAAATTTCGAAATGTTTCGTACAATACACATAATATATTTACAAAAAATTTGTACATATAGGTATAAAGCTAAAGGAATAATGCTTGTAAGAATTGAAATACGCGACTAAATGCAAATTTTCAAAATCTTGGCTTACAACGTTATAATTTTCAACTCACGACATAGTAATAAAATTGGATCACAGGAGAAACAGTATATATTAATGTCTTTATTTATTCATTTTTATTTGATTTACCAACAAAATTTCAACAATATATGAATATAGTTATTGTTTTAACAAATATTGCAGCTGAACGAGTTAAGTATCAAAGTGGGCAACATCGCAAACATAGTAGCAAGCATCAAAGCTGCGAATACATCTGCTTCGAGCAACCTACAATGGTATCGAAATCATTCCAGTGTGATTAATGATTGGTTGCGAGAAACGATTCGTGTTATGCAAGATAAAAATCCAGCTCCTACAGTTGTTGCGAATAGCTTAAGTATAATTTCTATGACAGTACTTTCGTTAATTGCTTACAAAATGAGTCAATAGATATTACATACATATGTGTATATGGATAAAGGTATATATCATACGTTCTTCGAATGCACATTAATATATATGCATATTAAACAATTTGTAAAGTATGTTTTAAATATATTGTGAAATTTAAACAATTAGTATTAACGGTACTATTTTAAAATAAAGTTATGTACATTATTTTAAGAATGTAACAATGATTTTTTATTTTCATCTGAATTATAATTTTCACTCTTCATATTGTAGGACACAGAATAAAGTAAATAACCACAGTTTAAACAAACAATATCAATTATGAACTACATTAACGTATAACTTGAACAGAAACATAAGATATAACTTTTAAGCAAAAACGTGGTGAAATCTCCTCGACCGTACATAGCGCGTAGCTGCGTCTTAGGTAGCATTAATTACCGATAGTTAAATCGAATTAACATTTTTTCAAGAACTAATTGATAGTAGAAATGTTTTTGTAGAATTTGATTCCGAGCGATATTTGGAACAAAATAAGCGACTTCGAAAAAATTTTCCACCGGTACTTTTTAAACAAATATCGATTAAACATAAAAAACACCTTTTTTACACTTCGCTGTATACGTCAGAAATTATTTATCGCGAAAAAAAGAGTTTCAGTAGACAGTTGTATCTAATAAAATTATCTTTAAAACAAGTCCTACTATATTACGATAAGCTTATTGTTAGGCCGCAAATTAATAAAAAGTAAGAAGTCCGTTTTCTTAAATCGCTTATAACTTTAATTAAAATAGTCGTAGAATATCGAGGCTCTGTGATAAATAAATAGCCATACCAAAATAGTGTGACATATTTTGAATCGATCCATTTGTTAGTTTTAAAACAATCGACTTGTCAACTTACGAAACGGGAAATTTTTAATTTGCAATGATAATGTATAATCTCGGTTTATCCTTCCAGTTCGTATGCTTTCTGAAACACCTATATTTTGATATTCAAATGAAACAGAAATTTTTTCATTCAATCGCTTAACTAAACCACAGCGATAGTCATTTCTACATAACTGTAAAATGCGATAGCCTTCGTACTTTTCACCCTACTACAGTGAAATACGTTTCAGAAAAAAAAGACGTTTCTCTAGGACCAATTGCATCCAAGATAGGTTTTCTTTTAAAAATCGTCAACGCCAAACTATCAAACACTAAAAGATGCAACAGACGTCGTTTTACAGTTTGTTACTTGTATTATACTGTTGTTGTAGTATATTATGTATGTATACTTTTCGTATTGATGTTTCATATTGATGTCCATAAAAGTTGGAAAACATACAAAGTTGTTCCATTTTTACAATAGGCGATCAGAGGGCTCGCGCGACGATTCACGATTTATGACTTCACCGCGCAAAAGCTATAACTCATGCTATAAATCTTAGAATTTATTTAACTAAAATTCTCCAAAGGGACAAATAGTCTTTGTTCTAAGAATCCCTAAATCTATCATCTACTACGGGAAGTTACGAGAAATCTGCTTTTCTCACGTACGATGCTTCCCGCTAGCAACTTTCTTTCAAGGGCTGTTAGCATCCTTTTCCAACCATCAACATAAAATTAGCCAATTAACAGCGACGTCCATTTCTCTCACTTTCTGAACCAAAGCTTCCTCAACGAATCCGATGATCTTGCATCCTTAGACACACCCCAATATAGTTTTCCTCTGCAACATCATCGTGACGGAAAGTCAGTCGTTAGATGCCCGTCCGAATAGATAGTTGGTAATCAGCAGTAACAACTGATCCGAGTTTCACATCTTAGACAATCGTCATCCGAACTTGTACCATACATCGAAACACATTGACTCGAGTTGGAACTTGTAATCGTGAACCGCGAACCGTTAATAGTAACCGCGAGTTCTACTCATCGTGTACACAGACAATACATTATAATAAATATTTATTGTTAAATATATTCGAGTGATTCTTCAGTACCTATCACGACCTATCCACCTCAAACTGGTGATCCCGACGTGATTTATAGTGACAGAGGTGACCGTGATAGTGCCACTGAAATTTCAATCAACGCGGTTTTGTGTATGTCAATGCTATGGAAAGTAGTAATCAGGGAAATTTGGCCAATCAGGCATTCACTATGTATCCGTTGTTGCCAACGAACATCACAGAGTGGTTCGCCCTGTTGGAGAGGCAATTCGACGTAGCGCGGAACACGGACGGCGAAGTAAAGTTTGTGATTCTAGCTAAATGCCTGGACAGTTGATACCTACAGGATGTAGACGAACTATTGGAGAACCCCCCTGCCACCGTGAGCTACGAGAAATTGAAACGCAAGTTTATTCGTATATTAACCGATACGGACAGCGCACGGGTAAAGAAGCTAACGGAGAGCGAGGAGATGGGCTACCGGAAGCCAACTTAATTTTATCAACATCCTAAAAAACTTGCGAGCCCCTCCACCCCCGACAATTTCATCCTCTCGCTGTGGAGGAATCGATTACCGCCCGCATTAGGCGCATCCTCGCAGCAGTCGACGACTCTGATCTGGAGAAGCTATTAAAGCAAGCGGACCTCATTGCAGAGGAATTTGGACAGGATTACCAGCATACTACCCGAATAACGACGGTAGCCGATCCACCTCCTTAAAACTCTGAAATAAACGAATGGCTCGCCTCTCTCAACACATTAAAAGACGATATGACCCAAATAAAAGTTAAACGCGTTGAGTCTCCGATCATCGTCCTCGTCGGCGATCGAGAAGACGTAGCAAATCAAGATCGAGAGAAGGATTGCAGGACCGCGACCTTTGTTATTATCACCGAACATTCCGGAATCGCGCACACAAATGCCGGTCCCCGTGCAAATGGTCGCAGGGAAACGGGATCAGCCGTCCGTAAAAGCGGCAGACGACGACGGCCTGGGATCCGGCCGCATCTTCGTCACGGACAAGAGAACGAAGATATCCTTCCTCGTAGACACCGGCGTCGACATTAGTGTATATCCCTGCAGCAAAATACACGGGCACGCGAACAAAAAACGCGTACGAACTATTCGCGGCCAATGGGATGCGTATTGCAACATACGGTACCATTGCCATTAACCTCAACCTGTCCCTCAGATGAGCTTTCAAATGGCATTTTGTTGTAGCCGACGTTCAAACGCCTATCATCAACATTGACTGTTTGAACCACTACGAGTTGCTCTTGGACCCACGAAATAAACAACTCCTTGACATGGCAACCCAATTGTCATCAAGGGGATATGCTGCCATAACCGAAGAAGCATCCACTAAAACCATAATCGGCGAATCGGTCTACCATTGGCTTTTGGCGGAGTTTCCTGATCTGACTCGTCCGCCGGTCTTCGGACGAGAGAAACTTCGACACTGTATGGTACACTACATCAAAACCACACCCGTCTACAGCAAATCCCGCCACCTCGCACCGGATCGACTCAAACAGGTTAAGGCAGAGTTTGCAATCATGATCGAGCAAGGAGTGATGCGGCCATCATCGAAGAGTCCATGGGCATCTCCCCTGCACGTCGTACCAAAGAAAGACGGAGGCCTACAACCATGCGACGACTATCATGCGTTGAACGCCCGCACGGTACCCGAGAGGTACTTCCCACCGCATATTGAAGATTTCGCGCAACATCTGCACGGTAAGCGAATATGCTCAAGAATCGATCTTGTTCGCGCTTAACATCAAATCCCGATCGCACCCGAAAACGTTAAGAAAATCGCGATCACGACACCATTCGGACTTTTCGAAGCAGTCACCATAATTTTGGGCTTCGAAATGCCGCACAAACGTGTTAAAGATTCGTGGACGAAATCACCCATGGTTTAGATTTCGTATTCGCATATATAGACAATTTCTTAATAGCCTCCGAAATCGAAGAACAACACCGCGAGCACTTCCGGGTTTTGTTTGAACGGTTAAATGCTAGCCGAACGCGTTGACGCCATTGTAGAAGTATCGCTTCCCGCGACCGTTAAAGCACTACGTAGGTACCTCGATATGATTAACTTCTACCGACGTTTCATACCGGGGGCCGCCAAAATTTTTCAACCATTGATTGACCTATTACAAGGAGGAAAAGAGGGCAACGCGCTCATCGAGTGGTCGAAGCAATCCGAAGCTAGTTTCCGCGAGTCGAGACGCGCCCTTGCTAACACCACGATGTTAGCAAGTCTGATATCTGGCGCGCCCGTTAGCCTCGCGGTAGACGCATCCGACTATGCATTAGGAACGATCTTGCAACAACGTGTCAACGACACTTGGCAGCCATTAGGTTTCCTTACCAAACCTTTGAACTCCGCGCAATGAAAGTATAGCGCGTACGATCGCAAACTATTCGCTATGTACACCGCAGTCAAGCGATTTCGACACGCCATAGAAGGGAGAAATTTTATCATTTTTACGGACCACAAACCCCTTACATACGCGTACAATCAAAACCCCGATAAGTGTTCGTCGCAACAATACCGACACTTGAATTTACCACCGACATATGATACATAAAAGGGTTAGATAACAATGTAGTCAACGCTCTGTCACGAATCGAAGCGATAGGGAAGTCTGTGGATCATCAATCTCTCGCCGCCGCGCAAGAAAGCGACAACGAATTACGCGACATCGTCAACTCCGGTATATCCGCGTTACGGTTAAAGAAAATTCGTTTCTCTGATCACAACGTAGAAATATATTGCGACGTATCAGGCGACATTGTACGACTGTACGTACCGAAATCCTTGCGATGCGACGTATTTAATTCGCTCCACGAACATTCCCATCCAAGGATACGTGCCACGCAAAAACTGGTGACGTCGCGTTTCGTCTAGCTGGCCGTAAATAAAGATTGCCGGACTTGGACACGACAATGTATCTTGTGTCAGCAATGTAAAGTTACTAGACACATATCCTCACACGTCGGAACATTCGAAAAATTAGCAGGACGATTGGAACACATACATTAGACATTAGATGCAATACTCACAGTGCTACCGATATTGTCTAACGTGTATTGACCGTTTTTTGCGTTGGCCTGAAGCCAGTCCCATCGTCGATATGGAAGGGACAACCGTTGCCGCGGCCCTCCTCACTACATGAATAGTTCGTTTCGTCGTACCTTCAAAAATAACGACTGATCAAGGACGCCAGTTCTATCAATGAATCAAACCTATTTAACGAACTATGCCGATTGCTGGGCATTAAGCATTTTCCCACGATAGCCTATCATTCCGCGTCCAACGGGATGGTAGAGCGCCTGCGTCGATAACTAAAAGCAGAAATCAAATGTCACGATACGAGCAACTGGGTAGAAATCTTACCAATTGTTTTATTAGGCATAAGAACCGCTATCAAGGAGGACCTGAACGCAACGGCAGCCGAAATGGTTTATGGCACCGGCACACGATTGCCGGCAGAATTCTTTGTACCAGCGAAACAACAGGCCAACGCGGAATTCGCGAATCGTTTAAAAGAATTAATAGAAAACATCAGGCCACACTCCATTACGCGACACAGCGAGAAGAAAACCTTCGTGTTCCGCGATTTCGAAAAGTCGCCATACGTATTTGTACGTCATGACGCGATCGGGGGCCCTTAGCAACCACCCTTCGACGGGCCTTACCAGGTTATACAGCGTGGAAAAAAGACTTTTACCGTTAAAATTAATGATAAAAATGTAGTAGTCTCCTCAGATCGATTGAAACCCGCTTTTATTGTATCCGACGACATCGAACAACAACAACTTGAAAATAGCGCAGGAAGCCACGACATGTCTATACTGTACAAAACCTCAATTACGCAAAACGCCGAGCGGGCGCAGCAAAGCGAAGGTGACTCAAGAATTTATTACACCACGCGCGCGAGCAAGAAAGTTCGCTTTCCTGATCGCTTTCGGGCAGGTCTTATATAAGTTAGCACGTAAGATCTACCTGTGACACAAATACAAAAACAAAAACGTTATCACTGGTAAGGAGGTACTGTAGCGGCACTCGATAGTAAACTTTCCAACGGTTTCTGTCCCTTGGCTCGCTACACAAAGACTCTATTCTTCGAACAAGATGATTGCCAGATGTCGATATATCCTCAGAATATTTTCAGCTAACCTAAGGACCCGCTATAAATCTTAGGAGAGAACGGAAAATTTACTTTTCTCGCGTACGATACTTCCCGCTAGCAACTTTTTCTCGAGGGCGGCATCCTTCTTCAACCACCAACATAGAAATTAACCAATTAACAGCAACGCCCTTTTTCCTCACTTTCCTAACGAAGACTTTCCTCGACGAATCCGTTGATCTCGTATCCTTAGACATACCCCATCATAGTTTTGCTCTGTAGCATCATCGTGACGAAAGGTGCAGTTAATAGTTGACTAGAGCTCCGCGAAGCATCTTGAGCAATCATCGTCCGAACTCGCTCCGAGTACTCTGTTCGATCGACATCGTATCGCATAGTGTAGATATCGAACTTGTAACCGCGAATCGCTAGTAGGCTCCACGCAAAGTGTATATTGCGAGTTTTGTTAATAAATATACCGTTAATTATACTCTAATACTACTTCAGTACCTATAACGACCTATCCACCTCACTAATTTGCAGCCTAACAATTAGACTTAACGTAACGTATTATAAATACAACCTTCTATTGAAAGTCGTTTATTTTGTTCTAAACATTATCCCGAATCAGATTCTGCAGAAACGCCCCTCCTATGTACCCAAAATCGTCTTTTTTTAGATTTAATTCGACTGGACTACGATCCAACTCTTATTAGGCACATGGATCACCCGTCTGTGTTAATCGCATAGCGACACTTGTGCTAATCAGCACGTGTCAACTTGCTGATTACTGATACTATCACATCTCGAGTTCGTACTGGTACAGAATTATCTCACGGCAACTTCCTTACGGATAAAATTTTATCGCATACGGTATCGTCTATGTAGAAGTCCTTGAGGATGGGGAGATTTGAATGTACGTCGATGGGTTGTAGTTCTCACAAGATGGAAGATGGTACCACATAGATTTCTGATATAACGCTCGTCTGGGTAATTATTTCGACGGGCGCGACTTATCTTCAACAATAAGTTATTAAATATAATTAAAACTAACTTAACGAATGTCTTTAATAGCGTGCGGATGTCCTCACTGCCATATTATCCAAAAATTGCGAGTGGTATAGTAGTAGAGTCCTCTCAGTAACTCAAATTCGCGAACACTAAATCTATAACGTCTATTTGTCTTTACTTGTTCGTCGCTGAAAAGAAATGGAGTTACGACATGCATAGAATTTTTAACTCTTAACAAGAACTTATATTAAAATCGTTGTATTCAATAATAAAGAATCCAAGATTCATATGACTGTTGACTATTACAAATCCTATATATTACGAGATGTACTGATATAATACAATAGTAACGTTATGAATGGTAACGCGATGAAAATAGCAACGCACAAAAGGTTGCATAATGAAAGAATAAATGCTAGTGGTACTGGCTGCTGATAATGGCTATTAATATCAGGGGTTACAATCGGGCTTGTGTCACAAAGTCATAAATTAGCGATAGAAAAACCAAGTGGGTGTAACGAACATCCCGCGGGACATCGAAACAACCATCAACAACGTAGAGAATGTCCAGTGTCAGAAAACAGTAACAGCATTGCCATCTCTGACCTGGGCCCTGGTGACACTCCCGGCGATACCAGCTCCATAGGAGCCAAACCCATAGTATATAAACCTTCCTAAAATCAGCTTTCGACATTCTCTGTTCTAACACTCTGAACCGCTACTCCGTTGAATTCGTATAATAAATTTGACTACTATATCTAAAGTTCAGTTCTTTACCTTATTTGTGAAACGTTCGAACTGCGATGCGAGGACATCACCGATAATTTGTCAATTTCGTGATTTCTTGTGTCTCCTACGTGACACTTGCGTTCGCATATTTGGATCAAGGGTGTCAAATACGAAGAAGCGGTAGATACAATGGATCTTAATGATCATATCGGTAAAACAGTAAAATGCCAGTAGGCCGACATCACACTACTGATACTATTGATTAAGACGATCTATGCTGATGGCCGATACTATAAACGACTGTCCTGATATCATGGACAGCGATAATTCCATTTTCTGACAAATCAGTCTCAAGCGTCACGTCTGACGTTCTTATGTCAGATCATCAAAACTGAAGACAATTTCCCAATATTTTTATTGTTTTATTAATTATTATTTAAGACTTGAAGAAATGGTATATTTCTGAAAAGCATTTTGTAAAGAGTAAGTCTACTTTTCCACGTCTGATCAATATGAAATATGAATAAATCGTTAGTTATGGAGAATTTGAAGATTATAGAATAGAAAGCTGAGCTATATAGGTTTGCACTCCTTTAAACATATCTGGTTGCTTGCCTATTCGCTACCTCAATACTACAGAATCATTATCAGAATTACTAAAAATTAGGACTTTCAGTGATCTCTATTCTATATGATAAATTTATTAATAGATGGATTTATTAACAGTGGATTAAACAGAAAACAATGATTATTTAACGTGAACTAAATGCAGTAATGTGATACAACTAAGACAACTAAATTGATAATTCACAACTCATAACTTTCTCTCGACTCAACTCACGACTCGCAACTAGACTCTCAATTAACGACTGACGATTAATCGTCTTTCGTACGAACCACCACGTACGTATTCCGTAAACGTCGCGTATGTGTCGTTCGCATTGAGGATCACTGTACGCCTCGTTGCTTAGGCTGACTTGCCTTTGTTCGTGAAAGGCGGCTTGCTCGCGTGCAGGGATATTTTGACCGATTTTTAATTGTCAATAACTAAAAAACAAAATCGAATACACAATTTTTTGATACTTGATTTTCGTCTTATTTTAGTATCAATAATCAACCCTTAAATTATTTTGTAACAGTAGCCGAACACTCTGTACTTGAGACTGTAGGAAATATTAATTATGCCTCTATTAAAAGTTAATATCATCAGTATATTGGATCTAAATTTGGGTTAGATTCTTCAATCTGGTCGCCACGAGACATGAAATAATAACAATTATTCTATTTCATAAAATAGTATTACTTATTTATTCGCTTAGTATTTTACGGTCGAATTGAGGAATCTAACCCAAATCTAAATTCAATACACTGATGATATTCACTATTAATTGAGTTATAAAATATAAAGTTGACAGGTACCGGATGTTGGGCTCGAACCTTTAAGTTTTTCCGACCCTTGTTTATAAACAAAGAATAAGTGGGCGGAGGGGGATAACAACACTGACGCATACGTTACCACAGACTCACAACTATAAGCAAAATTTGCTGTAGTGTACTGGCAATTTTTCGCGAATGTACCTTTCTATACATTGAAAGAAATTGTTCAAAATGAGTTGTACTATATATTCAAAAATCATCAGATTCGGAAGGTAGTTAACGTTTCTACCGAACTAATTATAAAAGTAGTTGTCGAATAAGTAATTAATACTATTTTACGAAATGCAATAATCATTATTACTTCACGTAAGCGTTGCCATTTGTCACGCGATGACTGGATTAAATACACTATCCTAAACCCAAACTCAATGCATTGATGTTGTGGCGTAACAAAACGGTTAAGATTCCGAGTTTTTACAAGTAATTTAAAGAGACGACGGCTATTTATTACCAAGGACAATCGAACGACACGTAATTTTTTGGAACTAGAATACTCTTTTCCTTTCCTAAAGTTCTACGCGCTTTATTATTTTATTGTATATGTAGAGGTTGGACATTCTTCTTCTTCGAAACATATACACACCAATTACTTCTTCTTTCCACCTGCTCGATCTCAAGAAAATGCCAAATTAGAAAATTCGAGTATCTACCCTTAGCAACTTGTCTAACTTTAAACATCGTTTCTATCGTTAGTCCGTAGTAAAAATAAAATAAAACTTAAAGAAACACGAAGTTGTACAAATTATCCAAAAAATCAACACACTGTACAAGCATACTTACCTGGATCCTTCTCATTAAGACATATCTGGAAATAAAAATGCCGACACTATGGCCAAAAAAGCAATAACTGATTAAACGAACGAAACTAAGAAACCAATCCCGTACCAAGATATTGACCACTACCAATGAAATTAAAAACGACGACATTATATAAAATTGTCTATATTATATCTACGATACATAACACACTCAAGAATAAAACCGATATAACTTTATTATCTTGAAACCAAAATACAGTATTATTGTACAATGTTTAAGAAGAAATTTTTCAGACAGTAACATTCACATAGCGGAGGTCTTGTTGTAGAAACAAAAAAAATTGCAAAAAAGAGCCATCGATTTGCGATTTCATGTCGGATCTTCCAAAACTTATATCGCCGATGGAATGTACACGGCATTTTATAGACATGGGAAAAGGAAGTTCTTTTGTGTAAAGTTTTGTATATAATAAAAAACAAACGTTGAAACAGAAAATGTGTAACAAATATTTTATGCATAATTTGTCTCTATAATTTTGTGTTACATACCATAACTTTTGGCGATAATTATTGTAACAAACAATTTCAGTTGTGATTTCAAAATTTCAAAATTTCGAGTGACTCGTGCTTGCAACAAATAATTCATTGATATTATCAAATTAAGTATAAAAAATAATTATTTTCTTGGAAATTGTTGCGTTGAAGTCAATTAATCGGAAATTATAATTGTTAAGAACCATAATTGTTAAGAAACAGTAATGCTTTGAAGCTACCACGATTGAAATTTCACTCTATATAACTTTTGATTTAATATTATCGTTCTGTAATAATACCATCACAATGTTATCATTCATAATCACTGTAAGCAATAATTCTTCGATTCTTCAATAAAACATTTAATTCTTTTTGCTTACTATTTTTGTAATTTTTTTAATTCTTTTTAATTTTTTTAATTCGGAAATAAATGTTACAGTCTACTTATAATAACATGTAAGGATCCTAACAGCTATGATTTTAAATGAATAATAACAAGAAGCATATTTACGGTACAAAATTAATTGCAAGAATCTTCGTTGAACCTTCGTAAAGAAATTTAAGTTGCGCTAAGATTGTATTTTAACACTATATAACCAGAATTATGATGGCTTATGAGAACAAAAAATTATGATTTAATACGTTATTGTAAGCTTCCAATACTAATATTTAATATGCAGTTAGATTTAACAAACAAACAGTTCACGAAAGTATTTAGCATAGAATATTAAATATTTATCATAAAAAGCTTCTATTGTGTGTGTAATACAAAACAATTTAACAATGCAATTTTATTAACAATGCAATAAGACACTGCGCAATCATAATTATATTGATAAAATGCAGAAGGTATCTGAAATCATGTGTATACAGAAGTTACAAAATATTTATACAATCATACACATCGCAAAAATCATAAAAGTATTTGAACAATTAATCATTCATTACGTTACTTGTAAGTTGTAACGAGTGAAATTAGTAAAATCATTATGAACATTAATTATATGTTTAAGACCATTATTGCTTTATGCTAATTTTTTATTAAATGTTTGTTTGCAATAAAAGTGTTGCAATCTCTATAAACATTTTCAGATTGGTTTCACATCTTACCAATATCATTACAATAATCGTATCTTATTATAATGCAATGAAATTTCGAAAAGTATCGTATAAAATACACAGTACATTTATAAAAAATTTTCTATGTTAAGTGTTTAAATACTTCCGTGGTGCTAATAACGTCGAATATTGTAGATATGTATGTATGCATAAATGATGTTACTTTTAAATCACACGTAGAGGTTCAGACTAATTTAATGAAACAAACTATTACTAAAGATACATTGAAGTCTTATAAGGAAAAATAATCCAAATTATCCGTTAAGTAATCTGAAGAGAATATTTAAATTATTGATATACGCGAATTTACGTAAAATACTAAAACATGGACAGAATTCAATTTCTTCTATCCAAATACCTAAATATTCCATTATACATACATACATTAATACTTAACACGTATTTACAAAATCATGCAAAACACTTAATACTTGTTTCATAAATTTCAGATATAGATCGTTTTTTATGGTCTACGTTTAACCATAGTGACAAAGCGATTTTTTCGTACGAGTAAAATGCTTTCGAATAATCGAACACTGTTTTAAAATATTTCCACGTATGAAGATGGTGTCCTCGTTTCGACAATTTTAATTGCTCCATTGGACAACGCGCATATATATTATAATTATTTATGTCACACCAATCCGCTTCGTTTTATTGTTACGCGGTATTCCTTTTTAGCCAATCTTGAATCGTAATGTGATTGGCTTCTACCCATCGTATATTGGCTTCAGCTTGTTCTATCGATTGTTGCATTGACCTTGTTGCACTTCCAAACTCCCCCATGTGTTCATTAGTAAATTCCAGCAGCTAAATATCAAGAAATATATTTATTAGAATATGCTTATTTTTTAGAAATTAAACTGATGAGCATAGAATACTTCATTATTAAATCTTTTTGCAATACACAATGCAATGTAACATTCCAGCAAATTAACGAGACAAAACTATTGTGTAAGAAAATGTGAATTTCGAACGCCTTGAAGGGCCACGTGGTCTTCGTCACTCTCAGCTGTGGAAAGAGAAAGCGTCAACACTTAGGGTGCTATAAATTCGGCCCTTCCCCGTGCGGCGGCGTCGTACGTTGGTGGATCGCAAAAACATTTTGTGACTGCGATGCCTGGTATATTTTTTGTACCATCGTCGACGTACAACTTTATATATATATATGTCGGAGATGAAAGGACACCGGAGATGAAAGGGTCTTCCTTTTGGAATTCTTTTTTAATTATTTTTTATTATTTTATGCATTTTAAATATTGTTGACTGTCACATGACGGCCCGATTGGAAAATTTATCCTAAACTCAAACCCAATACATTGATTATTATTCATTTTTAATTGAACCATAACTGACATTTTTTACAATTTCGCACATGCAGTTATGCACAAAGTTTATCCCAGCTCGCCTCACTCTCGTTTGTCTACATAAATTGAAGTTAGGTGTTAGGTTTCGACCGGATCATTCTATTTAGTCACTGGCAACTAATATAAATGTCATGGATACACAATTGCAGGCAGAACTCACCGTAGTGGTATCGATAGATTTTTGCGAATATTTTGGGACTATAGCAGATTGACAATTATAGGTACAGAAAATGTTGTTCAAAATGTTAAGCTTTGCAACATATTCGAAAATCATCGAAATCGGAGGAAACGTACCCGTTCTACAATTTCTTCTACAATTAAGCTATGATAAACTATTTTGAATTTGAGTAGCTTTTTTTCAATCTGACCGCCGCGAAGAGGAGGGCAACGCTAGCGTAAAATAATAATATGTTGGTTACGAAAATAATAGCGCATTTAATAAAAAATAACAACGGAGATCTATACTGAAATAAAATTTTCGGCGGCATTTCATAGAGTCGAGCATATACAGTTGTAAACGAAATTTTGGTAGAAACTGTCTGTTTTCATTCGTAAAGTATAATATAAAGGGAAAGAGATCGATAGCTGATGAATGTAGACAGATTATAAAGCAGCAAGCATGCAGGCTAAATTTGTTTTGTGTCGCAGATACACACAGGTAGATATACACAATAGAGAACTGAATGGGCTAGTAACGACAGTTTTTCGCGAATATCTCGAAAATTAGAGCTAAGTGGCGATTAAATGCATAGTAAAAAGTTAGCCAGAATCATGCACTAATATATTTTTCTTAATATATATCTCAAAAATCATGAGTTGGGTACATGTTGGATCACTGCCATTATGATCCTTGTGGCATAAGCTACTTGTTGTCCCAATAATTAAGGTAGTGTCGAAATGAAAACAAATAACAATACATACATAAAAAATTCACGAGAAAATTTCAACTTAATACATCTGCCAAAAGAAATGAAATAAATGAAAAAAGTTACTCTTTAGGATCATATTAACAAATCATTACGGGTTACTTTTTGCGCTAATATTGATATTTTCTAGTGAACAGATTTGTAATGAATTTTTATAAATCTGGATCACTACCAAAATTGAAGTTCGTTCAGATCTCTGAAATGTCACATTGCAGGCAGAAAAAGGATTTTATTATATTTTCTATATTTATTTACATTATTCTATTTTTATTATATTTTGTTATAGTTTTGGACTTACATCTTTAAGGTCATATTTGGTGTTAATACCTCTGGTTGCTGATTTTACTATATTGTTCATCGTCATTAATGATGTTCCGAAGCTAAAACAGAGAATAAGGATTTTATTGCAATTATACTTGTAAAATTACTTAATAAAATAAATTATTCGTAAAGTAGCGGTTAACTGATATAAAAAAACTGATAAAATATTTGTTTAAAATATATATTGTAATTAAGAAGTTTCGTATGAAGAAGTTTAGGAAGAAATGAAATGAATGGTCATTATTAATTTTGTTGTATAGGTTGAATCACCGAACTTGAACAATGTAAATTATTTATAAATTACCTGTTACATATAAAAAGATGTATATAATATTAGGCATAGTTGAAAAAGTCTGAACTAAAATTAAAAGTGTACATATAGGAACTACAAGATATTTAATTTAAGTACAATATATATTTCATAGAGGTTATACAAATATTTAAGCAACGTAATTGTTCATTATGTTAATGAAGCTCAATGTTCAGTGGAACTGTCTTTAATACCTATCATATACTTTATTATACGTTTTACTTATTACACGTTTAAGATAGCTATTTAGAATATGTCTAGTACCTAGGCCGGACTATACTCCTGTCCCTATTGCAAATAGGACTTTTTCTTGTTGGGCTTCTTTTTTTTTAAAGCAGGGTATATGTTGTGTATACAGAATCTTTTATTTCAATAGATGATATAAAAGAACAAATTAAAGAGAATTCTTCAAGTGTGAGTGCTGGACAAATGAACATTGTAATGGAAAATGTAAGAAAAGGAGCGCAAAATATTTAGAATCCGATCATCAAGAGATTGAGTATTTGTTGTAGCCGTTGAAGAAATGTTACATATTTCGACAAGCATTGAGTTTTTCATGACTTCACTCTAGTACTTTCCTGATTGAAACTGTAGAAAAGCTACAGTTCTTTCTAATTTTAATGATTTTTGGATATGTCGTAGAAATCAGTATTTCAAACAACTTTTTTCTGTACATGCAACTTTCGGTCAGCCATAGTTTCCGAGATATTCACAAAAAGCTATCGGCACCGTTATAGTGAATTCTGTCTATAATTGAGCGTCTCTAACGGCCGGATTAAGGTAGCCAACCTAAAACAAAGCCAATACATTGATCATATTTATTTTTAATTTGACTATAGCAAATATTTCTTACAATCTTGCATATGCAGCTGTGCACAGAGCTTTATTCAAGCTTGTCCAACTCTCGTTTATATATAATATGTATAAACAGAAGATAAGAGCTAGGTATCGCTTGGCCGTTATACCCGCCCGTCGCGCGCAACCAGAGTTTTGGCAATCAATACTAACGCGCACGCTGCCACGGACCCACAATTATAGAACACTGTAGTGGTATCGATGGATTATTATAAATATCTTGGAAACTCAACTGTCAGTTACATGTACAGGAAAAAATTGTTCAAAATATTGAGCTTCTCATACATATTCAACATATTTAAAAATCATCGAAATCGAAAAGGACGTAGTTTCTCTACAGTTTCTCTACACTTTACGCCCTTTTTCTTATTCCGAATGGCATGAACAATCAATTAATACAAAAGATTGTAAGTTTAAATTTTAAAAAAGCTACAATTGTAGTTTGCAATTGCATCGATACACTTCTGCGAAGATTGCACTACATGATGATAGATATCTTTATAATCTTTTCCTGTTTGCAAAAGAGACAGACTTATAATCCGACCCAGTCTCTAGTCTTACCCTGTATATTGGGTTATGCAGACATTCATTTGATTGTTAGTATCGTTTTTATTACAAATTTTTATTAAATAATGAGGTGTACGAAAAAATATTGTTCTTAATCGGATACTGAAGAGAATCAGAGAGGATTATCCAATATTCATTAACAAAAAAGATTTTCTTTCAGAGAGACAATGTAGTACTTCCCATATTCACAAAATTTTGAATCCGAGATAAATATTCATTTCTATCTATTTCACACACCAAATATGTACATATACTATTAATTCAGTTAAATTAGCTTCAGCAAAGGCCAAATTCAACATTAAATGATATTTGAAATTTTCTTACGCGAACTTTCAGAAATCATGTTTAGGAAAAAATCCTATATGTTTGCCATTTCTTGTGCACGAACTTTGTAAAGAATCATCGAAGTTCACGAAAACAGGTTTCTTGTTTATAACAATAAACCTAATAATCGAGTCACAAAAAATTTCGAATAAAAATTGTAGCTTTTAAAAATATATATCAGATGAGACGTCACAAGATAAGATTGATTAATTCGTTGAGCCGTAAATAAATAAAAATCGCACTAGCTTCAACTGTCAATCTTTCATGTAAAATTGAGAATGCGAAGTTGAAATCTGATGAAAATGTAGCTTTTGTTATTTTTAAAAATTGTGCAACATTTTTTCTTCAAATGTTTATTAATTCTGCAAAGAGCTATTTAACAACTAAAAAGGTGTCTGTAGAATTCTTTTCCGGGAGGACCACCCATGGTTTCTTTGAGACTTTTGTTTCTCGTGATGAATAGAATACGTCGCAATAGCACAATTTGATCCTGAATTTCAAGATTTAGGTCGTTATTATACAAACTATTTTACAAATCTCCATTAATCCGAAAGTGTAGAATTACGCTTAAATCCTTTTTGCACTTACTCTCTTTATACTTTGTAACTTGCCAGATTTATTTGAATAAAACACTTTTTGAAAACGTCTTATTATTGAAAACTATTGAAAAATGCGGAATTTAAAAATTTTTTCAAATATAACTACAGCGAATTTTTTAAAATTATTTCGACTCCAAATTAATGTAGAATAAACAATTTGTTTCGTCGCAGTTATTGATTGGTCTTTATGCCGATTTGCTACGATAAAAATTTAAAGGACTAACCCACTTGTTTAAAAGAAAAAGACATATCTACTTCTCGAAATCCTTTCTGGACGATTTAATTTTACAAATTATTTCATTCTGAAAATTACATGATAATGACAACTCTTAAAGAATAAAAAACACTCTCGCAGGTTCTTATGAAACTTGTTAAAGTTATAGAAGTTAATTTATACGGAGACGCCTTCGGAATAACTACTTGCGAAAACAAATAAAAATTTCGGATTAATATTTAATACAGTTTTTTATTATGACAGACACCATATTTTATCAAAATTTAAATTTATGTACGTACTTATCGCTATCAATAACAAACGACTGAAAAAAAGGCTGTACAGGTCTTATCATATAGATTGTTTCAATATTTATACTTTTCAATTTAAACTTCCTTCTGTAAGATTATTATGTTTCTTGCGTGTTTTTAACATTAAAAACGCCTAACTGTTCTGAGTTTCAACACAAAACGAGTTCCAAACACATATATTTCATTTCTAATGATCTTACAAACCATTTTGTGCAAGAAAATTACTGTTAACAATTTTTCACGATTTTGGCTATTTTGAAGACTAATTCGACTGGTCGTCAACTTTTACCAATATAATAACCAGTATAATGTTCCATTACTAATGAAATTCAAAATGATTTATATAACATATACAATATCTACATGTGAGATATATAGGTAATATGTAATATTAGTAATCTGTGATAAATGTTATATTTTATTTATATTTTATTTATATTTTATTTATATTTTATTTATATATAAATATTTTCATGAACTACTGTAGATAGCAGTGACTTAAATGATGGAATAAAATAAATAAAAGACTTACTATTCTCGGAGACGAGCCCATTTATTTCTGAGGAAATTAAACGCTAGCGGTTGTCCAATAGAGTTGCTAGCAATAGAATGTAGAACACGTCCTGCATCTTGCTTTCTGATACCCGAATTTTCCGTAACCATCCAATCCAAATAACGACTTAAAAGCCAAGTTTCTCGGGTACAACCAAGAGAGTGCAGAAGTAAATCCTTTTCAGAACCGACATTGGTTTCTAAGTATCTTTGCCAAGCAAAGTCCCATTCAATTTGTCCACCAAATCGAATAGCCGTACAGTAGACGACCAATTTCAAATTTGGCGAGATCCTAACAATATTTAAAAGTTTTATTAAGAGATATTACTTCTTTAATATTATCAATTTTTACAATTTGTATTACTATATTAGATTGGACAAATAGATAATTTTTCTTTGAAGTGGAGTTCATTTCGGATGGAGTTATCTTTTAAATGAAGTAATATAATGCATTATTTCTATTTTTAAAAGAAATTAATTCGTAGTTAAAGTGTAGCTTTAGGGAAAATTCATGCTTTTGTGTAAATAACTTTATAACAAAGGAGCACACACTTAATTTTGAATATCAAAAAATACGGTACATAAGATTTCACAATCTTGATTAAACTTTACAGTAACTTAAAAAGAGTAACTACATAAAGAAATATAAATATAAATAAAAAGAACTTAAAATATACTGAGTGTCCTGTAAAATGTAATATTATTGAGCAGTATAATAGTCTTCAGGAAAAGATAGATTGAAAATATAGGAAAAATTTTTTTAAATATATAACTGATATATTCATTATACATGACTAATATATTTTTTAAAATATATACAGGGTCATCCATTTAACTCGCAACCCGCGCGAGACCGTAGTAGAAAGTTACAACATTGATCAATGTTAACAATTGGCAATCGTTGAATTTGTAGAAAGTGATCGTTAATAAATTTTAAATTATAGCATAGAAGGAGATGTACATACTAAATCAATTATAGACAAAGTACGGATAAAAAGAAGACAGATGTACTGTTTAATCAGTAGAAATTCTAAACTCAACATAGAAAATGAATTAAAAATTTACAAAACGATAATAAAACCACTTTGGAGGTAAGGAATTAGAACGTACAGTCGAAGATACCGAGAACAATAGTCAACGCCCCATGGTATGTCAAAAACAAGAATATACGTAAAGACTCAAAAATAACAACGATCAAAGAAGAAATCGGCAGGTACGCAGAAAAATACAAGGAAAGAACAGCAACACATCCAAAGGAGCTGGCTGCTGAAGCGAGCAAAACTCTCATAGAAAAAAGACTAAAAAGAAACCCCACTGATCTCACTAAAGGAATAAAATAGTCAAACTGGAAGATGGTATCCCGCTGGGGGTAGCCATCCACATGTTATTTAGCAATTAAGTTAGAAAAATTTATCGAATGTCCAGGTGGACATTTGTAAAGTACAAATTAAATAATAAAAAGATACATGTTAAGAATGGAAAATGTTGATGGAAATAGAGAAAGCGCCACGATGTTTGTAAAAATGCGAATAGTAATATTGTATATACATACATAATTACTTTTCAAATAATCACCTTGTGTGGCAGGAGGTGATGACCACGGTGACCAATTGTTCTGTATTCTTGGCAATTCTTGTTTATAATCTGTATAACTCCTGATAATTTTAGTTCTAATTCTAGCAACAACTCATAGATAGCAGATGTCGATGTATTATTGCAATAGTAAATACACGCGGGTTCCGAGTTAAGTGGGTATAAAGTGGTATACTTTCAGCTCATATCAATAATAAACTAAGATGATAAATAGTAAAGTAAAAGTAAATATGGACATACATCACCTGATCATTACTTAGAATAGTATTATACTGAATATACTAAATAGTATTAGGTTGTCCCAAAAGTTTATTTCATTTAATAAGGAAATACTAGATGCACAACATTTTTTCTTTTATATTATTTTATTGAATCATGTATGATCGATTTTGTTCTATTATTATAAAATTTCTTCTATTATTACAAAATGAATCATACATAATTCAATAAAATAATATAAAACAAAAAATGTTATGTATCTACTATGTCCTTATAAAACGAAAGGAATTTTTGGGACAATCTAATATTATTCAGTATATTAATTCCAAAATAATAATCTGATGATGTATGTCCACATTTATTATAGTAATAGGGCAAAATGGATCATACATAATTTAATAAAATAATATAAAACAAACAATGTTGTACATCTATCATTTCCTTATAACATGAAAAAAACTTTTGGGACAACCTAGTATATAATAATTGTACTGATAATTGGTTTCCGACTTTCTCGAAAACAGTGACTTACATGTGTATTTAGAAAAGTTATATTTTCCAAAATCACATATGTTACTTACTAGTACTACGTTTGTCAAGGCATCCTTTATACCGAATGATGAAGTTATTGTTTATGAAATAATCAGAATATATTAAACACAGTTAATATTATATATAATATTCACAATGCCGTATGCATTCAAATATCAATTGAAAAAAGGAAATTATTTTCAAACAAAGTTAGAATGCTAATGAATTACAAATATTTTTTATTATTTGTTTCATAAAGGTATAGAGAATTTGATACAGTACTAGTTTCTATAATTTTACAAATTGCTTAATATATAATATAAGAGGTACTTACGGATTATTTTTATCCGGACTAGGCGTATTACGCCAATTATAGAACTGTCTGACTGCATTTTGCACACAATCATCATGGCCGAAGTTACATGCCCATGTTAGCACATCGATCCGGGTGAAAACTGTCAACTGAGGATCCTGAGGACTATCCTTAAAACCAACTTGTCTGTACACGTTGTCGAGTAGCTTCAAAATGTATACCTAAAACATTATTTAATGTAACATAAAGAAATATATGTATTTGTTTTAGCACGAATAGAACATTCCATTTAACTACCTTATTATCCAAGAATTCACACAACATTCAGTGTTCTAGTTTCTGTATATTAGAAGTATAAATAAACAACTCTTACATCCATTTAAAATATAATGGAAATTTATCCTTTTGGATTATAAATTATGTATAAGGAAAAGATTGTGTAGAAATTTTATTTAACTGTCTCCGTCTTTATTATAAATGAGTTAATGTATGTTAAAATATAATCATAAATATGGTCCTACTGCGATGAAAAATTCTATCTTTTTTCTAATATTTTTTCATATTCTTGTGTTTAAACTTTCATTCTATCTCCGACATTTTCCAAGGGCATATTTAGTTATATGTGTCTAAAACTTTCTGTAATTGCGCATTTTTCGTTCAGTTTACTTTCAAATAATCGGCCATCCCATGTGTTTGTAACATTTAAAATTCAGTCATAGTAAGATGCACATCAAATTACCGTTCATAAAATTATAAAAATTAATTTATTATAATATTTGCAATAGGATATATGACAAAATAATAATCAAATTTTTAAATAGCATCGTATATCGTTTTCTAACATACGTAAATTATGTTCAAATATGAAGGATTTTGCTGTGAATAGCCAAGAAACATGGCATATAGTGTCATTTTGGGAAACTGGTATAAAAAAATTAATAAATTTTTGTATTTACCTGAAATTTGTCGTAACTAGGCATTTTGATTAGCATGCTATCTAAATAATCCATGGCAGTGAAAGCAGCCTTCCAAGGTAAGTACTCAGTTTCGTGAGCTAAATACGATGTGACATCCAACGCAATAGCGTAATCTAGTCTTCCGGCTCTGGCCAAATTAAGTGCATCATCTATTAACTGAGCACGATTGATCGTTGAAATATTTTTAAAGGAATCCTTGTTCAGTTGTTTGATTATCAATTGCCAATTTTTCCTGTCGTAATTCACTCTGTAGTATCCTAAATAGAAAAAAATTTCGAAACAAAAGATTAATTAATGTATGTGCTCAATAATTTATATAATATATTAGATATGTGTAATATATTAAATATATTATATATATTATATGTTGTCGTATATTGATTATATATTAAATTTATGAATTGAATGTACATAAATTAATTATATATTAAATATGTTAAATTTCGACCAGTATAATATATAAAAAAAGGAACTTGATGTGAATCTTTATTGTGAGACACAATGAATTTCGAGTGTCAGAGATAAATGGAAGGTTTGTGCGTGTGTGTGTGTGTGTACTTGAGATTAGGCTATCAGAAGAATATGTGATAACCCATGTTTTGGGATAAACGTAATAGAATGTGTCCTGAAAATGTTTGCGCAGTTTGCTTGGATTGAGTAAAAGGAACTAAAAGATGGAGAGTTCTTTCATAAAATATTTGAGTCTCTCAAAAGACAAATCGATCGACTCTACCTTTCCTCGATTTTATTGCATAGATACTGTGCGGAGTTGGAAGATCAACAACAAGACGGCACTGGGTGAAAGGAGGTACTGCTCTTTACCGTTCACTCTTACGCCTTGCTGTATTGTTTCATTTGACATACGAATAACCAATAATCACAGTCGCATTGCATATGCTAGTATTCTTTCCAGCTCCGCACAATACATGATTATAATTAAGCAAATGATTTATTTTTATATGCCTATTTATTGCAAGACGATTGTATAAATAATTGAAAATTCTAATATGAATTTTAAAAAATTCTGCTTTTAAAGATTTATTATTTTTCTCTGCTTTTTAATTTATGAAGTTGATCAATATTCTAAACACCTCATATTGCATTGAAAATGTATATTGTATAACAAAATTAGGTACTGAATAGTAGCGATAAAAGAACACGTGAGAGTTCTTCGTTATTTCGTGTCGTGCTATTAAATACTTTATTCTGCGTTGCCTTATATGATCTTCATGTTTCAAAATTATTTTTAGTATATTTAAGACTAACTTTATTAGATCGTAAGGTATTACGTCATTTTTGGGTATGTTTTTATCAAATAATATGTATATTATTCTATATACTATGTCATTAGAATTTACACATTTTTAACGCAAGAGAAAATAATTCGTACTTGATAATGTTACAGACAGAATCTCAAGATTTCCATCTCTATTTGAAACAAAAGATGCAAGAATCAAGAAAGCATAAATCGATATTTAATTTTATGTTAGCTATACTATAAACAAACAATATACTTGAGAGAGGGAGAGAGAGAGAAAATTAATATAAATAATATAAAGTTTTTATATACGTATACTGATATTTGTTTCAAAATTATTTCAGAACATGTTCCTTACCAGTTTCTTGAATATTTACAATTACCCACTCCGAGAAGTTCCAGTTCAAATTCGATAGCGTAATCGATTTTTCTGCTTTCATCCATCGAGAAGGTTGAGTTGTATTGAAATTTAATTGACTTTCAGTCGTATATGTGATTGGTATCCACCATAGTGGTTCAACACTAGATGTGGTCACCATAGTACCATTACGAAGCATAAAACGGTCCTAAAATGAAAAAAGCGAACGAAAATATAAAAAACGTTATTCGTAAATGATACATCGCATCGATTCATTGTAATATTGTATTGAAAGCCACGGATGAAAAATATTATATGATAAGTTACTTTTATAAAATTTTTAAATTCGCAGTCTTTGGTATAATCGGTTGTGTTATTGATATTCTGCGATAGTTTGAGTCAGAAATGAAGTGTAACAACCGACTTGCTTTCTCACGAGTGAGAGAGCGATAGTGATTACGTTGGTTCAACCAATAAAAGGGCAAAACAATTGCCTTCAAAATCCTTCAACAATGACTTTCCAATTCAACTTCATATTCCGCAGTTATCTCTGATATATTTCCCCAAAAACATCTAACCCCAATCATAGAAGAAAATGGATAAACGATTAAAGACTACGAACAAAAATCGCAAAGCTGTAACTCTACCAACATTATATGCATATTTCTATCCGACAGAAGTATTATGGGTGGATTAACAGAAAACCACAAGGAAATTCACATACAGAAGTATGTTCTTCAATTAAGATTCTTGGTATTAAAGTGAAAACGAATAATAATATCAAATGTACCTCCAGTTGTACCACACAATGTAATTGTGGAATCGTTAGATAAAATTGGTAAAAAAATTTAGGTAAAAAGGTACGCAAGTACAATAAAAAAATATAAATTAAAAAAGTTTTTAACGAGATTTTATTCATAAAGGCACTAAAAATTTGAAAATAATATTTATTTTTGTGACTTTTGTGAAGCATATAGATCATCTGAAAAAAATGAGCGCCCTACATATATTACATATATGTCATATATGGCAAGCAGAGATTATATTTAACATTTTAATGCGTTCACGAATAAAATTTTCATGTGAAATTTTTAAAATTTATGTTTTTACTTTTTAATTTATAGTAAATTCTCTGATAAAACAATTTTTAAATTATACTAATTGATTTCATTATTATTGTTGAAAGCACAGGAAAATCTTTGTAATAATAATAAGTAATAATAATAATAATAATAATAAAAATAAGTATTAATTTGACCTAGTTTCCTAGGGTTTCAGATAGAATATTGTACTATCATGTAAGATGAATCTTGACACAAGGTTTGAAGAAAATTGGTTAAGTAAAAGTGTGTCAAAAATCGCTCGCAAGATTTGACGACTTCAAACAAACATAACAAATTGTATAAGATCTTATAGTAATAATAAGCTTCCTTCTTGTTGGCCTGGCTGATATTGGTTTGTCATAACACGTATTAAGTTTTAGACATCAGTTATATATCAACATTAAGGAGAAAGTTACTAAGCCTAAAATGCGCTTTGAATATCGTACACCTTCTCCAAAAGATGCATCCTCAGAATATTTTCAGCTAACCTAAGGACCCGCTATAAATCTTAGGAGAGAACGGGAAATTTACTTTTTTCACGTACGATGTTTCTCGCTAGCAACTTTTTCTCGAGGGCGGCATCCTTCTCCAACCACCAACGCAAGAATTAGCCAATTAACAACGGCGTCCATTTCCCTCACTTTCCGAACCAAGGCTTTCCTTAACGAATCCGATGATCTCGCATTCTTAGATACACCCCGTCATAGTTTATCTCTGTAGCATCATCGTGAGGAACAGTCAGTTAATAATCGACTAGAGCCCTGCGACGCATCTAGAGCAATCATCGTCCGAACTCGCTCCGCGCAATCTGTTCAACCGACACTGTATCGCATCGCCTGTGAACCAAACTTGTAACCGCGAACTGTGAACCGCTAGTGCAATCGTGAGTTCCACACAAAGTGTATATTGGTAGTATTATAATAAATAGACTGTTAATTATACTCTAGTACTTCTTCAGTACCTGTCACGACCTACCCACCTCAAACATAATAAGATTCTATAATCATCAATACTCGAAACGTTTTCTATCATTGGGCGAAAAACAAATAAAAATAGCCTCCTGGATTATTAAGATTACACTGACAAAGACCAACCTTGTTGATCTTCAGAAATATCAAACAGGCAGAACAGAATACAGTATCACATTCCTAGAATTAAATGTTAATCGAATAATAAATCGACCCATCAAGATCAGAATCAGGAGTAGGATGTACCGTTATCACAGGCGATAAAATAATAAAACAAAATCTCCCCAAATTGATATCGATCTTCGTCGAAACATAAATTGCCATATGTTGCCATATTGAAAGCTCTGAAACTTGCACTCACCAATAACCTACAAAACTTTGCCATCTAACCAGAATCCATAACTGTAATCAAAGTCTTCGGCAACAAAAAAGCCGATACTGCAGCTAAAAAAGTTATAACCCTTTCACAGAGTGAACCAACGATCTTAATTCCACGTCAAAATCAAATAAACAATATAAAAATAAGCATAAAAGAAGGATGGTACAAAACCAAAGGAACAAGAGTTCATAATGTAATTCAGCATTTTGGTCAACAAGTACCATGTAAGAGTATGAACAGAAAAGAAAGAACTGTAATTTCCTAGCTGAGGATTGGACACACTAAATTAACGCATGAATGCCTAGTCAAAAGATCAGCACCTGCTCGGTACAATATACGCCAAAACCAAACATTAACAATCGACCACATATTATATGAGCGCAGAACAGGACTACGGCATAAAGATACTTACAACATAAAACCAGACACAGCTCTAACATCATAACATTACATAAAGAATACAGTGAACTACCTTAAAGAAACAAATATATACTCCAAAATATGCAACATATGTGATATAAAATGTAGAAAATGAAGAAGAAGAATTTTTTAATTTAACATACTGTCATCAATTCTCCACTAAACTATCTCCTCGTATAGTTTTGGAATTATGTATATGTTTTGTTACTCAATCGAATACTTAAAGAAGGCTACTAAACATTAGGCTAATACTAATTAAGTTAAAATCAACAAAAATGGATTTCTTTCTTTCCTGTGTGGTTTCCAATTTTTTTATTTGCAACAAACCTGCGTTAATGTCGCCGAACCAGTGTTATAATCTCGAATAACTGTCACCACTGGGAAACCAGTCTGGAGAGTCCAGGTATCCATAATTTGCTTTATCGTTATCGTTGAATCGAGAACGTTGTCTTTGTGCGCCTGTTTTGTCAAAGCATCCCATAAATCATTCTGCTCGGCACTTCCGTACGCTCTGTTACAAAAGTACGAACCATGATTTTAGTTTTATATATTAATCCTTCGCTCCACAACAATATTTTACAAGTATAAAGTATATCTAACATTTAATTAGATATTATTATCATTGACTGTTATATTATGTATTCTGTTTCAGATTTAAATAGCGAGACCAAAACATTTTAAACATACAGTATACACACATACACACATACGCTCATCCCATATACCTCAAAATTATGACCGGTATTACAATCAGCTTTAAGGAAGACGCGACTGCAATAACGCATTGTGTATAAGACACGAAATCTCAGTATCGAAGTGAATTGTTTAACCCTTTCGCTTCGGCAATCCAGTCCGCCGAAGTACTGTCACTGAACGGAAACGCGCGCCAGAAATACGCACAGTATGCGTATTTGCTATATATATGTTTTCCTAAGTCTTAAATAACAATAATTCTTATAAGAACCGTATATGAAATGTTGTTTCACTGTTAATGGATTTAATAGATTTTTTAGCATGAAACAGTATACAATCGTTTGGATCTTTGGAATATATTGTGTGAAACGTTTTGATGTTGTTTCAGCAATGAATAACTTTAAGAAGTGATTAATCCAATATATCAATAAAATCAACCGAAGATGTTCTGCCGATAGCAAAAAAATATATTATTGATTACAGATAGCACTTGTATATGCATCATTTGGATGCCGTATATATGGGGTGCCGGACCCAGGAGTCATCGGGTGGTCGCCGCTTATATGCCCACACACAGGTCATCTCGTGGATGCCGCCTATAAAGGCCGCTCGTACCCATAGGTCATCTCGCGGGTGTCGCCTATAAGCGGTGCTCGAAGCGAAAGGGTTAAACACTTTTTTTGTTTTCTTTTGCCATTATCCACTTGTTAGATCATTTTATCGCTGGGTTAATTAACTATTTCTGTCCTATTCACTCTCAGACGCCCATAGATTCTTCCACTTCAAATTCAATAAATTGAAATCGTTTTTGACATAACATCTATTATTTTTTAACATTAAGATATATAATATGCAGTAGAAGCAATTTAAGATAATTAAAACGACATTAATAATATAATTGATTATATATATGTCGAAGATGAAAGGACACCGGGCCTCCCCTTTGGAATTCTTTGGAAAATTCTCAATACTATAGTCTTTATAAATTAACCCAAATATAATTTTCCGAGACTTGAGATAATGAGCTTAGGCTCCAGGCGACAACTAGTCGCCAAACGTAGTCGTGATCATGGGATGAATCTTAGGATTTAGTTAACTAAAATCCTTCAAACGGACAAACAGTCTTTATTCTAACAGTCCTTAACTCCACTACGAGAAGGTACGGGAAATCTGCTTTTCTCACGAACGACGCTTCCCGCTAGCAACTTTCTCTCAAAGGCGACTAGCATCTTTCTCTAACCACCAACATAGAAATTAACCAATTAACAGCAACGTCCATTTCCGCCACTTTCCGAGCGAAGGTTTTCCTCGACAAATCCGATGATCTCGTGCCCTTAGACATACCCCATCATAGTTTTCCTCTGCAGCATCACCGCGACAGAGAGACACATTCTCGTACAATCTCATCAGCGAGAAAAACAACGTCTTTACGACCAGTGAATACTTCACATTTTTAACCACGACTCCGACTTAGACTTTGGAAGAAAGTATATTTGCTATCCCGTTGACCGAGGATTCGTTATCGAACCTAAGGCCATTGTCATTAGTGTCTAATCACCGCGGTTACTTGTCGATTCTGTAATAGTCACACTTGTGCTAATCAACATTACCTCGATTGTATAACAACGACGGCTAGTTCCAGTGAAGATTCATTACGCGCCCCTAATCATAATGAAATTAATCATAATCATAATGAAAACCCGACATATATATACAGGATATACCACGTAAAGGGCGCCGATGTCCACTTCTAATTATCTGCCAAAAAACTATTGGAAACAAAAATTATATAGTTTTAAGTCGGCAACACATTGCAATAGACAAATTTCCAAAACATATTTTCTCGACAAAAAGCCAAGGGTACTTTTACTGTTTTAGATAATACTATGTATTTGTGACATCAAAGTGATGCAGCAAATGCCAGGACAAATTCAACAATCTTGTATACTATGACCTTGACATGACCTTAAATTCAGAAATTTTGAGGAAATCAAGAAAAACATTATCGAAAACATTATAAGCTAATACAAGATCTAGATTGATGACACATAAAATAAATCTTAATCAAAAAGGAAGTAGTTGTACTAAATACCTTCTAATCTAAAGTACGTTGACTAACCTTTTGTACAGAAGTCATTGCCTTTCCAAATGCATCCTAATTTGGTCCGAAATCTGAATAATGAATGTGAAAATTAAATTGTTATCCTTATACTTACTTTCCATTCAAATAATTCGTTAGACCTTGCTTGAACACTTTGTTAGTAAGAAAATGATCCATCATTCTTATTATAGAAGCGCCTGTTCAAATATTAATATGATTACATTACCATATTGTATCATATCATATTACAAACAGCACATCTTTTATTTATACCTTTTTCGTAAGAAATTCTGTCGAAAATTTCACTAATCTCATCGGGATGTTCGACTTCGATCGATATCGGATGTGAAGATTCTAACGCGTCTAAACCAAAAACATCTTGCAGATCATGTACAACGAATTGTTCCAAAACTTTCCAAGTTGGTTCCACCTAGAAAATTAAACCGATAAAATCTATGAAGAATCCTAATAATTTAATCCAAAAGGAAATAAGAAGAATGTTGAAAATACGTGTACTTTATACTGTCTATTACCATCTATCAAATGGAAATATTTTACTTTTATCAAAATAGAGAAACTTCATATTATTTTAAATCCATTGTTATTATCTAAAAAGTATTTAATTTAAAAATTATTAATATGAAAAAATATGAATTAACTTGAAATTATTTTTATAATAACTATTACGTATGACCTTTTCTTGTTTTCTATATAGCAAGAGTTTTTCAAGAATCTTAACAAATAATTTTTCAATAAATGTATTTCATACTATTATTATATGCAATAATTTATTTATGTTTCTGATTTCCTTTTAGAAATAGTTCTATATGTGTCTTATATTTAATATGGAGCTTTATTTATTGAAATGTTTTTAAACAAAATTATAAATTCAGAAAATCTACAAACAAGCAGCACCACGAAAAGAATATCTAACAATAAAGATTTATACCTAGAAAACATTATATGAAAATATTTCCTAAAATTAGTGATTAGTTGCCGTTATGAGATTACCTGTCGAAAACGACAAAGTATTGTATTTTTCATTCGAAATAATCTTATGGTATTATATATTTTTTCCGAATTTACCAACTTACTGCATTCACACCGATATATTCTACGTAACTGGCAAAGCCTTCGTTCAACCAAAGATCCGTCCACCAACTTGGAGTGACCAAGTTACCAAACCATTGATGAGCAAGTTCGTGAGATATTACAGTTGCTACACGTTGCTGATTATTGCTGGTCGAGACGCCTTCTTGATATAGCATAGCAGTTTCTCTAAAAATTCAATCATATCACTTACCAAATATCGTAACGAATTTCATTCCATAACAGATTCCATTCATACATATACAGAAAATTAATTTCTATAAGAAATAACGAATCAATTAAATAATTAATAATCTCCGTAACGGATTTTCTAGATTATAAGAGTTTAATCAAAAATATTTGGGAAGAAATTAAAAATATTATCGAATATTAATTATTCGGTTTCAAATACAATTCTTCGATATCACTAGAAATAACTATATCCATGCAGTAATTGTGTAATATGATGAATATTCTCTTGTAAAGAAATCGGATTATATTTAAAAATAAGATGAAGTAGATAGTTAGTAGACGTTTTAAGTAGATAGAGTATTGTTTTATGTTTCTAAAAAAAGATAAATATGAACGAGGGTCACATTTGTTATGAACTCTCCAATTGTCATTCAGAATATATAGGATTAAAATCAATATACTTTGAAATACCCTATAAATATACACTCTTTAATGATAAAAATAATTGTTGATCAAACTCACCTGCAAGTGATTAAACCCCAGTTTTCCATAGCTCCTGCTGAAAAATCAGGTAGAGCAACAGTATCCATCTTGGGCAAGGGAAACTTAATCTTGAAATAGTCTTCGTAATATTCGAGTATTCTCGGACCAATGTCTAAAGTGTAGCGTGCTTGCTCGATAGCATCGATCCGTGCCCAAACTCTAAAGTGTTCAGATTCGGATTTCAGCACCTCGAAATCCGAAACAATAAAAGCAACCAGGTAAGTGGACATCGGTACCGAGCGTTCATAATGGTCCCACACGTGTGTTGATAAGCCGGGCCTGATTACAATTAAAGAAGAAAGATGTGTTATACGATACAAAATTTATGGAAAATATGAAAAAATTAAAGATAAACATGTGAGAAAATAGTAATGAAATGCGAGGCACAATAAGATCGTCATGGGGAGAAATTTCACAAATGGATGCGAGAATTTTATAAAATTAATAGTAACCCGCATGAAACTTATCGGTGCAGGTAAAAAAATATATAAGTAAATAATTATTCATTTCGTCATAAATTTATATTTATAGTATTCGACATCTTTTTCCAGCCCTTCTGTCAGTTAAATAATTTTTGCTTCTTCCATATAAAATTTAGCAACCAACGTTTTCCAATTAAGATAATAGACAAAAGTTTGGATTATTTATTTTTTTGTATTTGTTTCATATAAAAACAATTTACATCTACTATAAAATATAGGTACATATATGAATTAAACTATACCTATATTTAATTTCCCCATGTATTCTATATTTATATCAGTTTAATTGTGTGATTTTATATTTATACCATATCATTTTTATTATAATTATGTCACTGAGTCCTGTTTTAAAATGTTCAGCAGCTGTAACGTTAAATTTGCCATCCCGCAAAACAGATAATCTTTCAAATTTAGTACTATTTTAATGTAACATTTTTTATTTCTGTAAAATTTTTGTAAAATTTATTAAATTGTTGGGGATGGAGAACATGCTCCATCTGTATTCTGCACGTTTCCTGAAAAGGACGCAGGAAATAGAAACGCATGTATCCAATACATTTATCTAATTGTAAGCAATAAGAAGACAGACGCGATTAGTCATGATACATATACGGAGAGTTCGATACTCGAAAATCTTGTAAAATGACTTTTTCCATATTCATACGATAAATTCTTGGTCCATCCCTACTGTGAATTTAAGATTCTCATGCTACATGTATAAGGTGTTAAAAAGTCACGATTCTCGGTCAGAACGGGCTGAATATCTCAACTGTGTGACATTGTATCGTGTTTGTTAAGGGTGCCCTCAGACGATCAACAGTATTATCAATATTTCAAGGTTCTCTACGAAAATGTGGTTTATCAATAAATGTTGACAATAGATATTGGTTCTTTTAATTGGGAACCTTGAAACATTGACAATATATATTAAACGTCCGAGGGCCCCCTAAGACTGTTAAGAGTCAGTGCAGTGAGATCGGACTAAAGTTCTCTTTTCTTGATCAATCGTTGATTCTAAAGAATACGCATACAGTATAAATTCTGTTCGACATTATTTTGAAATTGCTTTTAGTTCTGGCATTATCGGTGCGTAAAATACCATCTAAACAGTCATGTAACATGTAATTATACTCCTTTATCCACGACATATACATATTTGTAACAACTTTTCTGATTTCAATACATATACATATATAGATAACTGTGTTGTCGCGTATATTCGAATATGATTATTTAAAATCTAACATTCTATTCAGCAATTCTTTACAATATAGTTGGACAAATCCATTAGATATGACTTTACCGTTTGATTCGTGTCGACTTCCATCAATAAAAATTACAAGGTCTATTAATATTGTAATCGTATTCCCTAAAATACCCTCGCCGGTCTTTTGCGTTATTCGAATCCAGTTCGTAATAAAATCAAGCACATCAGAATGTTTTTAAAAATACGAGTAGTATCACATTTTTTCAATATTCATTTCATTTTTTAATGTTTCAATAATTTAATAAGGCAGAAAATTTATAATTGCTACCAAATTTATAATAATCGAAGCTTTCTAAAAAATTTCAAATCAGGAATATTAGAATCTTATAAAAAAGAAGATTCATGAAAAATATATTTGATATATGAAAACTAAATAAAATAATACGTAAGTAACGATCATAAGATTGGCCAAAATTTATTTCTCATTAATACAAATTTTATTATAAAGTTTCCGCTATATCGAAATTTTATGTTATTCTGTTATTCCATTACTTCTTCATCGTGAAGGAATTTTTTCATTGTCAATTGTATTATGGAATTTAATGAACAAAGAAGAGTACAGGACAATTAACTTAGACAACACGTTTTGCGCAAGCAAATTGATTACACAGTTAATAGACAGAGCCTTTATTGGTTCTACAAATTATGGTCTACGTCGAAATGCCGCAAGTAGTAAGAATGTTACATCCGTGTCATGTTATATTACCAATTATGCGCATGCTTTGTGTGTTCTATCACTCACTATCAGAAGATATCGTATAATTGAAACTCAAAAAATTTTTATTTGAAATTTAGGTAATTAGATTATAAAAACCAATTCAACGTAGTACCCAATGAAAAAAGATTATTATAATCTATTGAGATAACTAAATCATAATCTTTTTGATCTAATTTATATACATACCACAGTCGCGCGCGCGTTCACACACGCATACACGTGCCTACAAATAAAACGTTCTGTTGATCTATAATAATTTATATATCAAAGATTAGACCTTGAAACGGTGATCATTGCACTTTATTATTTTACTTCCACTTGTCTACATTTATTGTTGATTCTGTACTTCTTCGTTACACCTATATACACAACATTACTAATAAAAATAATTATTTTGTCGATAAAATAGGATAATATAAATCAGGATAACAAGAACTTACGATTGATTTTTTATTTTTTTTTTAATTACGACACATCTCGTCTACAGAATTGGACAGTCTGCATGCAAATAGCTTGAAAAAAATTATGAACTTCTCGAATAATCCTATACATTTGATTCGATTGCGAAAATATCTCATAATCTCCAAGTAATCGAGGTAACGTCAATCAAGTAAACGGTCCAAATGTATCGCGTGTCTTGCGAAACCGTTTCCTCCATAGACGTGTTAAGTAGTTTAGTCACTTACACTGGCATAGGCTCCCCCATTCTAGGCATGTTCGAGATGGATGACATGTTCTTTGGTCGTGCAATGCTGATCTTGAACGTGGCTTTCAGCGCTGGTTCATCGAAGCACGGAAAAGCACGTCGCGCATCTGTTGGCTGGAATTGTGACGTGGCGATCCATCTGTAACGCAAGATACAGAAAATGTTCGCAATAAAGTGATAAATGATCATGTCGATATATCAATACATATAAAGTTCCCTTTACAATTAAAAATTAATTGATAAGAGAATATCATGATTTAAACAGGCAAGAATAGTAAATGAAAACGCAACTTCGAAAAGGAAAATGTAAATAATTATAGTAATGTGAGTAGTATATTACAAAGATTAATGTTAATAAGTATGATTCAGAAAACAACTCTAATTATTGCTAATATAGATATATATATACGTATGTTCATCGCAAAGTCAAACATTAAGGCATATCTCTGTGTTTTTCTTTTCTTCTATTTTAAGAATACAGATTGCGTACATAAAATATGTCTTTTCATATAACACACTTTCTTTCGACGATTAAAAAAGATAATTCTTATCTTATATTTTTGTTTTCCTTATGTATATGTTTGTATAACTAAATAACTACACATATATACATACTTGAAATGCTTAAATAATGGAAAAAACCTAAATATTTCAATTTTGAGTGAGATTAAAACTAGTTAGTACATGCATTTTACATATATACATATGCATATATAATTGTCCAACGATACTATGCACGATTTTGCAAGCACTTCCAATAATCTACAAAAAGCTATTCCTAACAAAAGTTAGTTAGTTTTGAATAAGCATCAAAATTATTTCAATGGATTTCATTGATGTTTGCCTTAAGTGTTACCTAAAATATTTATTACATTTCAGATTGAGTTCTCTAATAAGTTATAGTAGAAAAATAATTATATATTGTCCTGATGCCGATCCAAATAATGGCTAAATAAACCTATATGGATTCGTCTAAAAAAATGTTACGTTGACATCTTATAGAGTAAAAAACTTTTTGATAATATCTACTATCCCAATTTGTTGAGACACAGACCTGTGATTTAACGTCTTGATAAACCTTTCATACGTTAATGTTCCTATACGTCCGATCTAGGTATCTGAACTCAACGATGAGTCGTATAGATTATTTATATATATACATATATAAATATATAAATATATATATATATTTGATTGTATTAATTTTTTTCAAATAACAAAGTATCTACGTATTTGCTATTATAATATGTAGTTTCACTTACGTGAATTCCATTTGTCTGTTTCTTTACTTTACCTATTCATATCAAGTGATGAGTTATTGCAAAACAGCTTACTTTGTCTAAAATATCATTTTCCTCAATGGTGTTAATTGTTTTAAATTTATGCTTTCAATTACTTTTTCCAATACATTTCAACGATAAATATATACCTAAGTTTATCATCCAAATATTCTGATGATTCATGACATTAAATAATAAAACGTTACTGCTGCAGCTCCTTTTAAAATTATATATAGGTATATTACAATAAATTTCTACTTATCTAATACAATTTATAGTAAATGAATATATATGAATGAATATAGATTATATATATAATATATAAATTTCCTTATAACACTAAATACATATTTATAAACTTAGCAAAAATGACTACTTGCGCATATGCTCTTAAAGGCACAAGTCGTGAAATAATAAAGAATTACTTCAGTGACCAAAAATTCCCACCTTCACTTTAATTCTTTAAAAATTTAACATGTACTCAATAGCGATTACCGTGTCATAACCTCATCTTTGAAAACAAAGCTCGTACGTGCACAAACACGGCCAGAATATCTTTACTGTTAACAGACTGAATTTTCCGTAACTGACAATGAAATTGATTTATGCACTAATATTTATCATACTATCTACCTAACCACTATTACAGAATAGAAACATGTAGTCAAAAGTGTAGTATGTAGTAAAAAACTATTTTTTGATAATTATTGAATAATCCATATCTATTGCCTATTAATATAAAAAAAGTACTATCAACGAAATTGAAACTGGGGAAATATTTGTAAAAAACTTATAAAAAACAGGATAATATTAAGTAGGTGCTGGTTTAAAGATGTACCTGCTTTATTGTTAATAAATTAATAAATATAATAAATGTAAATTAATAAATGTAAATATACAAAGAATAAATAGGTATTTTAATCGAATAGTTGGAATATGCTATTTGAATCGAGATTTCGAATTAACTCTATTACTGTACTGTAAGCCAAGTTTCTTTTTATTTAACATATCATAATTAGCAAATTCATATGAAGATTTATCCCTTTAACGATGTAAAAAAGTGATGCAGAATTTAAAATGAATGATTTACAAAATAATGGTTTTTTTATTCCTCGTATTTCCTGTATTTTTGGTAGTAAATAAAAAAACATAATTTCAATTTTTTAGAATGTTTCGTAGAACTATTTTGAACTTTACCACAACTTCGTTTTTTTTTTCTAAATTTTAATAAGAAGAATACGAAAGTGTAAATAATCAGGTACTATAAAAGCAGGTAATCAACCTTTGAACCGATTAAGTAATTAATTAGATTACATTATTAAAAGCTTTTTGTGATTTTATTATATAACTTATGAACGTTAACAGACTTTTCTGTATTATCCGCGTTTTCGATTATTCGATATAGGACCAGTCCACATCGGATAATCGAGGTTCTACTACATATATAATATAAAAATATTATATTTCGTCGTTTGCCATGTATAAGTTGTTGCTAGAAGTATAATTAGGTGTAAACACGGAGCGGTTTGCTTGCTGCCGAAGGACTTTAAATTTAACATCACAATAAGAAGACGATGGCCAAGAAAGCGAGTCTCACCTTTCGAGGGTATGGTCATGTTCGGTATTATTCTAATTGTAAGAATCTTAACAATACAACGAAAACAATCTTATAACAATGATATAAAAAATATAAAAATTTTTCCTACTTCGACAATTTATAAGTAATTGAATAATCGCCCGAACATATTACAAGGAATACTGACGGAACTGCTTCGAGCGATCAGTTTTATCTCTAACATAACCAACTTCTGTTGTTTTCCGACTAATCCGAACGGACCCAAGCATTGCAAATTCATCTCTATCATATTCATATTTAAATTCATTTCTATTGTTTAAACTGGCCTGCCTAATATGAATTCTATGAGGCATCTTGTTGTATTTTAATCAGTTTCCTTAATTTTTATTCTTACATTCGGCGCATTCATAGCAGAGTGATCAAAAATTAGGTAATAGCATTCAATTTGTAGAAAATGGTCGTTAATAAATTTTGTGTTTTGAAATACGACGTAGAAGAAAATGTTTAATACGTTAAAAATAAAAATTACCAAACAAAATAGAAAAAGACTTCAATGTTCGAAAGAATATGAACAATTTTATTGTAATTCGCTAATAACTTTGCCAGCTGAATGCAATATTAAATAATAAATAAATTAGGAACATATAATCATCAAGTATTTCTCAGCGATTTTCTTCTCCTTATTGTGACATAAAATTTAAAGTCCAACAAGACCCTTTATGTGGTCTCACCTAATTATTCTTCTATCAATAACTCATAGATGGCGAACATCTTATTGTAGTAGTAAGCATACATGTTTAACAACATCGTAATTATTCTCATGCATTGTTGCGAGCGCAGGTTCTGGGCTAAATGCATAATAAATATATGTGTGTATTAAATATTATATCTCGCAACACACTATCAAGTTCTATAGATAAGATTTAAGAATGTTTAGTTTTCATGTAAAAAAATTTCAAAAATATATCAATTAATCTAGTCCTCAATATTGTTAAATTATAGTTTCATTTTTCCATATCTTCTAAATCTTCAATTTCAACATTGGATTGAACACATTTCTCGTTGGTAAAATAAAATATATGAATGTATGCACATACATTTTATGTTCACTCCATCAGTGAAAACTTGAATTTAAAGATTAGAACAAGCCAAGACCAAAGTCTTTATAATTTCTTAGTACTCATTCCGCGACTGGTTCCTCTTCAGCAAAGGTATCGGCTCGAAGATTCGCGAGACTCCCTTCGCTATTCAGCTTTCAGCGATTTAGCGACAGATACTTAGGAAAATGATGTCGAGCTGTGTAAATTCACAGACGTTCCGCGTTAGAGAGAAACATCGTCATTAAGGGAAAAAAGCTTTCGCTAATTGCTAAAAGGCTGACATTTCAGTTCTGGGAAAACTCTCGAGATAAGCAGAAAGTACAAAGGGAACGAAACGTTCCATGGACGTAATTGCGGTGAAAATCCAGCCTTCCTTCTAATTTCTTTTTCCATTCCTTTTTCGCCTTATTTGTCCTTTTTCGTTTGTAATATTACTATGAAACTTTGTATCTCGGATAGATCATAAGTGTTTTTGTCCGTCGACAGTTTGATTTTTGTAAAATGAAAAGGGGAAGCTAATCTGAGATAAAATTCAACATATTTAAAAAAGATGTGGAAACAATATCCCTTTATTCAAAATGATAATTTTATTCATAATGCAGATTAATATTTCAATTAACAATTCAGTTATATTTCTCTAAGTATATTTCTCTTCATGCATTGTTTATCGTTACATCAACCATCAAAGTAGGTTATTATTGGCGACACAATTGTAATTGAAGATTGAATTTTATAATTTTTGAAAAGAATTGATTTGTCTTAAAAATTTGAGCAGTTATAATACAATACCTTATTAAAATTTTTTAGGCTATTTTTTAATATTAAAGTATAATTTAGCAGCTACAACTTATCGCATTATTTAATATTTGTATAGTTGCATTATTTGTGTAAGATAAAATGATCAGCAATCTTTGTAAATATATATAATATACATACATTACATAACTAAATAATGTTTTTTTCAAAATGAGATTAATTTTTTATTGTTCTACATTATTTCTTCCTATTTTGTTACTACAACATTGATAACGTATAATATATATTGCAAAAAATATTTAATAACATGGTACTTCATAAAACGAGAATTTAATGTTCCATTACCTTTTTGCTTTAAAAAGTAACATAATATTAATTTCATTCATAATTTTGTAATATTACATTCGAATACAAGTTACAGTTTCGAATATTCATATGCATTTATAATACTTAACATTCTACAAGTATATTTCATATCTCAACTATATGACAATCAACGTATTCATGAAAATTATTATTACTTACTAATTTTTTTTGGTAATTTCAAATGAACCTTATTATTTATTTACTCATGACTTTAAAATAATTTTAGTTCGCACAAAATAGTGTCTGAGAGTATACATTTACATTCAAAATTATTTATCATAAAAGTCTATTGTAACACCTGAGTTCTTTAATTCACCAAACTAATTTCATTTGAACTCCTAAATATTTTTTCAGAAGGTTCATACGTATTTCTCTGAATTCTTACAAAATTTCAATTTAAAAGTACTTTCCTATATTTTTATAAAGACTAGAACGATTATTTAGTTAATGTATTTTTTAATGTAAGTGACCAAACATGTATTAATACATAAATCTTAATCCGAATTAAAAAATTGCTATTTTTAATTATTAATTAATATATGTATATTTATATATAAATGAGAAAAGATAGCAATGTTATATAAACGTAAGTACAACTTTAAATGCTGTATAAAAACATGACAGGTGGCGAGTAGGAAGATTTAAAATATAATGTAGTATAGTGTAATTGTAGACTTATTTCATTCATGCACATAAGGAAAACAGTTTAGTATATTATAAAAATTAATACTTGATAAGAATGAACAGTAGAAATAAAAGATGTAGTTTCTCAAATTAAACATGACTGATTAAGTTCAAATTTTATCCATTAAAAATGTAAAAAATTATCATTAATAAAATTAAACAATGATTAAGTAACACCATTTGACCTTATATGTATGTAACTTTTATTACGATCAAAAATAACGTATATTAATTAGCTGCTTATTTAAATGGAAAATTGAAATTATAGGTAAGTATTCTACTATTTCAGAAAAAGTGTACAAATTGCAAAAGATAATTTTATTCCCTTTAAATCATATTCCGGTTTTTCACTTATCGATTTTGAAATATTATTGAAGTTCAAATGATTTAAAAATATTAAATATATATATATAGGTATATATGTATAAGTATTATTCTATATATATAGATTAAATTGTTTAAAATTTTTCGATAATTTAATCGAGATTACCTTTTGAATAATAATTACGGGGCCAAATTTCAAATTATATCTAAATGATCCATAAATTGTTTTTAAAATATTTTTGAAGTACGAATTATTTTTAAATTACTTAAAAATTGCCTATAATTTAATTAAAATTAATTATCAGATGCTAATCACACGATCAAATTTAACGCAAATTAAACTGTCATGGTTTGATTGCATACGTTTTTGAAATAACTGACGTCTCAATGAACTGTTACAAATAGATTAGTCAACTGGCAACTACAGATATTGCTTGATAAAGCAGTTTAAATTTACTGGCTACAAATAGCTGTCACCTACACTCTACAGAACAGAATTAAATTGCCGAAGCGTTTACCTCGTCTGATTGCCAACAGTATACGAGCTTCTATAGAAGCCTTGCAAGTAGTCATTCAGATAACCAACAAACTTTAGATGCACCACGTATTGCTTGCCACTCTTCAACGTGTCCAACGTCCTAATCACGTAAAACTGCCGTTCAGTGTCGTTTCTCTGCTCCACGATTTTGATTATCTTCTCCACTTTCTTGATTTCCGAATACTCCTTGATATTCGTGAAACTTTCATTGACATGCATATCCACTGCATGCAGCGTCACATTTTTCGTGTCTTCCGTAACATTCACTAGAATTTTTACCTGAAAATATAAAAATTATTTTAATTTCTACAGTATGACAACATGTTCCCTTAAGAGTAACGCAGTGAGTCATGAATCATGAAAGTGTTTCAACACTTATAGAAAGTTTTCGTGAATGTATTATTTATAAAGAACATTTTGAAATTTCACTAACATTGTATCGAGATGCGATTATCGTGATTAACATAATGATAAAATTTGAAACGAATCTGAAAATATATATACAAGTTACAAGACATTTATTCTAATCATATACTTTACAAAAATCATCCAAGTCATTAAATTATTCATTAGTCATAGACATAGACATTAATATAATTATAAGTCAAAATATTTAGTGAAATCATCTGTAGTATTGATTATATATTACATAATGATTCAATTATATGGTATAAGATCTCCACTAATTGACAATAGAGCACACGCACATACATCTAATTTCATTGTTAATGTAGATGCATTAATATTGTACTTATGTATATATATAATCACTAATAATGATCAAATGATATAAAGATAGCAGACTGTTTCCTATCTTTTTCATTTATTCTTAAGATAATGATTAATGATAATGAAATTAAGAAATTATTTCCAAAAGTTCCCAATATTTATGCATTATACATGTATCTTGTAAAATTCATTCGTTAATTTTTATTTTTGTATAATTATTATAAAGAAACAACACCAGTTCACCAAGAGGTGAAAGAACTATTGTAACTAGAAAGTTTGGAGCGCCATCTACTATGAGTATAGTTTACAAAACTACAATGAAAATTTGCAGAATTTTATGAACTACACTCATAATAGTTTTGTTTACGAACTTGTATGGGCTCTCCTTTATTAGTATTTATAAAATATATAATTATTTATATATGTTTTCTTCTTTATATTCATACGTTTTATCCTTTTTACTCGTATAAAATTATTGGAATTACTATTATAGTGTTATCTCTGACGTCTGGTAAAAATTATTATATTGAAGAAGGGAAAATATAGCGAGAAAAAATCCCAAACTTTCTGTTTTTACAGGCTATTTCACTCCTACGTGAACTTGTAATCATCGTCCTAGTTTTTAATACCGTTTATATGAATGCGTATATATGAAAGATTAAACGTCGACATATCGCCCATCACTTGTTCTACATCGTCTGAATTAAAATACTTTCAGAGCACCAGGATTCATTTTGATCTGTTAGGCAAAAAAGAAACAGTTCCTGTTTGATAGTTTCATGATTGTTTTACTAATATTTCGAAAAATTAATATACGGAAGCATCCTTGAGGATTAAGCTTTTGTACAGAAAATAGCTTTCACTGAATGCAATTCTTACTTGTTTTCCGATTCGTTAACGAGTTCACTGTTCGTTTGTGAGAATATCGTAGGAGATAAGTACTTAGATTCATAAAAAATGCAACTGCTTCATTTAAAAACAGAAATAAACTCACAAATGTATGTTCTTAACACGTAGTACGTTCCAAGCCACACAACTTCCTGTTATAAACCGCATTACAATTATAAAATGGCACAAAGGCTTCAACTTATTACTATGATTATGATAATTCCTTATCCTAAAATGAAAGAATTGAATTTAAAATGAAAATTTTCTACCGTCTCTTTTATCAAATAAGACGTCGATGGGTTTGATCTCTTTTACAAACTAAGAAACTAATCGGCTATACCTGTTTACTAAAACACCTACTGTTACATCGCGCGAGATGGTCCGTGCGACGTCCCACATGGTCAGGCCGCCGAGGCCTGCCCATCGTCACACTGACCCGCAATAAACCCAAGGAACCATCACAAACCGGATCTGTTAGCTATTAGGCCCTATTCATACAAACATCTTCGGTTTCCGGATGGTCCTTAAAAAAGTCCTTAGGTTTATTGCACGCTCTTGCTAGTATGGAGAAAGCGGATGTGCCCAGCGAAATAGCTGGTTTTTCCCAGGAACAAGGACACCCATGTGCCACATCTGCAGGAGACTTTCTCCTCGTATTTTGTTTATTAACATTGGCTATAACCAATGGGCATCGCGGATCTTTTCTACTGAAAAGTGTGAACAACGAATCCGCGTTCTTAGTTCACAAAGGGCACACCCACACCGAGCTTTTCCCTTAATAGTATAAGACGTGTTTGTTACTGTTCTTTTAACCCTCGGGCAGTCAAGTCTACTGTTCTCTTAACCCTCGGGCAGTCAAGTTTACCGTTTTCTACACATCACTTCTATCAACTTTCGGGTCACTCAACTATTATATTTTCCGACACGACGAAGTCAAACGATACGACGAAGTCAAATAACTCCTGTCTACGCTATAAGTATTGTAAATCGGTGTAAATATATATATATATAACTGCAGACTACAGTTGTATTTAAAAACAAACGCCCTTCTTATCCCACAAGAAATAAGGGGATCGCCCTGCTCGTGGTGTCGATTCTTATAATCGTAACGGAAATTTACGACTCTCGTTGTTATTCCCGAATTTACTTTCCTCGAAATCTCGTCGTAGGTATTTACAATTGTAATTACTTTTATGGAAAATGTGAATATTGGATTAGAATTATATTCTAAGAAATGTATTTTTAACGTATTTTTTTTACGCTACTGAAAGTGTTCTTTTTATGTAAATGTAACAGACGAGACGCAGATTACTTAGTCTTCATTATACAGGGGCGTAATGTACGAAATATTTGTTGTCTGTCTTCGCTTAGAATAAGAATAACTTTTTATTTTGTATTACAACGCATTTAATAGTAGAAATATTAAGAAGTATTATATAGAAAAATTGTTTTTTCTAACATCACGTTTGTTGCAATGTATGTTAAATCTCTCTATCAAGAGACTTTACTCTTTCGAGATTGTGAGGTAAGTGCTATACGGTCCCTCATAGTTCGCTTACCAAGACTGCGTCAATGCCTTTCTCACTCCATGGTCAAATTCTTCAGAGAAAGTGTCTATTTTTTGGCAATGCGATTAAATCCCAACCCATCTAATGCATCTTCTAAACTAGCACCGTCCAAAATTATCTCCCGAGAGACAAATATTGTCCTCATCAACACTTTAAATGAATACGTCGCGCTTTTTATTCATTAGGATTCTAGGCTCATGTTTGACTTCTGAGGCTGCATATCCATTTGTTGCCTACCACCGCCGTTGTATATTAATGTGGAGGAGCAAATATTGTATTATTATGTATCGAAATGTGGTCCAAAGATACAGAATGGATCAATCGGTTATTTGCCGGTTTTTTGTCTTTATATCAAAGTCCGTGGACATACAGAAAACTAATGTGGTAAAGCAGTTACGACTGATAGATAAAATAAGTGAATTGTTCTTCCGTATATCCACGGCCAAAGGGAAGGATGATGCGATATAGTCCACTCAAATCAGCCTCAAAGAAGATCAAGTTCAATATTAAATTTTCTTATGCGATCTTATAGAAATCATATTCAGGGACAAATCCTATGTGTTTAGCACTCAAAATTTCTTGCATGAAATTTGTGCACAATCTCCAGAGCTGTCGAAAACAGCTCTTTTATTTACATACAACAGCGATTGTTATAGTTGGTTCGTAAAAGTTCCCAATGAAAATTGTAGCTACTGAAAATATCTGTCATATAAGATATTATATGTTAAGATTGGTTAATTCGTTTAATCGTAAATAAATAGAAACCGCTTAAAATCCCACTAGATTCAATTGTCAATTATTCATGTAAAACTAAGAATGCGAAATTGAAACTTGGTGAAAATGTAGTTTTCGTTATTTTTAAAAAGTGTGTAAGATTTGGTCTTCAAATATTTAATATTTTGCAGAAAGCTATTTAGTAACCAAAAATACAATGTTCGGAATTCGCACGGCAACTGGCGGGGGCTTTGTTTATTATCGAAAAGCTGTGCTATCATGTACAACTCAAAACTAATAGATTTTTTAATTGTAAACTATTTAAAAATGGCACCAAAAATTGTACATCACTTTACTTTTTTTTACAAGTCTATTAACACTGATAGAACACGTTTAGACAACATAGAGGATTCATTTAGGGCATAATATTTGTGGTTAATATATATATACTATATATATTATATATAATATAATATATATATTATATACTATGTATATAAAACAATAATGTATTATATTATATATAATATATAATATATAATAATAATATTTAATAAAAGCATATGGAGGCAATGCTAATGATTATAACCAACAATAAATTAATGGCGGAAATAAAAAATTATGCGTAAACAACTAAAAATTTGAATTCTGAAATCAATTTATTTTTAAATTATGTTTTTGCATTAATAAATGTCTAAATGAAGTATGCTAAATTAAGTTGAAGATCCACTGAGGTTAATTTGTACATATCTGTATCAAAAGGTTCGTCTCCGGTTTTACAATGTACAGCTGATCGGGTGCAGTGCACATGCGGTTCGGGAAAGCTTCTTGAAGGGCTGTTGCAAATTTATGAAACGCGCGGCGCATCTAAGTCATGAGATGTGCCGAACATGGCACATTGTAGTGGAAAAAACAGAGAGATTTGGAGTTTTCCGTTTGGTAGATCATGGGTCATAAATATATAAATTATTTGTTATTTACGATTAAAATTTGTTATCTTATTTATTCATTTATTCATTGTACGTATTATTTATTAACCTTGTCCTTTTAAAAATTAGAGTGTTCGGTGATTAAGGGGTTACAAACTATTTTGCAAATGGTTGAATAATAAATACATTGTAATGTATAAAAGACAAAGACAAAAAATACCGCTTCGTGTCTTTCCTCGCCTTTTTTATGACAAAATAAAGTACGAATACGTATGCAACGGTAATACGCAACGGTGATACGCAATGGTGTTACGCAATGGTAATACGCAATGGTGATACGCAATGGTGATACGCAATGGTGATACCCAATGGTGATACGCAGCGGTGATACGCAACGACCATACGTAACGATGATATGCAACAATCACACGTGACGATGATATGCAACACATGGATATGTACCTTTTTAGCATCGTGCGGTTTCTTTGAAGATGAACGAACACATTACACGAAATAAGAGGTGGGATACCGTAAATAGTCTTATTATCGACATCTCATAGCTCGATCACTTCGAGTCGCCGATTATCTACTTTACATACATTCGCTCAAGCCGAGTTCTTCCTGAGCCTAACCACTCACTCATGAATTTCGGTATGGTTAAGTAGCCGTGAGCTATCTGCCATTATATTGTTAAAGAAATGCATTGTCGCCATCATGTAGGATCTCATTGTAAAAATTATATTTAATATTATTTTTGAAAGCAATGTTGTCTTAAGTTATATTAAATCTTTACAAAATATATAATAAAAGAAATATTTAAAAAAAATGATACCCTACTGCGCAAAATGGAAAAAATTAAGAAAACAAGGTGTACAATTGTGTTTTACTCAGAAATGTAAGGTACACATTCAAATATTTTAAAGAATTTACAGATAAGTTAAAAATGCCGCAATCGGGTGCGCACAGTATTTACAGAGTTTAAGCAAAATTGTAAAAATACGCTTGGAATAAGTGTTTGAGATACCTTCACGGTACGTTAAAATATAGCAGTTAACGTTACGTCGAGTGTAATAACATCAAATTTTCAAACAGAACTATTAGTTATAAATATTTAATCAGTGCGAGTGTCTGAATACGGCAGTTTTAAACTCCTTCACCTATCTGTAAATTCGGTAATTTAATATTGTCATTCTACATTTAATTGTTTAGAAATATCTGAACGAGTACCTTATATTCCTGAGTAAAACGCATACCATCCTGTCTTTTTCATTTTCTTAGTTTTGGGTAGTTGGATATCATTTTTAAAAATATTTACTTTATTTAATCTTCCTTAGCTTAATCCTTTTTTTAGTGTTTTATAATTATGAATTATTCATCTTCAACTTATCTATTTGCACATTTATTACCTATTTATGATATAACTTTCCCATAAATGTCTATAAATAAATGATTTAAAATTTGATAACGAATAATAGTTGTTCCTAATGTCATTTTGGGCTAAGTATAGTTCTACTTGTTGTTTTTGTACTTGAAATAGCATTATTTATTAAATATATATATGAAACATCTGCAGTAAATAGCAAGCGATTGAAAAGATAAATAACAGGATGTATCGTCTAAGATCAACTACCATTGTTCCAAACAAAAGTTACAAATGTTTCGAACAAAAGTTAGTTAGTTTTCGGCCCGGTAGACATTTTAATATTAAACATTTTCAAAAATTTGTTTTCGATAAAAAATCAGTCATCGTGATTTTCTTAAATAATACTATTTATTTTGGGTTTTACGGAGTTGTAGCTAACGTCAAAATAAAATCAACGACTTACTATACTGTAAACTTATTATTATTATGATGACTTTAAACGAGGTAGTTCATTGTAACGTGTACTGCAAAAGAATATTATTGTAATTGCTGGATTTTTTAAATAAACTTATTGTTTTGATAATCTTAATTAAATTACATATTTTATGAATTCTGAATGTAATTTAACCGAAGTAAAGTAATTTTCCATGTTGTTTCTCGTGACTAAACTTAAATTTCTGAATTCAAGGTCATCTTAAGGCCATAGCATAGTAGGTAATCGTTAAATTCGTTAACTACAACTTAGCTACAACTCTATAAGTTCATAACATATAATGCTATTTAAAAGAAATGAAGATGATCTTGATTTCTTGTTAAATAAAATTCTATATACTACAGAGCTTACAGCATTCTCGTGACGTACACGAATGGATTGAAACCTAAATAAAAATTGGTAAAATCACATGTTATAAGCATATATCTAATAAATACATACATTCAGGCTAGACACAATACCCTTCTCCTAGCATAGTGGGATAAAAATTGTTTTTTGTCCATTCTTTATTTTCAGAACTTGTATCTGTATCACATACCATTGCAAGAAAATTTAGAAAACCAACGACACATAATATATGCACTACTTCCATCAACGACCCTTTTCAAAGGCAATATTGATATTATAATATTCGATCTAACCGCAGAAGAACTTAATTTAAATTTAAAAAAAATTACTCAAATTCATGCGTATTCATCACGATTACAAAGAAAATGCCAAAGAAATTCCATCACGTTTTAAACTAAAAAATAAAATAAAAAAAAAAAAATAAAAAATACACGGCACGCAAAGAGAATGAATGAATGTTAAATTTTATGTATATAAATCATGTATTCGAAAAAACATGTGTATATTGCTCAAAATTATTAGAGAATTACTACTATGAAGGATATTTGTATTGACAAGTCAAAAAAAACAAAATTTATGTTACTAAAGTAAAAAAAATCCTATAATCTTGACAGATCAATATATTAATCGTATGATAGTGACAGTGTGATTATAAATTATAAATGTACATGAAAATTTATATTTTTGTGGATGCATTTAAAGCAGTGGAACCTAAATAGAGATTTCTTTCGCTCACTAAATAATCTAACGAATAAATTACCTCAAATATAACTTTATATATTTTTGTATATTATATGCATTATATATATTTTTGCACTTTCAAATTTTTCATAAATGCAGAAACATCTACTAGAGATAAAGACCGACCTTAAAACTATTATTCAAAAACAACTGTATACATACATGGATTGGTTATAAAAATCACAAACACACGAAAAATGATGGTCTAATTATTCTAGATAATGCTATTCTTCATATAATGTAAGTAGAGAATATAAAATTAATAAATGGGTATCATGATATAAAAAAAATTGAGAAACGCTGCTTTAAACGATCCAACTTTCCTTGAACGTTCAATAAACATTTTTCCTTCATTTAAGAGGTAATCAATCAAATCTTTCTAAAAACAACGTATTTCGAAGAAACGTTAATGAACATTATAATTTATATACTGCAACGAAATTAATTCAAGCGAACAATCAATCTTCCTCCAATCGGTAATATGTATGTATACGTTAATCGAGATATATTGATAGAAAGTTCTCGTTCAAGGATACAGTTGGAGACTAGAAAAGAAAGAAAGAAGAAAACGATTCGTACCTCGCCATGGAAAGTAAAATTTCCCACTTGTATGAACGGTATTAGCCTCAACTCGTACGAATCTGGCACCACAGATCTTGGTAATCGGACGTCCAATTTTTTCTTGTTATTCGTGTCCTTATTAAACAGACCACGACCCTCAAATACTGAATTACTGAAATCACCGCATGGTTTAACGAGCTTTTCCTCGAGACATGGCGCAAGATGATAGACCAGAAGCCCGGTCACGACCAAAGATATAAGGAAGGCAGCACCAAAAAGGAAAGCGCCGCAAGGAGAGACTGTACAGCCTCTTTTACGTCCGAACGTTGTTGTGTGTGCGTCCATCATCGCCAAAACCTCGCGGGACTGGGTCATATCACGTGTAAACCTGAAACGACGAAAAGAAAGTGAGAATTTTGGTCTTGATAAGTATCCGATAATACTGTCGTGTATAGTGGTACGTACTATCTTTGGCAAAATTAAGGTTAATGTTGGACAGGAAATTTAGAATTAAAATAGAATTTGAAGTTGAAAGGTTATTCAATAATTTATTATTAATAAATATTAATAAATAACTACTAATAAATAAATATGGATATTTAGAAATATTTAGAAAATATTGAGTAATAATTTAAAAGCAGTATCTTTAACTTTGTGTTAAAGAAGTTATTATTGTGAACTAATTTATTGATAATCATAAAAGATATATTTAAAATTTAAAATTTTTCTCGATTCAGGTTAAGCTACTTTATATAAACTTTCAATTTGTTGTTTTTGTAACTAACAATTGGCATAGACATAAAACTGTTTTTTATTTTGTATACATGTAATATATCAGACAAATAATGAATTAAAGATTGATTTAGTTTATTGATTTAGAATAGAAATTTACAATAATTATATTTATTGTTGGAAATAAGGGCAACCTCACCGATTTCATGACTTTGAAATATGTTATCAAGGTCAACATGCTGAACAACATCTCTTTCGACATATGTACATTACGACAAGTGATTATAAGCTAAGAAAACACAATCGTCAATTAGTAATGTACATAACACTTGATAATGTAAAACTGTATCAAACTATATTAATTTATATATAATTAATTTATTATTGATTAGTATTCCTTGTTCTCTTATAAGTCAATATTGAAGTTAAATTCTACATTCGTTCATACAGGCGGTATTCTGTAAACAACATTTGTATAAAGAATATTAAAAAAAATTTTCGAAATATGTATTGTATTATACAATGAATATTCGGTGGTCTCAAAAATATTCAAACTCTAGTATAATTTTAACTTCTATATTCTATGCTTGAGATAAATACAGACAAGACAACAGAAATGTTTAGCAATGCATTGAATTATATTACCATTGAATTATATTACCATTGAATTATATGAACCATTAATTAAATATTTTTAAAAGTATTGAAATAAAGTGAATTTTCATATCCCAAAACTGTTCAAATACTTTATAAATTAACGTTAAAAACGCTAAAATGATAATTTTTGCTAAAAATTTTACCTGATACTCCGTTTGTTCAATAACATGTTTTAAGTACCTTAATACGTTGAACATTATTTTTTGTTAGTAATCGATGCTATATTTTATTCCTATGTTACGCGAGTTTATCATTTTCCTTTACTGTTTATTATTGTTCTTTACTAATTCCCCATTCCAGTTCATTCCATAGGAATGATCACACTTATATAAAGAAATTTATCTTAATTTGATAACTTAAATTTCCTGATATGTCCCAATATCCTTGCAATTTGAAAATGCATATTCTTCATCGATTTATCTTGTAATACTCGGGTAACATTACGTAATTAATTAACAGATTTTTTATGTTTGATACATTTTAAATCAGCGTATTTTTTATTTCTGACATCTATAGACCGTATTGTAATATGTTATGTTATGATTTTTTAGAATATTTTATGTCAGTAGTCAAAAAAGGAAAACTATGCTAAATTATTGTCGAAGTACTAGAAAGTAAATGAAAAAAAAAATGAATTTTAAATTTGCGAGAATACAAATCAAAGATATTAAATTAAGATAAAGAGTTTTTACAATATGACCACCTCTACGGAATGAACAGGACTACAGGATTAGTAAGAAACAATAATAAACACTAAAAGAGAATGGCAAATTCGTTTTACACGAAGAATAACATACAGCATTGATTACTAACAAAAAATAATCTTCTACATATTAAACTACTTAAAACATCTCTTTTTGAGGGTAAACAAAAGGGGTATCGAGTAAAATATTAAACCTTTATAAAAAATTGCCAATTTAGTTTTTTTTACATTAATTTATAAAATGCTCGAATATTTTCGAAACACGAAAGTTCGCTTCTTCTTTCAACATTTCTTTTAATATTTGTATAACAATTTATTTTAAGGCAAAAGCTTTTTGCTTTCTGACATCTATATACTATATTTCAATATACTGCATTTTTGTTGTTTTATCTGTATTTATTTTAGATATAGAACACAGAGTTAAAGTTATGCTAATAGTCGGAATATTCTCGAGTATTAGTAGTTCTTCCTTTAAAATACTTAAAAATTATTTGACAGTATTATTCAAAAGTTTTAGGGCATTTACGATAATGACCTCATAATGGCAACTAATCTATATTTTTAGGAAATATTTTCATATGACGTTATACATGTAGACACAAGATATGAATATTTAGACATTCCCTTTATGGTGTTATGTGTTTATAGTTTTATCTGGTTCAAAATTTTCTTAAATAGTAAATAAACTCCCTAATTAAACATATGATTTATTATAGAATATGCTACAAGGGCTGACACAGATATAATAAGTTTACTGAAACATTATTTAAGAGGATCCTTCAAAAGGCTATTGATGTCAACCGAATAAAAGTAGATTACACAAAATATTAATCATTTCAACGGTTACAAAAATGACTGTCTCAAACCATTATACATATGTAGATATATCGGTTCTGATTGAAATAATTATGAAAACCGAACAAATATTATAATTTTTATGGATATAAGGGTTCTCGCTCATATCGGTTTTGTTTTCGGTTCTTTGGAACCGATATTACGTACATTTCATATCGGTAATGTAACTGTCATTTTTCGGTTCTGCATCAGTTACAGCTCAGTTCTATATGGTCATATAGTACATATCAGCATTCTTATACCGGTTCGATTTCCGTTCTTATTGATTCATGTACTGATTTTGCGTAAATATTGATATGTATTAAACATATATTACAAGTATGGTATTAAGTATCTTAAGATTGAAATTAAAAAATTTATTTCTATAAATTAGGAATTTTAATTGTTTGTAATTTTATTGTAATGGAATCTCGTAATTAATATATCGTTAATTATTTTTGCAATTGTTTTCGAACAATATGCAGATAAAATAAATTTCCATCCCAAAAATTTATTTCGGCTTTCAGTACTATGTACGAAGTGTAAATAAAGTAAGTGTAAAAGGGATCATAGCGTTATTCCACATTGTACACTTTCGGATTGGTGGAAATTTGAAAAAAGGTTGCTGTGGAAACGACATTGACTTGATACTCAAGGTCAAAGCTTTTTATTATTGCAACGCATTCTACTCATCACGAGGAATAGAAATCTCGAATGTCGGAAATTACTCCTTCTCTCGGAAAAACATGGTAAAATTTTAATGATTCTTAAATTAACTTTATTCGGAATAAATATATATATATATTTGTGCTTATATTTACATTTGCTCCTAGTAAGTGAAATAACGTGAATATATATTCGCTACTCATGCGTCACATCATTCTTTAGATCACTGGACTTCCTTCTTTGCGGAATAAGATACATCGTTCATAGTACGGTTCGAGTTGTTCGATAGTAATGTCAAGTTTACTTAGTAATAGTAATCAAAAGATAGTAATCAAAGTATACTTTCTATTGCCTACGATAAAAAATAAATATATGCGAAATCAAACAGATTTTTGATATTTTATTGTGTTTTACTTAACTACGATTCCGAATACCTATCAGAATAATCATTAGCGGAAAAGAAACCGGAGTGGAATACATCGAATTAAACGTCGTTTTTATTATTGAAAGTGAAGAATTATACATAATTTTAGGGATAAGCTTGAACGAGAGGAAGAAAAAGAAAAGGACAAAAAGAGGAAGTATTATGTATAATACATAATGATGGATTTGAGGTATTAACCTGTATCAATAGATGCTACTTTTTTTGTACGTCACTGCAAAATGTAAACACTGTCAATAAAGCCAGTTTAAAGAAATTATTAAAGAATTTAAGCCAGCTGAAACTTTAACTTTTTTTTGAGGAAGTGTCATCTGCGCCTCATGGTTTCTTTCGGAATTTTTTTTCTTGTGATGCGTTGCAATAATAACAAATTTTGACCCTGAACTTCAAGGTTAAGGTCATTTGTCTACTAGCTTTTTTTTAAATCTTTATCTTTTATACCCTGTACATATATCGATTTCGGTTTCGGTACTCATCTATTTCGATATAGCTTTGTCACCGTAATAGCGTAATGCACAAGCTTAGAGGTATCGGAATTTAAAGCCGTCGCGTTCTCGATTTCGATGCTTTCCAAATACGTTGCAGAAATAAATATTTTGAAGATCTTCTTCCTATACATGTTATCCCGAGACTCTCTTAGTTTCCGAGGTATTCGCAAATAATTGTTGGTACTATTACAGTTAATCGTGCTCATATCTATGTCTATGTTTGATATAACGACAAGCAAAGCCGCCTCACTCAATCTTCATTTATATAAATACAAACAAAAGAGTTGGGTTTAGGTCCCTTGCGACTAGTCCTACAAATTCCATCCGAATATTTTAATATCAAACATTTTTTTTTTCAATATTAATAGTTTTTTGACATCAATAGACCTTACCTTTTGTAAGCAATTCCATGACAGATTGATTGACGTGTTAAAAAATGTGCGGTCTTATTAAAAAGAATAAGGTTGACCTTTGTACAATCTCTGAACAATTCTCACAATACATTTACAGAGATTCAAGTAACACGAGATTTACGACGCATGTTAGGAACTTTGGTGTCGCGCGTGATGCCGAACAAAGGTCAGCTTCATTTTCTTATTAGCTTCATATTAAAATGTCCTCAATGAGGACTCCTCACATTCTAGCAGCAAAACGACATTCAACCGCGCGCGGCTGTTTTGCATGCGGGTACAGCACGATATAGTCCATATACTTTGTAGTTGCGCGCGACCACTGTCGCGGTGAGTCGCGCCTTGACTTTGTAGTTACGGTAGTGTGAATGGGAATTGTACTATATATATAGCTATATATATATGTGCTATATATTGTTTTATATTGTTATGTTTATTTGTATATATATATATATAATGCTATATATATAATGGATTTTCTAATCGCATGACTGTGAGTCGCGTGCGATTAGTTGTAAATTGAAAAGAGGCTTCGAGAGAAAAGAGGTTAGATGTCTTTTGTCCGACCGTCGTAAGGCAAAAACCTGGGGAAATAGTGTATTCCCCTCCTAGTGGGGAAGTAGTTGTTCAAAATGTTGCTTTCTTCAACATAAGTACTAAATAATTACCAACGTCCGTTTTATTTGACTCTTCATAGAGAACATAGCAAAAATTTAGAATTTTAATACTATCCTATCACTAATTCTAAAATAATAAATAGTAGATGGTTATCATTATATTACAATTTGATTTTGAATGTAAATCCTAAAGTATTTAATGCTCGTACTTGTAATATTTAATACATATGTATTAAAATTTTCCCAAACTGAATAAGAGTGAAGATCAGTAATTAATCGAAATCAAATTGATACATGTAAAAATACATATATCATGTATGTACGTATTATAGATTATACAAAACTGCACCGTAAGCAATACAGAGCTGAAAAATAATAGTTATAGAGTCGATATAGAACCGATATAATATCGATCTTCAAGAACTGAAACTGATATGCGCGAGAACCGTTATATTCAGAACAGTTATAGCACCTTTTCTGTTCTTTTAACTGTTTCAAGAACCGAAACCGGTATCGTAACTGTTTTAATTAAACTAACTCTTTATAATAATTTTCTTAGCAAACTATCAATAACGTTTGAATTAAGTATTTAAAAAGCAGTAACAAATATAAATAACTATGTAAATAACATGTATCTTAATATTCATTTATAAAAACAGAACATATCCGTTTGATAGATGACCTAAAACTTTTGACATGTAATATTAACTATTTCTAGGTAATTAATACTTATTAAGTAAATTACTAATAATTGTTTAATTAAATACCTTTTAGGAGCATCCGATATAAAGTAACATAAAGTCATACTTAATACTTATTAATAAAAACAAACCACAAATGCACTTACAGTTAACAAGTGGCTAAAACTTCTGCATAGTACTGTATATAAACTTTTGAACTGAATTTCTAAAAATTCAGAACGTGTAAACACTCCTTGTTTATCATCGAAGAATCGTGCCATTTGTTCATAAATAATATTGATTTCAACCTATTTATTCAAGATTTCAGTCACATGTTTTTTCATCCTCACCGGCGCGGCGCAGCGTTCCATCCTTCAGGCCTACCTATATGTACACACTGTAATTAGCATCTGTGACGAAATACACGAAGGCTGTCATTGGAGCATTGTCCCGGAGAAACTTCCTCTCCGGCGTAAACAGGGTGAAGGCAAGCGATCATTAAAAGTAATTTCACGTTCAGAATAAACACGTCAAGGAAATGCGAGTTGCCTTTAAACGGACGGAAAAGTCTTTCTAATTGGCCGTCGCCGTCGCCGTACCCGTCGCCGTCGCCGTTGCCTCTTATTGCTAACGGATCATTTAATAGCAACTGCAACTTCTGTGAGATCGATTTATGGGAATATCGATTGATTCGGTCAATATAAGCAATTACGACTTCATACAATCACTGTTATGGTAAAACTCTGTTGTATAAACTACTTATTCTACCATTACTACTGAACAGTGTGCTATTTGGATTTTGTTGACCGAAATTGCATTATTCAATCGTGTTACTTAAAAATATATATAGATACTTGTGTTATAATATTGCTTCTTTGCTTACATGTAATATGGAATTATAGAATAAAATTTTATGGTTTTGTGATTGCATGATGTATACATACGTATGTAAATATATTATTATTATGTTCGAATATTTTCATTAAAATATTTTGGTGACATAATAAAGTTCTTCCTTTACTCTATTATTATTTAAACAACTATATGTAATAAAGAAAGAATTTTTGCGTTCCTGTTATCTTCGTTGTAAATATATCCCTGCATAACATAATATATTTCTCTTCTCTTCACTTATATGTATAAATATACGTATAAATATTTATATAATATTTTTATATAATATAATATTTATAATATATATAATATATAAATATATATAATATTTATATAATAAATATTTGAAATAGCTTAAATTATATAGGATTCTGAACATTTTTGCGATAGATTGTAACTTTCACGCGATGTGATACAGATAAACTAACATTAATCGTAAAAAAAATATCATAATATATGTATAGTTACTCCTATTAATATTCGGAAATCTTTTAAAATAGAATAATCTTTTTAAAATTGAATCAAGCGACTTAATTTTTCTCAATTTTTTTTCCTGTTGAGAAGTTAAAAGTATTAGTTTACTAGATGACGTATAAAAATGTTGAAAAAAATGTAACTGGTTGAAATTGTGAACAAAAAAAGAAAAAGTCACTTTTTACAGCTTGTTTATTTCAGTTTATAACAAAAGCTTAAACAACATATTGTGGAGATTTATGCCAGTTATATATATGTCGAAAATTTCATCGAAATCAGTTAATGTATAGCTGTTATAGATTATAAACGATTCAGAATAGTGAAAACCGCATTTTTCCATGATTATCAGTCTATAACTGTAATAAAATAAAGAATGTAAACATCTAAACTGTAAAGATTTCTACATTGCATCAAACAATTTTGATACAATTTTCAGCATATATGTATATAACTGACATAAATCTTCAAAATGTGTTGCTTAACTTTTCATTACAGGCCTAGATAAAAAGTTGCAAAAAGCGCTCTCTACTTTCTTCTTCGTGATTTCGATCAATTGGAATTTTTTCAAAATTTTTTTATACGTCATGGAATAAATTGATCCATCTAGCTTCTAAAAAATGGATCTATCATAAAAAAGTTATTCTGTTTTAAAGTGTGTGCGAATATTAATGGGAGTAACTATATATAATATACATATAATGAATATAAATATTGTAGAATTAAAAGACTTAAAAATTACCTTATTGTAGTATATTAGTAGAAAACAATGGAGAAATATAATATCACAATGAACAATCAAAATAAAGAACGAGGTTAATAAATTGTTAATTACAATAACCAACATTTGATTAAAATTAATTTTAACTAATAATAAATCGACTACAGGCAGTACGGTTAAATGCTTTGACAACTAAAAGAAAGATATGATATACAAAAATTATTGATAAATATTGCACTTAATTGTTTCATTTAATTATTAAAAGTATATTATAGTGCAGTTAAGTATGATATATTATAATACATGATTTTCAATACATGGGCATCAAGCAATATAAGGCAACGAAATAAATTAATAAAAAATTGAATGATAGTGTCTACGAGGAAATTAGTTAACAAAATGTTCTTCATGAATTATATTTTATTATATGTACTTTTCTGAAATGTTTAAAATTAATAATAACGGCAAAAATTCTATCCCAATTTTGGTTTACTGTTTCCAATATTTACAGTTTCTTGTTAATATTTTCAGATTTTCCTAATATCTAACATAGATTACGGTGTCATTAAATAATATAATGATAAACATATTATAGTTTGGGCTTCCTTTGTTATGTATGGTATTAATGAGGTAACCTTCAAATTACATACATATTTCAATGCAAAGAAAAATTAAGCAATTTAGTAAAAGTACTTGTTGAATAATATTATTTCATTATTATGATATCGTTAAAGTAAAATATAATGTTATTAATATTGAATATTTATTAGGACACATAACAAAAACCATACTTTTAAACTATACGCGAAAATATTGAATATAATGATTATAAAAGCATAATGAATATTGTATAAAATTATTGTATTTTTTTTAAATAAAAAAAAACAGAATCAGCCTAACAAACTACATTATTTTCTCTTTCAATAAATTTAATAAAAATTAAAGAAAAGCTCTGAAGGTACAACTCTTTTACTTAATAAATTATGCAGTATAAACGAAAAGTATATTTTGCCTTTATTATAACTAAATATTTGAAAAATTCTGAAAAAATAACACAGAAATAGATAGAGTTTTCAGGAACCTTTTTCAAAGATATTATAAAAAATATTAGTTACATTTATTGATCAAAGGATTATGTCAGGATGAAGTTCATTAGTATTGAGATACCTGTACCTGAAAACGAGTAGTTTAAAGGTATTTCAACTTTAATTTTGTAAAACTTATCATATGAAAGACAAGGTAAGGCGCAAGACAATAATCTTGATTTATATTGTCCTTTTTTTTATACATCAGATTTGTGAAGATTAACGTTAAAATATCTTTTAAAATATGTATTTTTGAATGCAAAGAAGTATCGTAATACTTTTGAAGCTAAAAAAGCGGATTGTTTGGTGTATAAAAAAAATATGTATTTCTGTCTAAAAAAAAAAAAAAAAACGGTTGAAAACTTGAAAAATAATGATTTTGTGGGAAAACTCACGAATCTCGATGTTCATCATTTTAAACAAAACAGCTTTGTCCTGATTTGTCTTTTGTACACTCCGCGATAAAAAAATAGTATAAGTTTCTACAAATTTTACGTAATAAATGCATCCAATTTTGATGCTCATTAATTTTCGATATATAATACAGTCTATTACTGGAAAAGTTGAACAATAAAGTCGTATCATTTAATTATATAATAAAATAATTGAAAATCAACGAGGCAAAAAGATAGGCATATATATGAAAAGTTGTGACAATATGTATAAAAAATGATTTTTAATATCGTTTACTTCCATTTTTCTTTTGTATAATTGCCAACATATGGCTTGAGAGGGTATATTTTGTTTCATAATATATTTTTTTTAGGAAATTTTGTCTATTTCTCCAAAGCCAATATCGCTTTTTAAGTCTATATAATCTTCAAATCACCTTCTTTTCTCCTATGAATATTTTTTACTAATTGTATCGAATAATTTTCAATTATAACGATATCAGGTAATCTCTTTGGTCACATTAAAATATCTATTTGTTTCTGAAATTAGTCTTTTACACATGTTGGTATACGTCTAAAAGCCTGCATTATACTGTTTAAATATTAAATTTTCACAACTGATTGTAGGTCTGTATCCGCTTATTTGTTCATCTGTTAAATTAATATAATTCGAACTATTTAATTTTCTATCGAAGAACTTTATTATATAAATCATTACCTATTGGCAATATAATACTTCCTCTTTTTTTCACAGTCGCGAAAGCAATATAAAACATGTCAAGGAAAAAATATAAACAAAGTATAAAAAAATTATTCTATGCCGTTTTCCATCAATGTGTTCTTGTGTAAAGTGTATGCAATTAAAAATGATTTTGTTTGTGTGTGATGATTGAGGGTGGTTTTCTTTTACGCTTCTCTTGTTTCAAAAGTAGGCATTGTTACGTAACGTGTTGCACATTACATACATACATTTATAGTATATATATATATATATATATATGTAATGTAATGTGCAACACGTTACACTACTATATATATAGTCACGTGTATGATAGTTTTCCTTACTGTTGAAACAGAATTTGATGCTTTTGTTAAAATTGCACGTTTATAATGCCAGTTTATTGTTCCTAGTCAACTTATACTTTATTTTTTATTACTTCCTTCTGAGTATTGGAATAAATTTTGAATTATTTGTCATTTCTTGCGTAAAATATATAAAATGTTTAAAGTAGAATATCTTATTTCTTTAATGTTAGAATTCTTCCTGTTTCACCCATGATTAAGGGTTTTCCATACCCTGTACCGAGAACATGATAAAATAACACGATAAATGGGAATACCAAATATAAAATGTACAATAATGCTTGACTTAAGCACATTGATAATTTAATTCAGCAGAAATAAATTTACAAAGCATGCATTTTGTTGCATTGATTTTCAGTCTTTTTGAAATATATTTAAGTTACAGGATCTCTTCTACATTCCTACTTTGTATAATAATAGATTGCAGCATATAATAAAAATCTCTAAATATCGATATTGAAAATAGATATATTTATTCTGCACAGATAGTAAGAACATTAAATTTTTAGGGTGTGCTATCAGCAAACGTAACTGAAATATTAAGGAATCCAAGGTACACAAAACACCACGTTTATATGTATAGCGAATATACAAATATACATAATACAGCGTATATAGTAAAAAGAGCCCAATTTTAATAATGCAATTATTTCGTTGCTTTCATTTTTTTTACAATATTGGTAAAAGTTATATCACAACTATGATAGTAACAATTGAAATTATTCACGTAGATACAAACATAGACTGCCATAATGCTTTTTCATACCAAACACACCAGCAAATGCCTATATGTCAATTACTATGTACGAAATCTTAGCAAGAATTCTATACCGTGTAAAATGTCGCAACAACGATTATACCATTAATTCAAAATGTTCACCTGTAATGTTACTAGTATAACATTTTATGCTGCCTAGAAATGTCCTAAATAATTACAAAATAATGGCCAAACATTTAATCATATAGATTGGTAGACTATCGAGTAGAAAAGATGATTAAAACTTTAAGTTACATTTCAAAATTATATTTTTTTTATTTTTGTCTATAATGCTTGTACACAACGTTTCTATTTCAAATTATATTTGTAGATTGTAATGTAGAATTTCATTTAGGAAAGGTCTTAAAGGACACCTCTTCCCAAATAAAATTATATTCAAGTACTATCACCTAAACACAAAACGGTTCACATAATTTTCACTTAATTCCAACAAATAAATCGATATAATTCAAACAAAAAAATTTTGTCTCATGATATAATACATGATAAATTCCTCAAATACTCTTTGTTCGTGAAAGGATTCTTAACTTTTACAACTTAATTTACTTTAACTCGTTTCAGTAACAAGAAGAATTTTCTACTTAAATTAAACTAGATAGTTCACAATGTCCATAAAAATATTTGCATGACAAAAGCTCCATACAACTAAAAATATATCATATATTACTTTTATATACTATTATATATCTACCTTATATTAAATCCACAAATCACGGCTATCTTACATTTTAGATTATAGATTTACAATAATTGACACACAATATTTCATTTAAAAATTTACCTACCATGAACAGTAAACAGAACGATGCCTAGCTTATTGAAGAGCCTGTAAATCACGTGAAATTACTCCGCAGTGATCGAAACTAATTGAAAGTTAAAATGGATACACGAGAGAAACGAGTACACACGACCTTATATCACACGAGACAGTGTTCAGCGCGACAAAACTTGGAACATTAGTTTCCGACAAGGCATGCCAATTAACGACGATCATAAAGGTAGACCAGGAGAAATCGACGACGCGTCGAGAACCTGCCGCTCAACTCGATGGTTTGCGCGAGACTGTCGCGGACTGGTGCGCATTCCAGCTTCGTAACTTCCTCGGTCCTCTCTCCTTGCCATTCACGCTTCCTGCTCGGCCCGATCGATTACTCGTCGATCGCTGAATCACCTTAACCTCACATCCTTCCACCTGCATACGGTCCTTCGGATCACAAGAAACCGTACAATCGTTGTCCGTCGGATACATGAACGAGATGTCGCTCGTTTTGTGATTCATCTACGAAACAATAAAATTCTATTTATCTGAACTCATCGGGAATGAACAGTTCGTATACCGAAAATTCACTGATTCTTTGAAATTACCTACAGTCAAATAATACCATAATAATACCATGGAATAGTTTGTTTTCAAATATAATGACTTACGAAGAGATTTAAATATTTATTATACAAAATTTATAGAAATATATAGTAGCATGATACATACAAATATGTATTAAAATATGTATAAATATGAATAAATATATTATTATATGTGAATAAATATATATACTTATTCATTATGTACAAATATATAAAAATAGGAATTCTTGTTCGGATACTATATACATATAAATATATTTATATACAATTAATAAAGATAATACATAAAGATATTTAAACTCATATTACACGAAAGATTTACAAAAATATCGCATGTGTTATCTAAAAACTCCTTTGATTTTTTTGGAAGTAAATTGATGTAATTTATTTTATCAGTTTAATAAAAAATTGTTTCTACTTGTTTTTAAATTTTATGCATTGAAAGTAAATTGGAATACCTCTAATCCAAATTATTTACGTCGTAACAAGATCATTACTTTATGTCATTTTTCAATTAAACCAAAGTTTCAGATATTTTCTATTTTTCACTATTACTAAAAGTTTGAAATATAAAAGTTTATTAGTTTTCATAAGTTTTAAAAGTTTATTAAAATTACGCAATTTTATTTGTTACCATCTTCAGCTATAGTTTTTTACTCGTCTTAAACAAAGTTGTATTCTAAATATACTGTACTTTCTCTACTAAAGATGATTCCGTGAATTATTATTATGAAATATTAAGGCTTATTACACTAAGGCCTACACCGGACGATTAACCATTAAATATATTTGTCATTTCTACGGAGTATTTATTGTTTGCAATAAATATTTTGTACCTTCCATGTACATTTTCGCATTAATTTCAGGTAATTAGTTTATAGGTATTCAAATCTTTTCGTAAGCTACCGTAAATGGTTGCAATTACAAAAAATACAGCAGCAGTTGTAGGTATTTCTTTGTTCGTGACGTGTCTTACATACCGAGACAATTTTTAGAAGGCTTAATTACATGAAAACCATTCTGTTTAATTTTGGCGGCTACATAAACGGAAGTATTTGTACAATATTGTTGAATTGTTTGCACAGGCCAATGCTTCATTTTTTAAATAATTTTATCAATGTCTTAACTAAAAATTTAATATAAGAACGAAACATGATAGGACAGAGCTTCGAAATCCAACAGGCACATCAACTCCAAAATACTCAAATTCATCGTATAACTGAAATATATATTAATTTAATATTCTTCTATTTCTCTAATCTTTAATTTGTATAATTCTTCTAATTCTCTAATTTGTATCTCTCTAATTTTCGTATACGACATTTTATTCAACTAACAGGAACTCACATTTAAATATATGTATTCAATTGATAAGAAATTGGATAATTAAGCATTAACTAAAATTTCGTTCCAATAGATAAATCCAAATAAATAGAATTTTACTGTACATATAGTTTGTTTCATACGTTGAAAATATTTGATGAATCAGATGGTGTTACAAGATCTGTTATGCATAAGTTGAAGACACAATTATATTAGGTTGAGTCATGAGTAGTTACGAATGCAAAAAATTGAAATTTCCTGGAAATTTTGACCATCTATCCATTATAACCTTCTCGTTTATGTTATATCAAAGAATAAAAGTGTCTGATATTATACGATTAAATATTATTATATAAAAGTATATAACACTGATCAAGAATATCGTTAATCAATTGATGTTTACATATACTAAAAGATTATCTTGAGAATCACGGACATCTCATTTTGAAGGAATTTTTTAATAAACATAAAAACAAAATTAGTGTAGTTCTGGTTCAATACGGTAAAAGAATCTTTTCGAATTTATAGCGTACTTTGTTTGCGAACACATAGTATAAAAATGAACAACCATAATATTTATGATTTTTATATGTAATTATATTATATATAATTTTATATATAATAATATTTACATATGAATAAAATCGAATTGAAAATGTAAGAGATGTAAATATTTTTAAAGGAAGAACTTCTAGACTTTATTTTATCGGCTTGTCTGTAATATGCTTAAAATGTTATAAGAAATTAAAGATGATGCACTATAAAATATATTTAATATTTGGTAAGTTTATAATTTCGGATAAAAGGAGTATAAAATAACTTAAAGTTGCCAATGTGCAGAAGTTTTAAGATGTTAATTATTCTTTCTAACTGTAAGTCATTATTATACAGGGTGTTCGGCTACAGGTGTGAACAGATTTAAGGGGTGATTCTTGAAGCTAAAATAAGATGAAAATTAAAAATAAAAGAATTGAATTTTGGGTTTTGTTTTTCCCAGTTATTTACAATTAAAAATTAGCGAAAATATCCCTGTGCGCGAACAAACATTCTTATAAGAACGAAAGTAGGTGAATCTGAGCACAAGGATCCTCAAATCGAACGATACCTCGTATTAGTTGTAGGGAAGAAGATTATGACATTCGAAAATGTAAATCGTTATGCTTACTCATTACAATCCATAACAGTATATCGAAAACCGCCTCTATTTTCGAGAGGATTAATTAAATTGTAGAGAAGATTAACATTTCCGCTAATCATTTGTCTCCATAAATAAGTAATAAATAATAGCACATATAAACTATGTTTATAAAAATTTCATACACGCTCAACAACAACAAAGATCACACACGCATCGCGAATGTCCAGACTGTTCTTAGGAAAAGTGTAACGAAAATAGCAATCGTTTTATATTACAGTAAATGTTCAATATAGCCTTTATTTTCTTGCAAGCAAAGTATATAGTATGCACGATGCATAGAACTCGCATTGTACATACTACACACCCAATCAGTACACACTTGAGTACACACTCGCGTTGAAACTAAATAAAAAACGATTTAAAAAATAACAAAAAATAACAAAATGAAGGAAATAAAAAATTAAAAAAACTAAAAATAGAAAAAGCCCCAAAAAGTCAACAAATGAATAATTTAAAGCTATACTAAATCTATAATTAATTCAAAGTTTATATTTATACAATCCTCGCAATGTTTCTGTTTGGCCGTTGAAATAATTCTGTCCTTCCAGAACTGTTTCATCTTCTTACTAAGTTTCTAAAATCACTAAAACATATTACGTAACAAGGTAGTAATGAAGAACTCATACAGAAAAATGTTACGATAATGTTTGCTAACGCTTTCGTTTTTTTTGTATAATTTTCTCGAAATTAGCCAGTTATGATACCTGAGTGGTTCCTTTTTAAGACATAGTTGGATATGCCTATTGCGAAAACGAAGAGGCTATTCACCAAATGTGTTTAAAAATGATCAGAACTGCCTTGCAAGCATAGTAGCATTTCAGCAATGAAAGCGAAATCTTAAAGGAGCTATTCAACACGGTAAATACAAATATTTATTTGGTTGCACATTAATTTGTATTATTACACATTACTTTATAAAACGACACCTTTATTAATCTCTCGATTGAACACTCTTTTTTGTAGTTTCCTTTAATTTGTCTCATTTTCATTTCATGTATATGTATGTGAACATTGCAATATGCAGTGATCAGTAAATTGTGTGGAAAATGTATGTGGTTCACACAAGACAGTGCTCGACCATATTTAGTAGCATCTCAAGAATACTTGATGCATATGTGATTTTTCTGTGAATAACCCCAGACGGGATGATCGCGGTGAGTGTATGAAATTTGTATAAATATTGTTTATATATGCTATTATTTATTATTTATTTATGGAAACAAAGGATTAGAGGAAACTTCTCTAATAAGTTAATCTTCTCTAAAATTTAATTAATTCCTCTCGAAAATAGAGGCGGTTTTCGATATATTGTTATGAATTTTAATGAGTAAGCACGAGTTACATTTTCGAACGTTATAATCTTCTTCTCCACAACTTATACGAGGTAAACTGCTGTTGATGTATCGTTCGATTTGAGGATCCCTGTGCGCTCCGCTGCTTGGGCTGGCCTCCTTTCATTCATGTAAGGAGGTTTATGGCATACAGGGATATTTCGAATAATTTTTAATTGTCAATAACTAAAAGATAAAGCCGAACACGCAACCTTTTTATTCTTAAGTTTCATCTCATTTTAACTTCAAGAATTATCCCTCAAATTGTATGCCTACCCTTTGTATTTACCAAACACCCTGTATTACAAAAGACCTTGAATTTAAACTTAAATTTATTACTAAATACATAACTGAGTAATTAATTCAGTAGTCCACTATTTCAAATCGATTAATGGCTTTTAGTGAATTTTTTATTTTACATATGCATAATTGAATATGTTCTTTATTGGGAATCACTTTACCTAAACACGTATACGATCGCAAACAACGAATTTCACACAATACGTGACATTCTCACTAGTTTCCGATATCGCATTCTGTGTGCTGATAGTATCCATGAGTTATAGTGCTTTAAAAATTCTTCGGGACGTACAACTAGTTGAAACGAAATGTCATAAGCTTGTAACAGTTGCCGGAATACTCAATGCACAAATATTTTGACATTTAGCGTGTGTGGATTGGACAAATAACCGACCCGCGCACCAAACCGCTGTTAGATTAGATTCTGGGCGGAGAACTGTTTTCATGAACTCCTCCTACAACCACTCTGTCATGTGACGCTAAGCGACTTACAATTACAATTAAGTATGTTTTGGTATATCGAAGAGAGAACTTCGCATGCTATACATCCCACTGAAGAATGCGCTTACGAAGAACATTACCGCTTGAACATACGTAGGAAGGCCAGATATATTATTAGACTATCATTATAGGACTGCTAGGACACATAACGAAAAATGATTGTGACTCACGCGGAGTCACTCATCTTCCGCATCACGCGGTGAGTAAAGCAAATAGTTCGACCAGAAAAATAAGTAAACAATACCTTATTTGTTGGCTACTAGCCTAATCCACCAAAAGCGTCTCCGGAGTATCGTTCGATGATACGCTCATGGATGTGTCCACGATACCACAAGGACCACTTCGCGATAATCATATGTTTACGCAAACATAACCTCATTTTGACCGCCGGTAATCACATAACACGTTTAAGCTTTAAACAGATTTAATTGCATTAAGTTGCTCTTCAAGGCAGAAACGATATCTCGCACTGCAACATAAACATACTATATAAATAATTAATATGTTTAGCTTAAATTCTAAATAAATGTAGCGTGATGCGCCTATGAACATTTCTAGCCTTCTGTACATGTTGTGGTATAGTGTGATACTTATTTTTCTTTCTTTATTTATAAGGCTTTCTTCTGAGCGCCAGTTATGTTACCCGTTAGACATTACCGGGACATCAACGATATACTAAGAAAAGAATTTAGTCTAAATGAAGAATAATCGCGACACATATCGTAAAAACATTACATTTTATTTAAACAAAAGTTTAACAAAGGTATGATACACGGTACGAAACTTGGTTTAGACTTATGATTGCGATAAGCAGGGCGCGGCCATGAGTTCGGGTCAAGCACGAGCACGTACTTGAAACGGATTAAACTGTGACGCGAAATCGCGACGGGGACCGCACATGAACCGAGCGCGGAATGTGATACGAAAAGCAGTGGTGAGGCGAGCGCGACTCACCGTGCCGATTGTTAAATTGGAGTCGACAACGCGTAGACAAAGGCAACGCACGTACTTGGTATTCTTCTGAATTTTCCGAGCTTTCGATGATTAAGTGATTAATTGACATAAGATGAGCATGGCTCGCCAGTTTATGTGTCTGCGTGCTCTTCTTCCATTGGTTCCTTTGAATCTTCCGGGACACGCAGACGTCTGTAAAGGACTTGTGTAGAGGATGTTTGATCGTGAGATTTATTGAACGAGATTGCTCGTTATTGAAACCGTCGAATATATTTAAAATAAGTAAATAAATTAGTATACAGACAATATTCGCTGTGGTGTTCGTACAGTGTATAAGTCGCAAAATATGATCGCTGATGAATACTCGATAGATACTTGTAGATGCTGATCGATAACTGTTAGATAACTGGTTGATAACTGCTTCATAACTCTTGGATAACTGAGCTCTCTACGATTGCGTCCGTTTATTTATACTGATCGGGGGAGAGTCGAAAAATTCAAATTCGTTTTTATTCGACGGTTGCACGTAGCGACCTCATTGTTTTTCTTGGAGTTTATTTATTATTACATTATGTGTATCCTAACGATTTTGATACTCAGAGGTAACACAACAACATCATTTGAATTGTCCTCTACTCATGTGCCCCAACAGGTCTGAACAGTTCGAACGATTAAGATACAAAAAAAGTCAACGGCAGACGTGGAAGCGTAAACAATGGCCGCTCGCCGATGTTCGCTATGATTTGTCGAAGAACTATGGTCGTTTGGAATTTGCCAATCGAGCCACAGTACTGGCGCCAACAATGTCGGAAACTGCTAAACGAAGCTGTCGATTTCCAGATGTTAGAAAAACAAATGCGACGAGCGAAACAATCGGACCATAAGGAACGAGGCAAAAACTGTGATAAGGTTCTTACTACCGAAACCTTCTGAGGATAGAACGATTTAACGTTTTTTGTTCTTAAACAGTGCCCCTTAATCCACTTCAGACCTATGGAAATAGAGTTTATATTTTTGGTTTTACATGTATAAGACAGGAAAAACGGTTAAAAATTTGTTATGTATAGGCTAAAGGTCAATGTATTATTGACAGTGAAAGACAGGAGATATTGTGTTTGCTACTACGAGGTTATCTTTTATTAATTCTACGATGCAGTTCATTCCAGGAATGATCATACTTCTGTAAAAGAACTCGTTACCTTAGTTTGATAATGTAAATTGATATGTTCCAATATTCTTGCAAACTTGAAAATGTATATTCTTCTTCGGTTTATCTTATAATGCTCAGGTAACAATACATAATTAGTTAACAAATTTCGTATGTTTAATAAGTTTCAAATCACTGAATCTTTTATTTTTGTTATCTATCAACCGTATTATAAATATGTTATGTTATATATTTTTACAATATTGTATATAAGTAATCAAAAGAGAAATCTATGCTGATTTATTATCCGTGTATTAGAATATAAGTCGAAGAAAAGCGAATTTAAAATTTGTGAGAATAGTCCAATATATTACAAATTTAAGTTATCAAATTAAATTAAAATAACGAGCTTTTTATAGAAGGTTCTGACTAGAGAATAGAGAAAACTGGATTACAGAATTAGTAAAAAATAATAAACACTAAGAAAGAATGATAAATTCGGCTGCCAGAGGAATAAATGTTAAAAATCTCTGTGATTAGCGACTAAACCGTTGGTTTTTTGTTAATGGGCATGGGCTTGTTCAGTCTGTTTATTGTGGCCACGCACGTCGTCTGGAACAGGTTATTGACCGAGGCACATGGTAATCTCAAAAAATAAGAAATTCCTAGAACACGTGTTATCTAATGCAAATTACAATTTTTTAAATTATAAATGCAATCCTTGAATCAGGAAGTTCTTCGTTGTATCGCAGAAATGAATAGGAATGAGGTTCGAAGTGCTCGATAAAGAGAAGTATAACACGTGGAACTTTAAATGCGTGCGGTTTTAACAAAGACGGATGAATAGAGGTACGTGAGCGGCAAGATTCCCAAGTCGGAATTTATGCAGGGCGGCGCAGCATCGATGCAAGGAGCGACAAGATAAATCGAGAACGATTTGAATTCGAATTTTGTGCTCATTATTCCGTTGGAAATTAAGCAGATAAAGAGGTATGAGTTTGTAAGAGAGATTTGACTAAAATTAAAGAACATCTATCCGTAAAAGGAGCCAGCATGAAAGGCCGTGCTTTTGAATCACATTGCTGAAAATGCAAAATGGTTATGGTGTGTGGCAAACGTTTTCGGCGTTTTTTCGACGTAATGGATAAGTTAACGGAACTGAAAATCAAGATCAATCAAGATTCTATTGGTGGCACTGTTGTATATACAAGTCTGGAAATTCCCGCAGTGATGGTGAGGCTTTTAATGATCGGACACCGTTGCTCGATTTGTCGCCAGTACGCCGCTTTAGTCGAAAAGTTAGAATTCATTGTATGACGTCATTGTGTAAAAATAGCCCGGACTCGGTTGTCTCTGTCTTTTTCTCGCCCTCCTTAACGCGGTCGCGTACTCGACTCATGGGCCGAGCAGCAAGGGAGATGAAAGCAAAAAGCAGTACACAATAATAATAATAGAGACAAAATTTCGTCTTAGATACATGATTATTATGATTATATTATTACTATTTTGTGTTTAACTAATGTCTAATAAATATCATATAATATAAATACTTTTTTCATTTTTATTAAAAACCTTTGTAAACTTTAAAATCACATTATAACTTTGATTTATCAATAAAAGTTTAATAACATTGAAAAGTTTCAGTTGTGAAAGATATTTTGGACATGATATTTTTTACATATATCATAGAGAGTATTAATAATTAAATAATTTTCCAATGAATTAGAAAAACTAAAAACAAAGTTGTTTTCCAATATACGCGTGAAATATAAAAGTATTAAATATATGTATACATATTTGATTTGGAAATTGTAATATTATTAAACTTTTCTGTTGAAAATAGAAATATATGTTTAATAATGATTCAAAATTAATATTCATCTAAACAGCATTTTGCTGTACCAAATAAAATACTGCATGTGTATATACTTTAAATAAATGATGAAAAATTATGAAAAGTAGTTTTGTCATTGGGTAAGCTCGGTGTTTAATTTCTATTCTTTTCTTTCAATGCTTTTACCCACGGATGACGTTAAATACAAAATCTTAACTTCACAATCACGAGGTTTTATGGTGAATAATTTATAAAGTAGAACTACCAACATTAAGACGTGTGTGTACGATCGTGTTGATCACGAGGTTGCGTAGCTTATCCTGCAGCTTTGAAAGCTTTCATTGCGCCATGTCTGCCCATGACGCATTGTCACCTCTTGAGATGTTGCAAATTAAAATTGTGGAACAATTCGATACGTAAAGTGAAATGAATTGAAACGTGGAATAAAATGTGAAGATGATAGCAAAATAGAAATGTAGAAAGTGCATCATCGCAAGAATTGTCGCCGAAAAGGTGGATCGGACATGGAAAAACTGATATCGCAAAAAATGATTTTAATGTGAAGTGTCTCAGGTGCGGTGTTTTCGGATATCTTGTGAAGAATTGTCAAGGACTAAGAAACCAGAAATGACTGATCGCCAGTTACACCGACAATTTAAGTTTATTTGCATTTTCGAATGTGTTGGTAAACAATGTTTCGTATTACAATGATAATGCGAAAAGTAACATTTGGTGTTATGACAGTGGGTGTACATTGCACATGTGTAAAAACGTCAAATCGTTTCAAGGGCTGAACATAGATTACACCCTGAGAGTATTGAATCTTGCTAACAGTGCCCATGCAACCATAATGGGAAGAGGCATCGTGTCGGCCATCACGAATGTTGATGAAAATAGAAAAGAGTTTCATATTCCGGACAATCAATATTTTCTGATTTTCGACTGAATCATATTTCGATAAGTAGGATTACCAACAAAAAACGCACTGCCCTTCTACCCGGGAAAGGTCTGAGGTCATTAATCGAGGTCATTAATTGTGCTTACCGCGATGTGAGAGAATGATCTTTATTCTCTAACACAATTGTTTGGGAATCGCCAAACGTTGAGTGCCGTAAAGTTTCAAAAGGTCCATTCTCATTAAAGAAACATAGGACATGGTCGTTAGGACCACAAAGAGGACAGTCATCAGGAGTCGTTTCGTGTTCTGTAACAAATGTGGCACAAGTCGTTGCTAAGGGATATTCGCAGCATTGGAGAAATTCTAGCGCAGAAAGGACTTCCACAAGACCTACGCTCCGATTGCACGTTTGAGCTCTATAAGATGAACTGTCGCATTCGCTGCGAATCCGGCTATGTGAACTAGCGCCAGAGTATTTCAATGGTAAGCTCGATGAGAAGATCTATATAGAGATACCAGATCGGCCTGAGGAAGTTCTCCAATACATCGCCGAACATAACGAAGGGTAAAGTACAATTATTGCCACGGATCATGCTGGATGAGATGACAGCGACAACATTTTTCTGCCGCATGAAAAAGGCCTTGTACGTTCTGGAATAGGGTGGTCGCGTACATACTGCGTCTATTAGAAAGGCCAAGTGAAGCAGCTGATAATCATCGTCATCTATATCAATGGCAACTTGATTATGTGTCACGAATCTAATGCAGCTTGCATGCACGAATCTTATGATCTTCATTCGCAGAAATAATGCATATAAAACAGATAAAATTCATCATTTTAGTCATTCCTGAGATATACACATATCATATCAAAGATAATTACGGGTCCATTGTTTCTATTACAGTCTGTACTAAATTAGTTTAGTCAAATTAGCCGAAGAACAAATCACATTCAACATTAAATGGTATCTGAAATGTTCTTACGCGAACTTATAAAAGTCGTGTTCGGAAACAAATCCTATATCTTTGTTACTTAGGATTTCTTGCACGGGCTTTGCAAATACTCTCCAAATTTATCGGAAACAGATTTTTTGCATATAACGAATTTAATAATTGAATCGCAAAAAATTTCAAATAAAAATTGTAGGTATGAAACATCTATTGAATAGAATGTCACAAGTTAAGAATAATTAATTTTTTGAGCCGTAAATAAATTAGGAGCCGTCAAAAATCGATATTATTTTCAATTGTCAATTATTCACGTAAAATTGATTATACAAAAATTGAAACTTTATGAAAATGTAGCTTTTGTTATTCTGAAAAAGTATACAAAATTTCATCTGCAAATATTTGTTAGTTTTTACAAAAAGCTATTTAGCAACTAAAAGAAGTTCCTGCAGAACGTAATTTCTATAATTTTTAAAACTCGCATATCATATGTCGAGTGCTTTTCTATCATTGAATTGTTGCACTATCATGTACGACTCAAAACTAATCGATTTTGTAATTTTTAACTATTCAAAAATGACGCCAAATGCTATGTATATATTTTTTTTTCATAGATAAAAGGAATAACTTCTGCGATTTTCATCGCTTTGAATTCACACGTGGATCATAATGAAGCTAATATTTTTCCATAACTTTTTTCTAGGAAAGGTCACTACAGTCTTAATTTTCAAGATTAAGAGCCAAAAGGTACACGGAAATATAGTTAAACTAATGGCAACAAGAGTTATATTATAAATCATATTATATAAAAAATGGGCCAGTAAATAGTTAATAAAACCGAGGGATGTCCGCAAGATATGACCCAATCGCAGAAATCGATACGAGGGTCCCTCAGAATTGATCTGGCGCATTCAAAATGAATTGATGTTCATTATCTTAATAACTAATTGTTGAAATGAGACGTTGTTTGATATAGCTATAGGAGAGCTCATGTAGATATTTACAAATTCACATGCATTATACCGCACTAATAATCTTTGTGTTATATTGTTTTAGGTTGTCCGAGAAGTTTCTTTCGTTTCACAAAGAAACAATAGATGTACAATATCTTTTGTTTTACATTATTTTGATTCGTTACTTTTTTTTATCCTACAATTTACGATCGATTTTGCATTACGCGCAGTATATTAATACGTATAATAAAATATAATATAAAAATGTTTCTCACTTATTGTTTCCTTCTAAAACAAGAGAAACTTTCCGGACAACCTAATATACACCAAAATTTTATACACTAAGACAGAATTTTTTCTTACGTTCATGTTCTAGATCTTTTTTATGTTCTAGATGTTTTTATCTCCTTATCCACTTATATCTTTACGTGTTTATATTATTATTATTATACATTTATATTTTTACACTTTTATACGTTTACATCTAGAAGTCCACGAAATTCTGACTCTCTTAGCAACACTAACTTTATGAACTCATTGAACACTTATTCTATCGCTTAAGAAATTAACAGTTGCCTGTAATGGTCAAGAACATAGGACTTTTCTTGTTTTTAACTTTCTATTCCAGTATGTATTCGTCGAGTCACAGTATGTCTATAATGTGAAAGTGGTCACTTGCAGAAAAAGAATTACTACTCATATTATATAGTGAATTCGGAAATATTTAGATAACCAGCTTGCGCGTTTTACTCCAGTCAACATGTCCCGTCTGAAGTGTCATCAAATCTTTTTCTCGGACGATTCGCTACTGTTTATTGAGACATACGTACTTACTCAAACTCATGTTCAAACTAAAATGTCAGAAACATTTCATAGCAAACACGTTCAATTTGTATATTATAATCCATTTAAAATAAATCTAATAGCTTTTTGGACTGAAACATAATCAATCAATTCGTCAGTTTTCCCTTCTTAAGACAAATAAACTTACCTGCTACATCCTTTTGAGCCTAGAGTGTCAAACATTTGATGAATCAATCTTTTGAATCCAGAGCCTTGAACAAACATAATTTAAAAATGAATTGGTTCCAGAAAAGAAATTTTTCTTTGTTTAGATTCAATATTTTACTTTTGTCATTAATTTATTATTAATCATAACCATTACCTCTATATGTTTTTATAACGAACATTATGAAAAACATAATTGTTATAGTATTATTAAATAACTAAAGACTTTTAAGAATTGTTATTATAATTATGCATCTATTCCTGTCTGTATTAATATATATATATATATATATATATATATATATATTAATGATAAATGTTATATTCTTATGCACTTGTATCTATTTTATTTATGATCTTATCTATCTATATACTTATATTTTTTCCATTATAAACATGTTTTATCAGTGTTAATGGATCTATAAAAGGTAAATTCATGCATAGTTTTTGGCGTCATTTTTTAACAGTTTACAATTACAAAATCAATTAGTTTTGCATTGTACACAGATAATATAATAATAAAGATAGAAGAAATACCAGACATCAATGCTATGCGACTACTGAAAATTGCAGAAATTATGTTTTACGAAGACATGTCTTTAGATGCTAAATAGCTTTTTTTGCAAAAACTAATAAATATTCGGAGATGAAGTTTTACACACTTTTTAAGAACAACAAAAACTACATTTTCACAAAGTTTCAACTTTATATACTAAATTTTACATGAATAATTGAGAACTGAAAATGGTGTGATTTTAGATGCTTTTTGATCATTTCCGGCCCAGTGAACCAATCTTACCAATTAACCAATTAACCAATCTTACTGTATGATACCTCATTTGATAAATATTTTTAACACCTACAAGTTTTATTCTAAATTTTTTGCGACTCGATTATTAGGTTTGTTGTTACATACAAAAAACCTATTTGAAGTAACTTGAGAGATTATTTAGAAAATCCGCGAAGGAAATCTTGAATGGCAAACATGTAGGATTTGTTTCAAAACATGATTTCACGCAAGAAAATTTCAGATTCCGTTTAATGTCGTGTAAAAGGCTAATTTGATCAAACTAAATAGAGAAGAACGAAACACGCTCATTGGTCATAAAGCATGATTTACGAGATAATTCTAGAGGAATTAGAGCATAATAACAATCCGCATATTTATTTTTTTTCTGCAACACATAACAATTGTCCACGGTGTTTATGCAGGGTTAATAGATCGTGCGTATTTCACCGGACATTACTGAAACTGTAAACAGATCATGGCAATATGCACACGTTCGTCAAATAAATGGCATCATGCTTGAGATGATATCGCTTCGATCGATCGAAGCAAGTATGCTTCCATGCCGGTTGTTCCACTGAGTTTAGAAAATATCAATCCTTGTAAATTCAGTATGTACATTCACAATATAGTGGAACTCCACTTACTCCAACGAAATTTTAGTTAATGACCGATCAAATGAACTCCTGTTAAGATTGAATTTACTTATCTAAACGCGAATTTCTTTTATTTGAATGAAAGGTCATAGATGGTAAAAATAATCAGTGAAAACTGGAGTTTTTGAAAACCAATTTCTATACAGTGACTGAAAAATACTCTCATTTTTTCGACGAACGAAGCGGCTTTTTCTTTATCAGATTCTATATTTTATTTTATAGTATCAAATTGTTGCAGTTGTATGAAAGTGCTATTAAATGATACGACATTTAATATACTTGAATTTAACTAAATGGTATCTAAATGTTATAATAAATACAACGGTGTGATAATATTTTTTGTGACTACTGTGGGTTTGTGAGAAAAAATCCCTAGAGCTTTAAGATTGAACTAAATTGAAAGATCTGAACATCTTAAAAACAAATAATATATCTACGAAATCTTGAAAAAACAGAATCGTAACTAATATTGTGACAAACAATATCTTTAAAATATTCCAGAGACTAATAAACATATATTTAATCTCAAATTAAATAAAAAGCGAGCTTCAATAATATGGCATTGATTGACAGTATCCTGAATGTTAAAATTGTTCTACTATAATACAAACACAATACAATTACTTTTACTGTTCCCTACAAATGAAAATGGAGTGTAAAATATAGCGATTTCGCAGGCCAAACAATGTATCTTATTCGATCAATCTATCTTACATGATAATATTCGTTTATTGACTTTAGGTTTCATATCTTTATTATAGTTTTTTTATAAAGTCTTTATGGGTTTATGTTTATATAAGGTTTCTTCTCATTTCTAATCATAGAACATATTGATGAAGTTCGTTCTTTTAAATTTGGCACACCCTATATACAAAAAAGATAAAATTTATTTTTACTATATAGCTTCATGAATTCTTCATTAATTTGATATTCTAGTATCCGAAATTATGGAGTATTTTTTCATATTTGTGATTATTATTTAAATCACATTTTTACTCTTCAGCCTCCAGGGTTGTCCCATTCTTTATAATTAATTCTTTTATTTCTTTTTCTATATGGAATAAAGATCTTTTGTTATAAAAATTACAAACAAATTCTTTCCGTGGATAATATCGTTGTAAAATGTACGATATTCAAGTTAATTTACCATGCACATTTTATTTTAATAACAGACTAGTATCAAAATTGTTTCTTTACTGTTAAGTAGGATTAAATTAATAAAAATTTTGAATCTGACAACCGTTACAATTTTAGTCGAACTGAATCAAATATTGTTTTCGTAATTTATTGGCGATATAATACGAATATGTACACACAAATATAAACAAATATGGGATGTTTCACATATTCGTTAAAGGAAATTGTTTGATGAAAACCAACAGAATTTCAAAAGAGAATACAAATAAACTACAGAAACTGAAAAATACGTTATCAGGTAAATTATCACTGACAATAAAATTTTAGACATAAGTATTCTTTAATATTTGGTATTTCTATTATGTAACACTCAATTTATTTAAAATATGTAAATGCATATTTTTCTATTTTTTTTAAATTTCAGGTGAACATCATAAAATAGACAATTTTACTTCGTTACTGAATATTTAATCAGACTTTTTTATTAAGGATACAAAAAATATTCAAAATTATCTCTCTTTAAGAAAAATTTATTGTATCTAGTATATGGATTTTTAGAAGTATTTTTATATCATGGTTATGTGTATACAGTTTTAAAGAATTATGTATTTAATAGTTTTTTCATCAAACTTACCTCTTCCACCCAAATACAATTTTACATGTTTTGAAGTATAATAATTAAAGTACTTATAGTACTACATAATATTATTATGTACATATGTAGTACTTATAGTACATAATACTAATATATATATAATAGCATACATAATAGTATTATGTACGTGTTAGAAGTATGATTCTAAAGTACCGGAAATTTATATCCGTATACATATCTGTATCTTGGCAAAACAATACGTAAGTTACTTTGTTTTTATTTTTTGAACATGTTGCGTTTACACAACTTTTATGTATTATTTCATTGCTTGGTTATTTCAATCCATTAAAAATTAAATAAAGATATTCTGACCACAAAAACAAGTATTATCAACATTTTCCTGAAATGTCATTTACCCTCAGACAATCTATAAGATTTACGAAATGATATAAGATGAATCATTTCCAGTGGGAAGTTTTACAACTCTTGAAACATCATCGCGATCTTCCCTGATGACATATCTGCGTCGAAGTCTGTGTATGGGAAAAACTTCATGCATATGTTTCTGACTTTCCGTATTAACTATTTTTTTATGGAACGTATTTTATTGAACCTATAAATAATTTAATAGTATCTTTCGTAATGATTCACACAGAAAATTCTCAATAAAAAAGCTTTAATTCGCCTTCACTTAAACAAAAAAGGAATAAACAAAATCAAATATTTTTTGTTGTAATATAAGATTATTATATATTCATATTTATCTTAATATAATATAAATTTATAATTCTAATATAAACATTTACTTTTATATTTTCATGTTATTTGAAGATTATCTATTTTTTATATCGACATATTTTAAGTTTTCTATTTATTAAGAATTATATAATGTTAAGTAAGAATAAAAGAGTTCATTATACAATCATTGGAAAAGCAATAACAAGAGCTGTAGTATAGTTAGCAAGCATTCAATACTCCCGATCAGCAGGAGATAGGTAATTGATTCAGACCCGTGTTCCTAATTGATTAAAATCTTCCCTGCCACCTGCGGGTGTTCGTGATATACGAATCGTTATATAAAAGCTATACATGTAACGAATTTCACATTTAGATGAAGAAGCAAACAGTTAAACAATCAATTAACAAATGTATATAAAGTTAGACATATTTTAAGAAATTTTAATGTGAACGTTTGTGATTTCAATCATTTTGACATTTTTACTAAATGGTTATAAGATACCTAAATAAGTAATAGAAGATTTACATTTGAAGAACACAGATATAAGAAGAAAGTGACAAGCCTATTTTTGCTAATTTCTTAATTTCGAACGACCTGTTCAGTTCATGAATATAAACTTTCTCAAGTAGGTTATACATTTATGAAATTTTTCAAAACATCAAGTAAAGAATTATTTCCTGAACATTCCATAGACTGTAAAATTGTACACAGTTACTCACTTTAATATTCGAACACATTTTAAAACAGATACGGCTCAGCGATTTGATTTTTTTTTTTAGAAGTTAATAAGATTTAGTTTGTTAGATAACGTAGAAACTTTTGAAAAAATTGCAATTGGTCGAAATCGCGAAGAAATAAAAAAAAAAAATATATGTTTTGATACTGTGTTCGAAAAATATGTAGATTTATGTCAATCATCCTAAAAATTTTATCGAAATCGCTTGTTGCAAAAAGAAATGACAAGTAACAAAAGATATGAAATGATTTATTACAGTTACAGGCCAAAAGTCGTGACAAACTGCAATTTTTGCTATTTTTAACTGCACGTAGTTCATGGTAAAGTTAATTAACTAGGCAAGTACATAGATCGGTACACCGGCAAATTGAAATTCAATCATTTTTCAAGTAACAAATATATCTATATTAATTCTTATGAAAAGCACTATAAAGTAAAATGATGGAAAGCTCAATATTGTATATTACGAGATATTTCATTGTTCGACAAAGTTACTGTGGTTTGAGTAGTAAAACATTGCAGAAGTACATTTTACGCATTTTACACAAGTTTTTAACATTTACCATTGATTAATTTAGTTGTCATTGTATGGTTCTGAATTGAATAATATGTATATTGAAATGTAAAATAATGTGAGGCAACATGAGTGTTACGATGAAATCTAAGAGCGATGTTAGAAAATACAATGACAAAGTGATTCAAAATAAAAATAACAATTAATTCAATGCGAGTGCTTGATAATAAAACGATGTAATGGCAAATGTGAAAAATAGTATAAAAAATATTCATAAAGTAATATTTAAATACTTATTACAAGTTTTAAAAAATGAAATATTTAATTTCATAAACTATTAAGTTTTTCCGATTTTACCTTACATGTAATTATATAATGCCTCGAAAATTTAATTTATCCAAAAATTACATGAAAAGAAAATAACGTAATTACATTTTGCAAGTGTATTAGGGTTAAGGGCGTATAATGAATCTTCACTAGAAGTAGCCATCGTTGTTATACAATCGAGGTAATGTTGATTAGCACAAATGTAAGTATTACAGAATCGACAAGTAATCGCTGTCATTAGACACTAATGACAATGGCCTTAGGTTCGATAACGAATCCGCGGTCAACGGGATAGCATAATGTATTTTCCTCCAAAGTCTAAGTCTGACTCTTTGTTAAAAACGTGAAGTATTCACGGTCGTAGAGACGTTGTTTTTCTCCCTGATGAGATCGCACAAAAACGTGTCTCTCCGTCGCAGTGATGCTGCAGAGGAAAACTATGATGGGGTATGTCTAAGGGCACGAGATCATCGGATTTGTCGATGAAAACCTTCACTCGGAAAGTGACGGAAATGGACGTTGCTGTTAATTGGTTAATTTCTATGGTGGTGATTAGAGAAGGATGATAGCCGCCCTTGAGAGAAAGTTGCTAGCAGGAAGCGTCGTTCCTGAGAAAAGCAGATTTCCCGTATCTTCCCGTAGTAGGTGATAGATTTAGAGACTGTTAGGATAAAGACTATTTGTCCGTTTGAAGAACCTTAGTTAACTAAGTCCTTAGATTTATAGCGGGTCCTCAGACTAGCTGAACATGTACTGTGGGGATGCATCGACATCTGGCAATCATCTTGCCCGAAGAATAAGGCCTGTGTGTGGCGAGCCACAGGGCAGAAACCATTGGCATGTTTATTGTCTAGTGCCGCTACAACTATTTCCTTTAAGGAGATCTATATAATTACTCTATATCTCTATTAGGTAGAAACGTTCATCCCGTGACCGCGGCTACGTTCAGTGACAGGTTGTTACTTCGAGCCCAAGATCATCATTACAAATTCCGGACGATTATAATTGGGTTAAATCGCAAAGACTAGAGTATTATGGTTTTCCCAAGAATTCCAAAGGGAAAGCTCCGATGTACTTTCATTTCCGACACGGCCATCCTGACTATATTTAAAATATTGGGTTTTCCCAACATTAGACTCGATATAAATGACGTTATTTACAATTTGAATAAATATCCAGATAAGCCAAGGGTCCAGTTCAGTAACAAAAGCTCTGATCGAATGTTCAATAACGGAATAAAAACAACAATCAGTAACGTTATGATTAGTGTTCAAAGTGCTAGTTGCATCCTGTGGATTACCAGTCCGATCGTAATGACATGATGAATCATTCTCGATTTCGCACCCAAATGAATCTCATTTTTCTAGATCGCACGACCACACAGAGCTTTGTTCCATAGTCTCACTGATATCGTAACCGCGGGCGCATGTGAACAGCATCACACGGCTTCACTGAGCTTCGTTACATTGTAGCCCCGGGCGCATGTGAACTCACTCTGCTAAATGTTACGGTCATAGTGCTAACGATCTTCTGAGATCGAAATACTCATATCGTCAGGGTCACATACAACTATCTGACTTTTTTTTTTATTCTATCATGACTGTATCTATATGATCATTTACCGTCTAATGTTTTTAAAACGTTCCACGTTTTTGCGTAATACAAATTCACCAAGATTAAATCTAACTACTTTAGCTTTCGCCTTGTCGACTCTATCATTATCACACTTAGCGCTAATCTGTATGTTCTGTATAGCCTGCTGTCCTACATCGGAGGTATTTCTTCAATATTTGCGGGTAGCAATAAACCGTAGGGTCTTGCTGTTTTACCGATCAGTAATTCTAACGGATTCGATTACGGTTGGTTGTGCAATTCAAAGCCAACTGTATGTCACCATTCTTTCTTACCAGTAATACTCGTACAGCTTCGCGAGCGTTTTATCTCAACCTAAGTGCATAATTAATTAATTAATGGTGCACGTGATTAATAACGGACCACCTAAAACCTCTTGGGATAATAGACAAGCAGAGAGTTCTGCCTTTTCTTTGTATTTTGCGGTAAAGGGTACCAGATCGTAATTCGTATGTATTCGCGATATCTTCCGCGAGCTCATCATTTTGCAATTTAGTAACGATTTCCGAAATTTGATCACGACGTTGTCCCATTAATAGCAAATCTTCTGAAATTTCGGCTAAATTAATTCCTTTTTCTTTGACTTATTAATTATATCATGATCAATATCTATGGGCTTCCGCGAATAGAAACCTATGTGTGCCATTCGTTTGCCTTCTCGATACATAATATCAACATTAAAAGTTTGTAAGTAAGCCCACCACTTGTAAACTGCCATTTAAATTCACTTTATTGCTAGATGCTTCCAAAGAATTACAATCAGTTACAACAAGGAATTCTCGTCCATGTAAATAGTGGCGAAAATGTCTAACGACGTTTACAACTACCAACGTCTTTAGTTCATATGAAAGATATCTGGATTCAGCGGGATTAGTTCTTTTACTATAATATTCTACTACTTTGTTTTTTACCTTCAACCTTATGCATTAAAATAGCCCTAATACCGACTGATGAGTCAGGGCGGAAATTGTCTTTTGTCTTGTCTTTTCGTGTTTATCTGTCCAAGTTATGTTTTTGTTAGCGGAAGTAAGTATGTACAGAGGTTTCATTACTTGTGAAAATTTAGGGACGAATTTTCGGAAGTAAGAAGCTAGACCTATGAACTGTCTAAGTTGTGTGACGTTCGTCGGCGTAGGTAAAGAACTCAAGGCTCGTATTTTACTGGAGTTGGGGCGAATTTCTCCGATATGGGTTACGTATCCAAGATAAAGTACGGATGTCTTTAGAAAAGAACATTTAGAAAAATTGAAAGAAAATGCGGCGTTTGTGAGGGTATTTAGTACAATGTGTAATCTTCCTAAAGCTTGGTCTATCGAATTGGCCATAATTAAAACATCGTCCAAATAAACAACAACGTCCGAATAAGCGAGGTCGCCGAAGGCCTTGTGAATAGCTCCCTGAAAGACGGTAGTGCATTTTTCAACCCAAACGGTATCGTTATACACTCGTATCGTCCACCGGGGTAACAAATGCTGTGTATTCCGTAGAATTAGAAAGACTAGGGATTTGGTGAAATCCGCTGGCCATGTCCAAGCTAATAAAGTATCTAGCTTTTTGCAATCTCGCGATTTGATCCGCAATAAGAGGCAGAGGATACTGATCCGTGACCATATTGTTATGTAGTTCTCGAAAATCTACACATAAGCTATTTGAGCCGTCTTTCTTCTTCACGAGTAACATAGGGCTCGCGAATGGCGAATTACTAGGCCTTATGATTTTTGCTTTAATTAATTCGCTTATTCTTTCACGTATTATTTTTCGCTCCTCCCCGCTAAGTCTATGAGGACTTCTTTGTACGGTTACGTAATTCTAACTGGCCTGTATTTACGCAAGTACATGGGAAACCCGTAATAAATGAATCTCTGGATTTTCAAGAACAGAAATTTATCGACTGTTATAATAATAATCGATTACATCCGTGTCGACTTCATTAATATCACTCTCGTTTTCAGCGGTTTTATTACAGACATTAATTACTTTTGTTTTACAGATAACGAAGCTATTTTGTGTAATATTACGTCAAAACCTTGACTTAAAATTTCGCGACCAATCATGATATCATATATTAAAGGACATGAAAAATTATCTCCAATGTAAACCCATCAATACAATGGACAAAATTTGAGATGTGCGTTTAATACAAGTTCTTCGCATTACTACTATATCAGTCACTCTTCTGCCAGAAAATTTCGGAGTCACGGATTCTTTAATTAGTGAACACTCGGCTCCAGAATCGGAGTAAAAATGGAAACGACTCACCCAGATGACTTGATTTGGCATTTCCACTACTCAGAAGTCGACTCGACGCTCGTTATTTGAATCATAGTTTCTTTTCCACAATAACGGACAATTAGACGCGATATAACCCTCCCCCAGGACACTTAAAACAGGATACCTTTGACGATATGGCTGGTCGGTTTTCCTCTGGGTTTCGTATATTTTTTTCGGGCTCCAATTTTATTCTCCACCACTCTAAGTCCGTAGATCTCACAGTAGTGGCATTTAGTCCGGAGATCTGATGGACCTGATGGAGATCTTTTTTTGCGTAAGAGGAAGCATTCATTTCGGTTAGAAATTGATCCCGGGTCTTGATATCACTTGTAAGCGTTACTCGCTCAACACGCTGGTCATATGAAGTCAGTTGACAAAGGACGATGGCGTTGATTACTTCAGCCATAGTTAAATTTTCCCACCTCGCCTGCAGGAGGGAACGGAGACGAATACCATAGGCTCCCGTGGTTTCATCCTTCAGTAGTGGTTCAGTATTAAACATCTTCATTAGCGCTCAGGTTGCTGTCTCTTTACCACCAAAACGCGCAAGAAGGAGTTCCTTAAATCTTGACCAAGTAAAGCCTCCACTGACCGGTATTTGCGCACATTGGTGCGGCAGTACCCTCTAGAGCACGATTTAAAGTGAAGAATAACTCGCCGTCTTGCACGGGCCTTCCCTCTATGAACAGACTGACAGTTGCGCACCATGCAGCCGGGTCGACGCTCGCGATTTCGGGATTAAAACGCGGTAGTGCTAATTCTTTAGATTCCGCACTCCTTTTTTGTTCTCTCGGCTGAGTTAACTAGCTCACGATGGCCATAAGCTGTTGCATCGTTACAACCGGCACTGATCCCACTTCTGATGTCGGGTCGTCCTTGGAAGGCGGGGCGTATAATGAATCTTGCTGTGAGTTGACCATCGTTGTTGTATACCAGATGATATTTATTGAAGCGAATGTACTACAAAGGTTAACAAGTGATATCGGTGATTGAGTGGTTGAGATGTCGATGACGATTGCGATTTGGAACTCGACATACGTATTTTCTGGACTAGTTGAACTTATCGGATTGAACCCCAGTCCAAGTGGAACTGTCCTTATATACTCTTCCCCGTACCTCTTTGTATCCCTCGGGTCAATCTTTGTGTTTATGGAGAGTTATTTAATTATTTTATACCTCTGTTAGGTACACATCCCTCCCGTGACCGTGGCTACGTAGTGACCCGTTATGTCACTTTGAGCCCAAGCTCAATGTCACAAATCTCGGGCAAACATAACTGACTTAACTCATAAACAGCCATTTCTCAGTTTTATTATTTAAGTGAGGCTATAATAAAAAGTCAGGGCTAAAGTATTGGGGACCTTCCCAAACATTCCAGAAGAGGGGCCCCGATGTCCTTTCATCTCCGGCATATATATACATAAACATACAACAACACAAACAATACATAAAACCATTAAATTTTTGGTTTCAGTCAAATATTAGCAACTAAACATATTACGTGTAATATTATGGTAGCATTTCTTCGTCAGTATAATATTAATTATATATATTAATATCTTCGCCCGTAGTAACTCTGGGCTATCGACTAACTAAACGACTCATCATTTTCTAACGAATTTTCTATAGATTATTATTTTATATTATTGTCAAGTTTTTTTTCTTAAACGGAAATTTATTATTTTCAAATCATTTGATAGTGTTTCTGAAGACGAATTCATTAATTTTTCATGTGTAGGGTCGATTTCAATTAGCTTAAATTTATTGATTTTTAGAGAAGAAACATCTTCGGGAAGCACGGATGGCGGCTTCGTTGTGTTAAACATTGCTTTCTGGAACATATAGAAAGGGTCTGTATCAAAAAATGTGGCAGTTTTGAGTAACTCAGCTTAGATTGATTTCGGCCGAGACCATACGAGCGTTAGAATGATGCGTTTGTCACATAAACTTGAAATTTAGATTATAAAAAAAGGAAGATTAAGCCGTAACCCAACTCTTAACTTTCCTTTTATCAAACTTTATTATAAATTTATTTATTACAATGATTTTACAGAGGTAGAATGATACTGAATCAGAGAAAGACGGAACAAGAACTGCTCGAGCTGGCTGAAGTCTCAGCTTATATGCGTTTTGGTTTGGGGATGTTGTGGGGCTTGGTGTAGGTTATCATGTGCAAAGAAGTCTGAAGATCGGCGGTCGATGTCTCTGGTGTAGATTAACGATGTGGTTGATGTCACACGTTGTGCGTCAAGCGTAGAAGAAATAGGCTTTGTAGAAATAGGTACATTGTCGTATATGAGAGTACACAGACGAACGTCGTGCGATACTGTCAACGCCGAGTTACAGTCAGCATATTAACCGTGTATAGCCGCAAAAACAAAAAATTCGAACAGTTTGTAATATTCTGTGATTTTAGGTGATTATAATACGTTATGTCTCTTTAGTTTTTCTTCGAATAATCAAAATTAAGGGCTTTCTTTAAAAATCTTCCCTATTTAGCGATATGTGATAAATGATAGGCTTTCCTATTTGGTGGTACGGAGCTACAGTATTCCGTAGCAAATTTGATGGAATGACCGTATTGTATTTTCATATTTGGTAATAAGGGATTATGGTACACATTCCACACATACATTTCGTATTGTACTTCAATATTTGATAAATTTATGAAGTATATTACAATATAATGAAATATATGATGTTTATTAAAGGTGATATTAAATAAGAATAGGCAATATTTCATTTTTTTTTACAATGAGTTGACAAGGACAAGCATTGTTCCATTTTTAGCAGTATGGGACGAATAAACCCTGTAGGATTTTTCACTATATTATGTTACTTCATCTCGCAAAATCTCAATTAGTGTTTATTTCGTTTAGAAATGTGAGAAAATGACGGAGATATCAGCTTCGCAAATGGAAAAGTTCAATGAAAAAGAGGCCGCCTAGTAAGAAGATTCGTTATAGATTCTATATGTCTCATACCGCACGTATTAACAACTTTATTTACATATATAAAATCGACGGTAACAAGAAAAATTTTATTATAGTGTCGAAAATCCAAATTCCAGTTTATCTGCACTTTGTAGAATTGTTTGGAGCTTATGGATATTCAGGCACAATGCAGCAACATTATACAACAAGAATTAACAATGTTGTTGAATTGTGAACGAAGTAATTTTGAACATTGAAAGAAACTTCCTGTGGATGCTCGTTTTACAGGCAGAATCAACGACGAGTAATGTGATAGTGAAAGTGATAACAATGAATAGTTTAATATGTATCTGACACAAGTAAGAATTAATAATTTCATATAGAGTTGGGTATTTGTAATTAAATGAATTGATGTTTGCTGAATCCTAGCTGATGACAATCCGATTTGAGTATCGTTCCCACTCTTTCATGGGCCCGTGATGCGCTTTCTTTTGGTACGGGTAGCGCGCTGTCTAATATTCGTCCAGATCTCCAAACTTCACTAACTTGTACCGTTATATGTATCTTCCTATTACTCTCCGGAAATCCAAAGTTTATAACACGTCATTGATTATCGAAATTATAGAGATTGATTTGATTATGGAAATTGATTATCACGTGCGAAATAGATTGGAATTTTAGAGTGTGCTGTTTATTGATCCCCCCTTCCTTAAAAGATTAAGATTCCATCTAAAAAATTATCTTCTTAACGTTCGCGCTACATGCTTTACCGACAAAGATTTCACGTTGCTCTTTTGTGTGTCTTTCGAATACAACAGATGTAATTCAATGAGATTTAGTTATTTAGTAGAAAATGATATATATCATCTTAATTACGTATCTCATATATGTAGGAATGTAGTGTGGAGGTTTCTGTGTAGAGGATGGTTGGTCGGTGAGGTTTAATAGACGAGATTGCTCGTTGTTGAAACCGTAGGATATATTTAAAATGATAAATTAGTATAGAGATAATGTTTGCAAAGACGCTCGTACTAACCGATTCGCTAAGACAGTATATAGGTCGTAAAATAGGATCGCTAATGATTCGTTAATTAGATCGCTGATAATTCATTGATAGCTGGTTGATAACTAATCGACAACTGACTGTAACTCTTTTGCTTGCGATCACGTCCGCTTATTTATACTGGTGGGAGTCGGAAGATTTAAATTTGTCTTAAAATGACGGTTGCCCTCAACGGCGGCACTGTTTTTGCCTAGAGATAATCTAGCGCTGATTTCGTGTGCTGAGGCGGTGTCCGTGTTCCGAAGTACAACAACATGAGTCGCTCTCGGTTCGCCTCGTCCTATGACTCATGTCTAGTTACAGTAGTATAGAGTAGAATCGTGGACGGATTATCTGGGAGATATCGAGTGTGTGTTGTCAAAGTTGTCAAGGAATGTTGTCAGCGTATTAAAAGAGAACCATTGTAACGAGAGTAGTGAATGATGAATAGTGACTGCGTAAACATAGATTGACGGAGCATCAAACGATATTGTAACGATATTGTCATCATACCGTTACCAAACCTACTAGCAGTATATCATTTTCTACATACGTATATAATTACATTGAAATTGATAAAATTTTAAAAGATTAAGAAAAATTTAAAGAAATAATAAGAAATAATAAAAATTAAGGAAAAGGTTACAAAATCATGTATCATTCATGTACGTATAAAAGTACGGTACAGGAAAATGAAGATTCAAATTGAAAATATCTCACGAATTAATTTTGTGCCTCGACACTTTTCGACGCAGAATGTTCTGAAGAATTCTCATATATAAAGTGTTCGGCTACAAGCGTAACAAAATTTAAAGGACGATTCTCGAAGCTAAAGTAAGATGCAAATCAAGAATAAAAAATTGCATTTTCGGTTTTCTTTTTTAATTATTGATAATTAAAAATTAACCGAAATATCTACACGAACGAAAGCAATTCAGCCTAAGACAAGGATTTTCAAATCGAACATCACATAGGCAGCAGTTTACATAGTATCAGCTGAAAAATGAGGTATGGTTGTATGATAGTAGAAAGATTCTGACAAGGATAACACATTTAATAAATAAAATATGAGCGGACGAAAGGTTGCCAAAGAATTGTGAAAAAAAGTATAATTAACCCACTGTTTCAAAAAGAAACAAAGATAATATAAAGAACTATAGAAAGAACCCTACAAGAAATACTACTAAATTAGAGTAGAAAATTATACTAGAGATATAAGCAGTCTTTAAATGCGGAAGAAGCACAATAGATAACATATTTATTTTGAATTATGTGATAAATAGAGGAATCAAGGAAAAAAATAGGCAAGCTGTATAATATGTTATTTATCAATCTGACAGTGATTCTCGATAAAGTAAACAGGAACAATATGCAGGATTAAGTTGTGTTTGAAGTAAATAAGGTTTTGAGAACAAAAATAGACAGGACATATGAAGAAATAAAAAATAGAATATAATGAATGGGAAAGTGTCCGATGATAGGAAAGTAACTTGTTGCATACATCAGACTTGGAAGAGAAGTTGAGAATGACAAACAGGAGGAGGAGTAAGGGGTAATAAGGGGAGAAAAAATAGTCTCTGGCCTATGTAGACAATATACTGCTGCCAGCGAGGAACCCGCGGGAGTTAAAAAAAATGATGTGAAGAATGAAGAGTTACCTACAAAGAATGGAACTAATGTCAAATTCAGGAAAGTCGGGGGTATCAATATTCAAAACAGTGAGAAGTCAAAAAAAGAAAAGAAGAATGGAAATGGCGGAATGAAGAGATAAGAGAAGTAAAAGGTTTTAAATATTTAAATTATTACCTTCAAAAAAAGGATCATAAAAGCATTTGTGAGAGACGGCTAAAAAGGTTGTAATGGCCACCAACAAATGTGGCGAATAGGAGAGAGACAATTAAAAAATAACGTGGAAAGAAGAATGATGATCTTTGGCAGTTTGGTAAAAGACATCACGCTATACACAACTGAGATATAGACGTCCTAAGATTAAATTTTAACGTACCCTCCTACATAATGATGGAATAAACAAAAATTAAGAATAGAAATGGGCAGAAGAGCTGTAAGATACGAAGAAAATGGAGAATAAGAGATATAAACAAGGTAGTGCTCGAATGCTGAAGAGAAATGGACTTGAAAAGAGAGGAGAAAAGATTGAAATGAGAAGAGGAAAGAAAACGATATGAGGAGGAGGTAATAAATGTAAGAGAACTCAGATCAACAGAATACTTGAGAACGGTCTATAGAAGACCTAAATTTGGCAGAAGCCATAGTGCAGATGTACAAAGCAAAGCAGATACAAGCGCAATATGGAAGAATAATAAAAGGAAGATAAAGATAAGTACATACGAGAGGAAAACAAAACGGAGTATCTAAAACAGCAACGAAAGGATCGAAGGATGATAGCGAGATTTAGGTGCGGTAAGAAGGAAAGGATCAATAAATTCTGGGCAAAAGAAGAAAAAAACTGTAGATTATGTGGTCGAGAAGAAGAAACGATAGAGCGAACATTAATTTTGTAGACACAACCACGTGGTAACGCACCTTCAAGGGTAAAAAATAAAAAAAGTAAAGTTATCTATTTGTAAAATCTAAAATCTAAAATATAGAGTGAGGCGATAATCGTAGTATAACCGGACAGAGAGTGATTCTATGCTAAAAAATAAGAAAAACTTTGGTATAACTTTTTTTTTATTTGAGGCTTCGTTTTCGAAAAAGTCAACTTTGAAGTTTTGACACGTATAAAGTTTGATAAGTATATTTGGCTACTTCCGGACTGAACAAGAGTATGCAAAAGTCAACAGAGGTTTTAACTCCATTAAAAAAAAAAGTAGGAAAAGTAAAAAATGTAAAATAATATTTTTTCATAAGATACTTCATCTTCGAAAAACATAAATTTCAAAATGCATTGCGCGTTTACTAGATTAGTTTGTAACTGAATTTTATTTTGTCGACAAGAAATAATAACCTTCTATGGATCTTTTACTTATACTTAGACGGTACTTAGCCAAGTTAAAGTATACTTGACAAATTTTCAAATTCGATTTTCCGAAAATAAAGCATTATATAAAAAAATTTTATTCTAAACTTTCACGTAAAATTGTCCCCGATTGTACTATGAGTATCGCCCCTTTCTGTATAGAATACAAAATAGAAAATATGAAATATAAAATATAAAGTGCAAAAAGTGTCAAGTGTAAAATGTAAAATGTAAAATATAAATTATAAATTATAAAACAAAAAATATTGAATTTAAGAAATTTAAGAAATTAAAAGATATTGGAACACAAAATATTTCATCGCTTTGACGTATTTAGATAATCTTCTAAAAGAGCGGAACATCTGTACGGAAGTTCTCGAAGTCTGGATGAGAGCAAATCAACAATCTGCGTAATTCGAGCTCTCATGCAGGACGTGCATATCCGTTTACAGGACCAAGTTGGGTTACGCTTCATTGTGGTGTACTCTTACAAAAAAAGAACACCATGATCTAGTATAGTAATATACTCATACTCATTGCCCGTACAAAAAAGGAGATTTGTCCTACAGCCACACTCTTGAAATTTTGGGAGGCTTCTTCCGTCCGCACGTGAACTGCTTAGTAAGAAAATTGAAGTCTTTCGTGACGACGAAACCGTCTTATAAATTATTTTTTATGCGATTCTTATTGATCCAGAAAAATCGTTATATTCGAAATCGAAATGAAATCAGTATGTCCGTGATTTTCCCTTTCAGATCAAGTAATGTAAAGTGAGAATGAAGGAAGTATTATGGATGACAAAAATCTGTAATTATATAACATATTTTAGTATTACGCATAGTATACGATGCCGAACATATAAATGAGGAAATACTTATAACAATAAATTCAACTAACTGTATTATGAAAAGTTTAATTTCTACATTTTCTTTATAATATAAAAATATATTGCTTGTGCTTTTGAGCGCTATGAATGAATATAATAGCTTTCATATCTTTATTACCTATTTATTTATCTAAAAATACATCTACATTCCAGTTATTAGTGACTATATTATAATTCATAATCACAGCAGAATAATTATAATTATTATGATACTGAATGCATGTACAGTGACGAGCGTATAAATACTGATAAAATCAATTGTAATTGTATTATAAAACTTTCTATTTTTATTTTTTTTTTGTAAATTAATTATTGTTAAATAATTTATAAGAATTAAAAATAAAATATTTGTGCTTTGAAGTAGAAATTTCTAATTTGTATGTCGAGTAGTAATTAAAAACTATACTAAATTGACTTGATATATGGACAGTATTTATTTATATTTTTACCAATGTAAGTCTGTGTTACACTGCTAACAATTTAATCCTTTCGTTATATATATTTATTTTTTTGTATCTTGCATACGTCCCATTGTAATCTGTTCTTGAGATTACTTCTCAAATTATTCTTTATATCGAGGAAATGTTTTAAATAACCTTTAATATTTCTAACAGCTAACAAAGCAAGGCTTTAAAGGATTTCAAATAAGATTGATTGGTTTCAAGACCCACATAGAAGTCAATAAATTAAAGTAAATTCAAATAAATTGCAGATTTAGTTAATAAAAATATACCAGTATCTAATATTTGTATAAAACATCTTTCAATATTTATAGTTGACTAAAAATAATTTGAAAAATAGTTTCATTTAATAATTAAAATGGATTCCTTTGTATAATACAAATAAATGTTTCATTCTTCTTGCATTAGTTCATTAAAAATTTCAATTTTACTATTTCAAACAAATACATTAGTTTTATCCTTTATTCAACATTGACTATAAAATTATTGAAATATTTTATATTTTCTTTTAACTTTCTCATTTCTTTCAACTTTTCAATCATTTATATTCTTTTAACTGGGGCTAGATAGTTTTATATACCAAACGATGCCCCTTTTTATTCTTTAAAAATTCTATAAAAAGGTATTAAGATAGTACTGTTCAAAAAGATTAGTTTAAAAGATATTTTATAATTAAATGTAATTATAAGGAAATCATAAACACTGATCTGCGTTCTTCGTTGAGATCTGATCTTTCGTTGAGATGTCATGTGTATTTCAAGCAATTCAAACTGTTTAAATGCATGTTATTAGCTAGAATAAACGTGAATGCAGACTGCTGAAATACCGCTAATTAATGGAAATTCCACATTATAAATTATTTTCACTCAGCTTCGCAATCTTAGAGGTTCTTTAACCGAAAAGAATCATCATTCTTTCCATATATTAGATTGATCAAAAAGATTCCTTCGTTTTATAAGGAAATTATAGACGTACAACATTTTTTGTTTTATATTATTTTATTGAATTATATATTATAGGATAGAGCATACATGCGATGCAAAAAAATTTCTCACAGATCGGATGCTACTTAACACTCCATACTATTTTAATATCACATGAACATTATCAGTTCAGTATAAAGATATCAGTGCTAATTGAACGGTAAGAATTATAATTAAGTTAATCTGATATATTTACAATCGGAGTCGATCTATATTCTATATAAACCATTCACACTTAATGAGAATAGCCTTATCCAAAATGTTGTGCTATATTTTTACCAAAATTATCGATATCGGAGACGGCAGTCGCTTTCTAAATAATTACAGTATTTAGTCTTATTTTAAATAGAAAGATCTCACAATTTCACTGGTAGAAGTTTAATTAAACAAACAGCTTCATCATTGTATTAGTATTGTTTCATTAATATTTGAATTCACATCAGGCATTTTGTAGTGAACGCTCAGTAGTTCCGTTAGCAAACATTTTCGAATTTGTTTATTCGAAAATCGTTCGTCGCATGAGACAGAATGATAGAACATTAAAGATGCGTTTTGTCTAGATCTACAACTTTTGTTTGACATATTTTTCGCTATAATGAATAATTTTGAAGTTAATCGAATAAAATCAACTTTACGTGATTTAAATAATTTGTTTCCATGTTTAAAAGATTGGAGGTATTGTTTTCTCTCAGTCAATAAAAGTCAAATTTTGCATAGATTACTTTGTATTAACTGAAACCATTCAGGAGTGGCGCAAAAACCAAATAGTGAAAACATTTTTCATTGAGAATAAATAAGAGCCGTCATAATGTACACCCCTGTAGAATACTAGAGAAAGTACGAGTCATTTCGCGGGAATCGATCTTTGCATGAATGTTTAGATATTTCATGGTTTATGATAGGATTTAGCTATTGAGCTACGGGAAAATGCAATACAATGTTAACGAAAACATACACCGCTCGTGTGTAAACTCTTACAGGGGACAATATTCACGTACATCATTTGCTTAAATAATATCTGAGAGAAATATTTCCTTTCTAGTATTGCGGCCGCGTTCAATGGGTAACGGGGATTTTGAAGTGGGTTCGGATGAATCATACAATTCTGATAAGAATTACTTTTTAAGTAACTTTTTAAGAAAATAACACAAGAGAGAGAGAGAGAAGGGGAGAGAGAGAACAAGATTCGGGGTATCCCTTTCTCTCTCTCATGGATGTTTTGATAGCGGAAGAAAAGAGAAAAAGAGCATGTGTTGTAGTTATGGACATGATCGTATACACAAGTATGGGAACTCCCGTGAAAGGAGTAAGTCTCCTAACCGTTTATAAATCAGCATCCATAAAACGCTCGGATTATGTGGTCGTTAGGATTTTGTATTTAGAGCCATCCTTTGATGTACACAATAACTGTGTACGTTAAAGATGAAGAATATATGGGAACTAACTCTCATAATTTTCCATCATATATGTAAATTAAGTATATATAATATTTTGCTTGTATATAGAAGTACATACTGCATCTTTGTTAGAAGTAATTAACGATGACACAATCATTTTTTTTTAGGAAATCTCCCAAAAATTTTGAAAAAGTTTCCGAACGTTTAAGAATATCTGTGAGCTCCGTTAACCTGTTAGCTATTGCGACTTCTTTGAAAACCTTGAAAAGTGTATATCTTAAATGTGTTGCAAAAAGTAAGCGATGACAAAGTATGTGTGGTTAGAATTAAGTTGTACTAAACTGACTGTTTCATTTTATAATTTTATTACTGACAGGGCTTGTCATAATACAAAATATTGCCATTTCTTCGCGACGAATATATTCGTCAAAAACAGCTGATTGGTTAAGTATATGGTCAGAGATAACTGGAAGAAGGCAAAAATCAAAAGAGAGAGAATACTTAAATTGTCCTGCCTAAAAAAATGCGAATCAAACGAAAAGTGAAATTGTTAAACTTCAGAAATGAAAAAGGACTTAAATGTTGCAAACAAAGCAGAGAAAATTGTTATATAGAATTATTATATTATTGCATAGAAAATCAGTGAAAAATGTTCGGAGTTGAACATGCTTATACAGCGTCTACCTACACGTAATCAAGTATCTTTTTTTTTTTTCGTGGAGGAAACCTTTATAGGCGCCCCGCGCCCTCTGGGGGGAGGGCACCGGCTAGTGCCGGATTCGTACCGGCTAAAACCTCCACAGTGGCCATTCTCACGTTTTGGTAGAGGTGTCCCGGGCTCTCTTGCGAACTACTACCAAGGGGCACCTCTCGTCGTGTTCTCCCTGCTGTTCTTGGTCGAGGGAGGCGTCCTTGATTGTGTTGGGCCGCTAGGGGGGACTACACCCCCTAGCGCCGAGATACTTGGTCTTAACGCTCCTGGGGCAGCGGCTGTGCCGCCCCCCTACTGCGCAAGGAGCTTCCTTGTCGCGTCGCGCTTGCGGGATCGCATGTTCTTTCCCTGTCTCTCTCCGCCCGCTCCTTCGCGAGCATCAGTTGCTCGCAGAAGGTGCGGACAGCAGTGTACTCCTGACGCCCTCTGAGAATGGCCTTCACGATGGCTTCGGGGGCTACGCTCTCGCCGATGACGATCTGTAGGACGCGTCGCGGTTCTGCCCACGCCGGACAAAGCTCCAACGTGTGCTGCGCCGTGTCCTCCTCTTCCGCGCAGTGGTGACAGATGGAGGTCACCTCCCGCCGTATTCGTAACAGGTACACCCCGAATATCCCGTGGCCGGTGAGCACCTGCGTCATCCTGAAGGTTAGCGGGACTCCGCCTTGGTTCCTCCAGGCTTCCCAGTTAGGAAGCACGGCGCGGACGGCCCGGTGTGGCCGCACAGCATCCTCCTCGAGAAGCCGGGAGTGCCATCGCTCCCAGGTTTCCAGTTTGGCTTTCTCCCGCACGTTCAGAGTCGACCGGCTATCGGGCGGTGGTGTTGTCGCCCGCCCGTCCAAGCGCAGGGTCCTCAGGTGCTTGTACACCCGTCGGAGTGTGCGGGCCTGCAGCTCGAAAGGGGGGGACGCGGCTAGCACGGTCGCTGACGCGTATGATACAGTCCTGTACCTTCTCGCTGTGCGGATGGCGGTCGTCCCCTGCAGCCTCCTCAGAAGTACCAGGCTGCGGCGGCTCGCCATTAGGTCTTCGGCCCATATAAGAGCCCCGTAAAGAACTCGGGACCGGACCACTCCCTCGTAGAGTCGGCGTACGCTTACCCCCGCTCCGCCGATATTCGGCAGTAGGCCGCATAAGGCGTTGACTGCGGCAGTCACCCTCGGGACTAGGAGCTCAAAGTGCGGCTCGAAGGTCCACTAGCTGTCGATGGTAAGTCCCAGGTACTTCATCCGGCGTCCCACCAGCACTTGCTCTCTGTTGATGGTCACGGTCAGACCGGGAGGAGGGGTTCCTCTGCGTCGTTGGTTGAAGAACCACAAGGCCTCGGATTTGGCCGGTGACACGCTCAAACCGAGTCCCCGGATGGCATGCACCGCACACGCCACGGCGTCCTCTACGAAGTTGACGGTCTCGTTCCACCAACGCCCGCCAGCGAGTATCAGGGTGTCGTCGGCGTAGCACACTAAGCCCGTGTCCGGTGGCATAAGGCATCGAAAGACACGGTCGTAAGCGGTGATCCAAAGGATAGGCCCTAGCACGGAGCCCTGCGGTACGCCGCGCTCGACCAGTCTTCTCACTTCCCCGTCTCTGCTGGCGTATGTCACCCACCTGTCGCTAAGGTACGCCTCGATGACCCTGACGAGGCACCTCGTAATAGCGCAGTGCCTCCACTATCTTCGCCCAAGGGATGGTGTTAAAGTCGTTCGTGATACCGCCAGCACCACTCCTTTCCGGGAGACCTTGTCCTCCGCCATGGACCTTACTCGTCCCACCGCATCCACCGTAGAGCGTCCTCGTCGTGCCATCCGGGTTCTCGCCGCGTCATATGGGCCTCCAGGCGGGCGGCTATTACCCTTCTCAAGCAGTTTGCCCACCTCGTCCAGTAGGCATATCGGCCTGTATGCGATCGGCGAGTCCAGCGGGCGGCCCTCCTTCCACAGTAAAACTAGCCTCGCCGTTCGCCATGCCCGGGGATAGACGCCGTCCTTTAGGCATCTAGTAAAGAGATGCCGCAGGCGGGGCGCCATGGTTTCCATCGTCTCCGCCCAAGCTCGGCCCGGAATTCCATCCGGATCCGGCGCCACATCGCGGGATGCGTCGCTTCGAGCAATTCCTCCTCGGTGACTCGTAGTTCCTCGTTCCACTCCGTCGCTGCCGGCGCCACCCCGTCGTCGTCGTCAGAGATAGTGGAGGGGGACAGTCCTGGCTGCCCAGTGCAGCTGTTCTGCCGTGAGAACAGGGTCCCGATGATGTTGTCCAGCAGCCCTGGGTCCATGCTTGCGGTCAGCGGGGGAGCCGAAGGTCGCAGCTTGTTGGTTACGATCTTGTAAGGCCTCCCCCACGGATCGGATTCGACGGACTCCACCAGCTCCGTCCAAGATCGGGTTTTCGCGATCTTGATCTCCCGCTGGAGGGTACGCTTCGCCACCCTGTAGGCCTCGTAAGTGCGGGAGATCTCTTCTTCGTCGCGCGTCTGCCTGCGACGAAATAGCTATGTTCCTCTGTGTCATTCCCGTGGCGACGGTTGGCTTGTAGATGGGACGCCTCCTCTTGGTCAGTGGGGGAGCGCATGCCACCCCTCCCATTCTATGGCCGACGGGTGCCCCGAGCGACTCGCACAGGGAGCATTTGGGTGCAGCAGCGGGACACCCTCTGGCGCGATGTCCCCTTTCACCGCATCGGTAGCACAGATGTCCCCGATCCACGGCGGACACGTAGGCCGCGCGTACATGCCCCAGCTCCAAGCACTTGTAGCACTGCAGGGGCCTCGTCGGTATGGCTATTATTTTACGTGATCAAGTATCTACTCTTTAATCTTCTGATATACAACTCTTTTAATCTCAAGTTGTTTTCTCAGTCATTTTCATTTTTCAGGTTCTGTTCCCACCCATTTCAAATTTCCAGATCAGAAGACACATCCTATTTATCGATTGAATTAGAGAATTCGACTAATTATTTCAATCGTCGTAGTAAAACAGAATAAGACATTTTTAAAGTACGTATTTGTGTAGCTATCTAACTAAAAAAATAAAACGACATTGTATTACTGTAATATCGTGGACAAATGGCCTAAGAACTATCTGGTGAATCATAAACAATATTGCGGGAAGGCCTAAGTGCCGTTGGACCAAAAAGGCCTGGGAGCTTTACCGGGGAGTCAAGCGGTGAGGGGTCGAGCTGAGATGATCCTGAGTTGAGAGTCGAGATGTGAGGAGTTGAGATAATGGTGAGCTGAGAGTCGAGGTGTGACGAGTTGAGAGTCGAGTGGTCGAGTTGTGAGTTGTGAATTAACTATTTAGTTATAGCACATTACTGTATTTAGTTCACGTTAAGTAACCATCGTTTCCTGTTTAATCCAATGAAAATAGATCTATCCATCAATAAACTTATTATATAGAAATTGATTCAAATATCTTGGCACTGATCATGACATTTATCTGAGTGACACGCTCTTTGGATGGAGACTCGTCACATCATGATCATAAATAAGTTTCGATATTTCAAAATAGACAATGTAACTATAATATCTCAAGGAAAATTGCTTAATTTTTAATGAAAAATTTGGTAATTGAAGCATATTTGTATATCATTTACTCGCTTGTCTCATTTCATTTTCATCTTAATCTCGAGATATTGACTTAATATGAAAGAAAAAATAACGCTTAGCTTGGAGCTTTGTGGAGTCAAGAAAGTTTAATCGAAGCATTGCATAGAATACAAGCTGACGAAAGTGGTAAACCTGAAGCAGAACGACATTGGATTTCCGATATTGGATATAAAAATTCTGGGAAAGAGATTTCGAACTAACAATACTACGAAAATTTGATTAAAAACTGGTAGCAAGCATCCATTACCATTTTCTCTTCCTATTGTTATATTATGTCTGTTAATAATAATATTTGATTTTTTGTCTTCCTGTTTATTTGTTTAGACCTCGTAAGAGAAGAAAATTAAAATTATCTACGTGTTATCATCAGAGAAAAGTGGGCTCATAGAATACAAATAAAAATATATTTCATTTTACTTTGCTTCTATAGATTTTTTAAATAAACTGACAAACTAAAAATTGGTAAGCTTAAGTAGACAAATTAAAAATCCTTGTAAATGCGTCATCACTTTCGAAAACGAGGCATCTCTCCGGAGAAAATGATACTTTGAGTTTCAGTTTCTTAAAAATGATTATACTCTCCATCTCTATTCATCGAGTACTCCATTACCACCAGAAAATATAAAAAAAAGGTTAGCAAAAGAATTAAAACAAAATTAAAAAAGAGGAAAGTTACCAGAAGAAAAGTTTATCCATAATTATGCAAAATTTATAAGAATTATAAATATATTATATGCATGTTTTATGAAAAGTCATAAATTATGAAGCGATATGATTACGTTTAAATATGGTTCAATTTGAGTAGAAATTTGAGAACGATCAATTTGACCAGTACTGGTAGATTTAGTGTTAATAAGTAGGCAGTAATGTTCAATCCGCAATTTTTTTCACAAACCTCGCGCAGAATGATTTATATCTTCAAATATCACATCTTATTTTCTACGACTTGTCTGATGTAAGATGTTATTATAAAAGAAAATGTAAAGCATATAAAATTTAACAATAATTTTGTTTTCCGCACATGGTGTTATTCTGTGATAAATATTTACCCTAAAAATTCCCAGACTTAAAAAAAGAATTATACAAAAATATTATGGGCATGGAAGAAGACTGTTCAGTGTGCGATGAACAAGAAACTCCAGCAACTGAAGAAGGCATGGAAACACATGAAAAGCTTTTCACAACCGCCCACCCACGCACAACATTGTGTCCGCAAATGGCGCGGCGTGCTGTCATGTCACGTCGCGTTCTCTCCCAGGGGCCGTTCGGATCCCCAACTGGACTGCTTGGTGGCTCCCGGATGCTGGAGAGTCCAGCACCTAATTTCAATCCCCTTCGGAGGTCGCACGCTTCGTGTAGGCGCGTCCACGGACACCGCTGCGCCCTCGTCGGCCGATCCTCTCGAGATGGGAAACCCGCTCCCTCATCCGCTCCGCTGTCTCCTTCCGCAGCATAACTAGCTCGCAGAAGGAGGCTACGGCCTTCCTGCCCCTCTCGCTCGTCAGCAATGCTTCAAAAATCGCCGGCGGCGAGAAGTCACATCCTATTTCCCCGGTGAGAGAGTATCGCGACCCTGCCCACGCCGGGCAATGTTCCAGCGTGTGCTGCGCCGAGTCCACACTTGCGTCGCAGTGGTGGCAACGCGCGGTCGCCTCTTTCCCGATTCGGTGCAGATACTCCCCGAAGCACCCATGTGCCGTGAGCACCTGCGTCACCCTGTAGGTCAGGGGAGGTGCGCCTCCGACCAACCAAACGTCCCAGTTTGGGAGAACGGCCCCGAGGACTGTTAGTCACCAGGTTCTCCGCCTAGATCAGTGCTCCGTAGAGGAGCTTTGCTCGCATCACGCCGGCGTACAGCCTACGCACTCCGACACCGGGCCCGCCTAGCCGAGGTAACAAATGTCCTAAGGCGTTCGCCGTCGCTTCGACCGACGGTATTAGACGCTCGAAGTGAGCGTCGAATGTCCAGTGGCTGTCGAGAGTCAGGCCCAAATATCTCATGCTGGTCCCGATCCCGATCTCTGCCCCCACCAACCTCAGACGATAGTCCGCCGGTGGTCCCGTAATCGGCCTTCCGGCAGAACCACATCGTCTCTGACTTCTCGGGGACACCTCCAGCCCCAACCCTTTAATCGCGGCGACCGCGCAGGCCACCGCCAGTTCCGCCAGACGGACGGTTTTGCCCCATGTCGATCCCCATACCAGCACCAACATGTCATCGGCGTAGCACGTCAGCGCCGAGTCCGGGGGCATCGGTGCCCGAAATACCGTGTCGTACGCGATGTCCCACAGCAACGGGCCCAGTACCGAACCTTGCGGGACACCATGGCACACCGCCCTCCCCATGATCTCGCATCCTAAGACACACCTAACATAGTTTTCCTTCGCAGCATCATCGTGACAGAAAGTCAGTCTTTATCAGTCGTTATGAGTCGTTACATTTCGTTAGAAGCAATCATTGGTAAGTCATAATAATTGTTCAGAGTTCCTCGGCATCTCAAGCAATCATCACCCGAACTTATAACGCAAATCAAAACGCATCGACAGATGTCGAGCTTGTAATCGCGAATCGTGAACCGCTACTAGTAATATCACGAACCGCTAATTTAATAGTCACGAGTTTTGCGCTAACTGTACACGTTGAATATATCACAATAAATTTCTTCATTAAATATACTCAAGTGTTTCTTCCCCTCACTATCATCCATCACCTCAAGTTCATAATATTTTTAGGAATATGCTAAAGGGCATATAATGAAAGGACAAGTAAAGACAACATTTTATCTTATCATTGATCACCATATAAGGGATCATATAATAAAATGTACGAAAAAAGAAGCATTTAAAGCATTGGGGACTAAGAGGGGCTAGATGCAACAAAACTAGATGCATTTATTGCTCTACTATATGCGGTGCATATCAGGCAAAAAATTTAGATGTCTCATATTTGTGGAATAAAATTTCGAAACCTGCATTTTTTTCAAAAACGATGAGCAGGAATGACTTTGCTGAAATTATGAGGTTTATATGACTTGAAAAGAAGAACGAAAGAAGCCAACGTTTACGAATCAATAAATTTGCAATGGTATCTACAGTATGGGATAGATTTATAGAGAATTCACAATATTTTTATAAACCTGGCGCATATATTAATGTTATACAAAGAATCGCGGGAAAAAAACCATGCAACAAAACTATCAATAAGTTCAGATTCCTTACTACTAAAAACTTGTCAAGATATTGTAAAGGTCACAAAACTACGAAAATCTGTTCAAGGCGCGGGAAATATGTATGCGGCAAATGTACAGTTGATAATAAAATAATTTGCAAGAAGTGCAGCGAATACGAAGAAGATATATTTCTATGTAAATAAAAGTGTAGTTTTATTTAAGTCTATAATTAAAATTAAACAAAAATTAATTTGGACGAAATTTTCTGGAAGTTCATCATTTTATATACATTTAGTTATAAATTGACCATTATCTAAATTAAATCATAAAAACTATTACTTTTTTAATCACCGGTTTTGACCAGGCGCGGTAGGAATAGGTATACACGAAGTGTCGGTAGGTTTAGTGTTAAAATCCATAACAGCATATCAAAAATCACCTCATGGTATTTTCGAGTAGAGAGGATTAATGTTTACTCTAATCCTTTACCTCCACAGATAATTAATGAACAATAGCACATCTAAACAATTTTTATACGAAATCCGCACACGCACCGCGATCGTCCCGTCCGTGGGTGTCCACAGGAAAAACATATACGCATCGCGAATGTCAAGTAAGCAGTAAATAAAAACTTAATTTTTCTTTTTTAATAACTGACATCTTGGATTATGCTTGTTAAAGTAATACTATATAACATTTTATTAAATACAAAATTTATATAGAACAGAATCACTATTCCATATGTAACATAATAACCTGCAGTATTAACGAACAGCGCTGTATTCTCTTGTACATCTTAAACAGGAATGAATTTGTTTTATTGCACATTCATTCATTCAACACATACGCGATGTGCTCGTCTCATGGCGTTTTCCTTTTGTCTTCCTCTCTTTCATTTCTAGTTCGTACAATACAGATATGCACATATCTATTTTCTAATAATGCTTAGCTGTAATGCTATTACAATATCATTTCTTTAATTTTATTTATTCACACAAATATTACATTGGTTGAACGAATTACAATGAAATTGGGCAATTGTCACAAGTGTTTCTCATCGAAATCCTTTTTCTATTTTGTTTGGTAATTTTTATTTTTAAACTATGGAACATTTTTTTCTACATCGTACTTAAAAATTTGTTAATGATTAACTAACACGTATTACGTGATTTGGAACATAAAAATAAGAAACAAGAAAGCAATTGACATACAACAAAACATTTCACAAAATATTTAGACAGAGCAGTTAAAAAAATAAAAATTAATTAAATTCTCATATTACAATGTTTTCATATTAAAAAAAATATTTAGAGAAGGACGGAAGTTGTTTATGTTAAAGATGTGAGGTGGTAGGGCGTGTAGGGTGACAAATGACTACTCGGCGCATCTCTTTAATAGTGCGTTCATTATCGTTATTAGCACGTGTGGCCTGGGACGTTGCCTTCTGATTGACCGTTGCCTCGAACTCGCTATCGACTCGGCTGATGTCTTGCAACAATTCACTTCCTCGCAACTCGACTTTTGACTCTTGACTGCCGTACTAACGACTAAGGTGCCGAAGGCATATCGATGAATCTTTAGACCTATTGAAGTTTTCCGATCCTATCGGCTTGTCGGCACTTATGCTTTATTGCAACATTACATATATTTCGTCGGCCTTTCCGCGATACTACATTAAAGCCGCCGGGAAGAGAACCGTTGTATCAGGACCGCGAAATGTGTCGCATTCGTCGTTGGTTTTGTAAGATGATGGTTGTTACGTCGCGCAAGATGGTCCTTGCTACGTCCCTCATGGTCGGGCCACCGAGGCCTGCCCATCGTTACATTGACCCACATCAAACCCAAGGAACCACCGTAAACCGGGTCTGTTGATTATTGGGCCCCAGTCATATAAACATCCTTAGTTCGCAATAGGTCCTTAGTTTTATTACACGCTCTTGCGAGTACGGAGGAAGCGGATGTGCCTCGCGAAATAGCTGGTTTTGTTTCCAGGAATAAGGACACACATGTGCCACATCTGCAGGAGACTTTCTCTTCATATTTTGTTCATTAATCTTGGCTATAACCAATGGGCATCGCGGATCGTTATCCTCACTTTTCCACCGAAAGTATGAACAACGAATCCGCGGTCTTAGTTCAAAAGAGCACACCCACATCGAGATTTCCTCCTTAATAGTGCGAGACGTGTTTGTTATTGTTTCGTTAGCTCTCGAGCGGTCAAGACTACTGTTTCTTTATCCGTTAGGCAGTCAAGTTTACTGTTTTTCAACACATCACCTCAAGCAACCTTCGGGTCTCTCAACTATTGTATTTTTTCGACACGACGAAGTCAAACGTGACGACGAAATCAAATAACTCCTGTCCACGTTATAAATATTGTAAATCGATGTAAATATTATATAATGTATATATTATGTATATATTATATAACTGTAGATTACAGTTATATCTGAATCAAACACCTCTATTATCTCACAAGAAATAAGGGGAACGACTATTTCGCGGCGTCGATTAGCTGAATCGTAGCAAGAATTTACGCCTCCCGCTGACGCGTTTTCCCGCGATCGCGTCTCTCCGCGAACGGTCGTAACAATGGTGTTACGCTACGAGGCTTAATATAGATCGTATTTCTAACCGTCCCTCGCGGTCCTACAGCGTCACAGATAGATCGTCTTATCTGCACGACGAAAAATATACTTGGTTGTCACCAAGTAGCGAGTTCCAGAAACGTCGATTTCAGACCATTATTTTATTCTCACAAAGAAGGTGGCCTACGTGATCATCAGCACAGGTGATGGCGTAATCCGAGCGTAGTGGGGATTGTCTCCCTGAGAAGACAAAGAATTGATCTAAAGGCAATCAGTCTCATTTGAAGATTCAAACGACATACATCGAGAGGTCTGACGATTGAAATTAAAGTCGCTTAGTCTAACGAATTTATTGAGAGATATCAAAAAGTTGAGTCGAATTTCTGTAACGCATTAACTGTATTCATCGCTAAATAATTTGTGACGCTTTTTGTTACGACCGTTCGCGGAGAGACGCGGTCGCGAGGAAGACGCGTCAGCGAGAGGCGTAAATTCTCGCTACGATTCGTATAATCGACGCCGCGAAGTGGTCGCTTCCCTTGTTTCGGTTAGGATAACAGGGGCAATTCAATAAATTTAACACTGTGTTAACAGGTTAATTTATTTCAACAAATAAGTCGTATAATAATAAAAACGTCACAAATTATTTGGCGATGAATGCAGTTAATGCGTTACAGAAATTCGAATTGACTTTTTATATTTCTAGAATTCGTTAGACTAAGCGACTTTGTTCGTCAGAGCTCTCGATGTATGCCGTATGAATTTTCAAATGAGACTAATGCTCTTAAACCGATTCTTTGTCTTTCTGGAAGACAACCCCCACTACGCTCGGATCACGCCACCGATCGCGCCGATGATCACGTATGCCAACTTCTTTGCGAAAATGAAATAATGGTCTGAAATCGACGGTTCCAGAACTCGCTGCTTGGCGGCAACTATGCGCTCGTCGAGACATTGTATGTTTTTCGTCGGGCAGATAAGAGGATATATCTGCGACGCTGGAGGGCCGCGGTTGGAAATACGATCTATACTGGGTCTCGCGGCGTAACACTTTTATTATTACATAATTTATTGTTAAATATACAAGCTATATTAACCTGTTAATACAGTATCAAATTCATTGAACCACCTCTATTATCTTAACCGAAACAGGGGAATGACTAATTCATGGCATCGATTATACGAATCGTAGCGAGAATTTTCGCCTCTCGCTGACGCGTTTTCCTCGCGACCGCGTTTCTCTGTGAACGATCGTAACAGACGGTTCCAAGGACCTTGTGCCGCTACAGACGGAACTTAAAACTTCCTATAATTTGTTTCGGCAATAACGCAATTATTTAAAAATCGCGGGAATAAGAAAAGTAAACATTTTATTTCTATATTTCATCGTTATAACGTTGATTTAGTTCAATTGTTGAAATTCTTCAGATGAGAATAATACCGAGAAATGGCTATAGTCCCGGAAGTTGTCAGATATTAATTTATGTTTATTTTATATTCTTATTTATATCAAAAATTATTATCATCAATGAGATAGGTTTGGGTTGGAGCACATATAAAAATGTGGCCGCTATGAGGTCACCACATAATTAACTGTAATCGTAACTTAAATGTATGAAATGTTTTTCATAAGTATCTTGAAAAATAAGATAATAAAACATTTTGGAAAATACAGCTTTTATAGATATCTTGGAAACTAAGACCAAGCGCTGGTTACTATTTATAGGAAAAATTTGTTTGATATTACTTCAACAACATATTTCAAGCATTTTGAAGTCAGTGAATCCTATTGCAATATCATATCTATCTCGTCATAGCCAATTTAATTATTGGGTAAATATTTGAAAATCGAATATCAGTTTCTCATTTCTCTTGTTCTAATGAATCAAAACAATTAAATTACGCAATTGTTGCTTGGTTTATACATTCGGCAGTAGGACTATTATGTCCAAATGGTAACGGAGAAAGAATACTAGTGCTGATGATAGGTGTAATCGCATGTATGATAGAATCTCGAAAACATTTGAAAATATTTTATTCAAATATGATTCATCTAATCTATATAATTTATGGATTGCGTAAAAATGCAAAAGAAATACGTTCACAATTTCCACTAGTAAGTTCAGTATAAATGAATAAGTATACCAATTCCACTGGTATCTTCTATTAAAAAAGTATGTATAAAAGCACAATTTCGTGTCGAATACTGGAATGTTAGGGAACATTCCATTACAATCGGAGCCAATCTTAAAGAAATGAAAAACCTGACTTGAAACAGTGTCACGTAAGAGATACAAGAAATCACGAAACTGACAGATCACTGGTGATATCCTCGCGTCGCAGTTCAAACGTTTCACAAATAAGGTAAAAATTGAACTTTAGATATGGTAGTAAAATTGATTGTAAGAATTCAACAGAATGATGGTTTAGAGTGTTATAACAAAAATGGTGTTGAGTGCTGATTTGGGAGCGTTCTTATACTAAGTGTTACGACTGTTCGCGGAGAGACGCGATCGCGAGAAAGCACGTCAACGGGAATCGTAAATTCCCGTTACGATTAAACAATCGACGCCACGAACTGATCGATCCCCTTATTTCTATTACGATAATAGGGGTGGTTAGGTTGAGTTCACACTGTGTTAATATGTATATAATATCGTTTATTCCAGCAGTTTTGTAAACATGGCTAGTTACACTGATGCGTCGGTACAAGAAAAGTAAGAGACCCGTTACAGACGTTTTGACTATTTTAACGACGAAAAAGAACTGATTTAAGGGTAGAACCCGTTACAGACTTGTTAAATGTTCTAACGACAAGGAAGAACTGGCTTAAGGGTAGAACCCGTTACAGACTTGTTGACTGTTCTAACGACGAAAGGAAAGTAGTACGAAAGTGACGGTGCTGTGTCGGAGGAGAACTAGTGAAGGATGTGTCTAGCGCACCGGACCATCGGATTTGTTAACCGTTTGAGTGCCACGTGTCTTTGCTGTTTTCCCGTCCAAAAGTGCCAAGCGGCGCGATAGCGCTTGTCTTATTCCCTCTCCAAGAATGCCAAGGAGCGCTATTGCGCTGTTTTCAGATTCATACAGTACCATGCATTATGCTTCGACAAGCATATTTGTGCATTTTAATTATATATTATAACTGAAATTAAAATTTGTTCTTTTACTAATATCATTCATTACTTTTACCTAAAATAAAGTGGTAACCGTGAAGTCGCGCATCGACAAAAACCGAGCGTGTCGCGGTTATCGGTTTTGCAGCCTAGAGCGCTGGCACTGTTCGAGAGACAGAAGAGAAGCGCAAAATCGCTCCGTACCACTCAAACGGTTAATGACATTTTTGGTCGGGAAAGTGAGGGTAGTAGACGTTGTTTCTGATTGGCTATTAAAACTTTTGGTGGACTAGAAAGGGTTTTAGCCACCCTCGATAGAAAGTTGATAGTAGGAAGCATTGCACGTGAGAAAAATTAACTTTCCCGCGTTTTTCCGTAACAAACCATAAACCTTAGAAAACGCTTCAGTAAAAAGATTTTTGTTCGATCTGAAAGACTTTAGCTAAAATTTTCTAAGATTCATGGTCGGTCCTTGAGAATCTTAAGGGTACGCAATAAGGATGTGCGGACATCTGGCTGCCATCTTGCCCGCGGTGTGTGGTCCCTCTGGAGGGGTTGTTATCGTCGGGTGTATATCAGACACGGATACTCTGTTACTATCTGGTTATTGTTTTGATGGCTGTAACATGCAGGATGTTTTGTCTATCCTATTACTGCTTCTGAGTGTGTGACAGGGTTGTGGTCTCTCAAATTTCGTTGTCTGCTTATCATACTGGGTATTGTGGCAGGGAAAGCGCGTCCAAGATGGTGCGTGTCAGCGGGTATCTTATTGTGCATATCACTGTGTTCTGTAGTATAATTTCCTGATGTAGTCGTGTATTTTCGTGAACCTATTTTATTGTTATTTCGAATTTTTCTGAGCATGAGCGCACAGAAATTAACGTTATTGATTTCTAATCTGGTTGTACAATTATTATAATTTTGTCCCTTGTGTATGATGTAATTTTCCAGCATAAGAAGAGAAACATCGAAAAAGGAAAATATTTAAGGAAAAATGATTAAAGGAAACGCGGGTGCCGTGCCGGGGGTAAGACGCCACGAACAAAAAGGAAGAGCGGATATGTGTAAGGAATTTCTCTCTGCTTAGGTCAATAACGCAGAACCTGCGTTGACATAGCACCCCGATAATCTTTCTCTCATTGATCTAACGTTGTTTGATCCGCAGAGTTCCCGTCGTGTCCACCCTCCACTGAATTTTTAATTACCGATAATTGCACGACAGTATTAGGTCGTCCGAAAAGGTGCTTTCGTTTTATAAGGAAATAATGGATGCGCAACATTCTTCGTTTTCTATTATTTTATCGAATTACGTATGATCCATTTTGTTCTATCAAAATAAAGATTCGACAGATTAGGTTTCATATTTGTATAGAAATGCGTCGTTGAAAAAGATGGGCCTGTAAAAAACAAAAATAAAAAAAAAAAAACACTTTTCGGACAACCGAATACATTTGTCTATGTAAGTGCCCGCAAAGATATTGAATTCCCATGTGCATCATCACCATACCGGACAAAGAGAACTTTCGTTCATCGCAACGGTTTTGATATATAAGTGCATTCCGACAAATGTATCCTACTGAGGATTTCGCCGATATTCTTTGTACCGATTTCGATATTCTTGGGTTAGGTTTTAATTTTGTTCAATAATATTGTTCTGTACTTGTTTGTTAATTTACTGTGATATTAAAGTGTTTGCACACGTAATATCTTTCGTTTCCTTTAATAATTTCCTTTCTATTTCTAATTCTACTTGCCCGGAGTTGTGGCTCGCGCTACAACGGACTCCTTTTCTGTTTCTATATGTCGGAGATGAAAAGACGCCGGGCCTTTCTTCTAGAATTCTTTGGAAAATCCCCAATACTTTAATCTTTATAAGTTAATCCTACTATAATTGTCCGAGATTTGTGATAATGAGCTTGGGCTCGAGACGACAACTAGCCGCAGAACGTAGCCACGGTCACGGGATGAACGTTTTGCATAATAGAGGTGTAGAATAATTGTATAGCTCTCCTTAAAAAGAAATAGTTGTAGCGATACTTAACAGTAAACATTGCAATTGTCTCTGCCCCGCGGCTCGTCGCACACAGACCCTATTCTACGAGCACAATCATTACCAGAAGTCGATGCATCACAAAACATGTTTAGCTAGCCGGAGGGTCCGTTATAAATCTTAAGATTTAGTTAACTAAGGCCCTTCAAACGGACAAACAGTCTTTATTCTAACCGTCCTTACATTCATCACCCACTACAAGAAGATACGGGAAATCTGCTTTTCTCGTGAATGACGTTTCCCGCTAGTAACTTTCTCTCAAGGACGGCTAGCATCTTTCTCTGACCACCAACGTAGAAATTAACTAATTAACAGCAACGTCCATTTCCCTCACTTTCTGAACAAGAGTTGTCCTCGACGAATCCGATGACCTCGTGCCATAAGACACACCCCATATAGTTTTCCTAAGGTTTATAAGCGGATCCTCAGGCTAGCTGAACATATACTGTGAATGGTGCATCTGGCGATCATCTTGTCCGAAGAATAGAGTCTGTGTGTGGCGAGCTACGGAGTAGAGACCGTTGGAATGTTTACTGTTAAGTATTGGTACAGCTATTTCTTTCAAGAAGAGCTATGCAATTCTACACCTCTGTTAGGTGAAATGTTCATCCCATGACCGCGGCTACGTTCGGCGACTAATTGTCGCCTCGAGTCATTATCAAGCTCATTATCTCAAGTCTCGAACAATTATGTTTGGGTTAATTCATAAAGGCTACAGTATTGGGAATTTTCCAAAGAATTCCAAAGTCGGGCCCGGTGTCCTTTCATCTCTGACACGGACATCCTGACTATCACACGTCCACGGGTGTATCTACAATATTGGGTTTTCCCAACGTTAAACTCGATATAACTGATGTTATTTACAATTTAACTAAATGTCCACATAGGTCAAGGAATCAGTTCAACAACAAAAATTTTGATCGGATGTTTGATAAAAAAAAAAAAAAATTAAAAGAAAGCAGAAATCAGTAACGTTATGATTAGTGTTCGAAGTACTAGTTGCATTCTGTGAATTATCAGTCCGACTGTAATGATATGATGGATCATTCTCAATCTTGTATCTGGACGAATCTCACTTCTTTGGATCATGTTACCACACTGGGCGTGTTGTGAAAACGCTGAGTGCCACACTGGGCATATCGTAAAAACGCTAGGTACCACACTGGGAATATGTAAACTCATTCTGCTAAGTGCTATGGTCATGATGATCATCTGAGATCGGGATACTCATATCGTCATGGTCACTGTCCTCATCATCACCGCAGACGTCCAACTCAGCAAGAACGCAACTATCTGACATTTTCCTTAATCAATCATGGCTGTATTTACATGACCGTTTGCCGTCCAATGTTTTCAATATATAGCTATCTGCTTCTAAAAAATCTCTGCTATTACAAATGGACCCTTAAATTTGAAATGTAATTTAGTTTGATTTCTTTCCTCGTTTTCGGGTAATAAAAAATCACCAAGATTGAATCTAACTACTTTAATTTTCGTCTTGACTCTATTTTTATCACACTTAGCGCTAGTCTCTATGTTCTGTATAGCCTGCTGTCCTACATCAGAGATACCTACTTTTCTTTCTTCAATATTTTCAGGTAGCAATAAACCATAGCGTCTTGCTGTTTTACCGATTAGTAATTCTAACGGACTAGATTTAGCCACACGATTGATGGTACAATTCAAAGCCAACTGTATTTCGCCATTCTTTCTAACCAGTAATACTCATACAGCTTCGCGAGCGTTTTATCCCAACCTAGGTGCGTAATTAATTAATTAATGGTGTACATGATTAACAACGGAATACCTGAAACCTCTGGGGACAATGGACAAGCAGAGAGTTCTACCTTTTCTTTGTATTTTGCGGTAAAGGGTACCAGATCGTAATTCGTATGTATTCGCGATATCTTCCGCGAGCTCATCATTTTGCAATTTAGTAACGATTTCCGAAATTTGAGGATCACGACGTTGTTCCATTAATAGCAAATCTTCTGAAATTTCGGCCAAATTAATTCCTTTTTCTTTGACTTATTAATTATATCATGATCAATATCTATGGGCTTCCGCGAATAGAAACCTATGTGTGCCATTCGTTTGCCTTCTCGATACATAATATCAACATTAAAAGTTTGTAAGTAAGCCCACTACTTGTAAACTGCCATTTAAATTCACTTTATTGCTAGATGCTTTCAAAGAATTACAATCAGTTACAACAAGGAATTCTCGTCCATGTAAATAGTGGCGAAAATATCTAACGACGTTTACAACTACCAACGTCTTTAGTTCATATGAAAGATATCTGGATTCAGCGGGATTAGTTCTTTTACTATAATATTCTACTACTTTGTTTTTTACCTTCAACCTTATGCATTAAAATAGCCCTAATACCGACTGATGAGTCAGGGCGGAAATTGTCTTTTGTCTTGTCTTTTCGTGTTTATCTGTCCAAGTTATGTTTTTGTTAGCGGAAGTATGTACAGAGGTTTCATTACTTGTGAAAATTTAGGGACGAATTTTCAGAAGTAAGAAGCTAGACCTATGAACTGTCTAAGTTGTGTGACGTTCGTCGGCGTAGGTAAAGAACTCAAGGCTCGTATTTTACTGGAGTTGGGGCGAATTTCTCCGATATGGGTTACGTATCCAAGATAAAGTACGGATGTCTTTAGAAAAGAACATTTAGAAAAATTGAAAGAAAATGCGGCGTTTGTGAGGGTATTTAGTACAATGTGTAATCTTCCTAAAGCTTGGTCTATCGAATTGGCCATAATTAAAACATCGTCCAAATAAACAACAACGTCCGAATAAGCGAGGTCGCCTAAGGCCTTGAGAATGGCCCTTTGCAAAACGGACGGCGCATTTTTTCAATCCAAACGGCATCGTTATACACTCATATTGTCCGTCGAGGGTAACAAGTGTTGTATACTCTGTAGAATTAGGCTGACTAAGGATTTGGTGAAAGTCCAAACTAATAAAGTATCTCGCTTTTGCAGTCTCGCGATTTGATCCGCAATAAGAACTAGAGGAGATCGATCCGCAACCGTATTTTTATTTAGTTCTCTAAAATGTACACATAATTTATGTGAGCCACCATTCTCCTTGATGAGTAACATAGGGTTCGCGAACGGTGAATTACTAGGCCTTGTGATCTTGTTTGTTCTAATAAATTCGCTTATTCTCTCACATACTATTCTACGTTCTTCCTCGCTAGATCTATAAGGACTCCTTAGTACGGTGAAGTGTGGGTCAATTAGTCGTATTTCTAATTGTCCTGTATTTACGCGAGTACGTAGGAAACCCGTAACGAATGAATCTTTTAAATTTTCGAGAAGAGAAATCAATCGACTTTTATCATTACCATGTACATCAGTGTCAACTTCATTAATATCGATCTCGCTTTCAGCGGTTTTATTACAGACATTAATTATTTTTGTTTTACACATAGCGAGGCTATTTTGTGCAATATTACGTCAAAACCTTGACTCAAAATTTCACAACCAGTCACGATATCATATTTTAAGTAACTATCAGCAAGGACATGGGAAATCATCTCCAATGTATAACCATTAATATATACAATAGACAAGATTTGAGATGTACGTTTAATACAAATATTTCCTATTCTTATTACTACTATATCAGTTGTTCTTTCGCCAGAAAATCTCATGACCACGGATTCTTTAATTAGTGAACACTCGGCTCCAGAATCGGAGTAAAATGAAAACGACTTACCCAGATGACTTGATCTACCGATTGACGCTTTCACTACGTAGAAGTTGATTCGAGGCTCGTTATTGAAATTATAATTTCCTTCCAGGACGCTGCTTTATAAAGGATTTTCCTCTATAATCATATTGACAGCTGTGCACCATGCAGCGGGGTCAGAATCCGCGGTCCCAGGGTTAAAAGGCGGTAGCCAGAAACTTTTAGAAATTTGCACTAGCGACTGGTTGAACTCGCGCACGATGGTCGTAAGCTCTTGTACTGTTATAATTTATCCCACTTCTGATTTCGGCTTCACATTATGATTAGAGTTGAGGGCGTGTAATGAATATTCTCTCGAATTAGCCATCGTTGTTATACAATCGAGGTAATGTTGATTAGCATAAGTGTGATTAGCATAAGTGTGAGTATTACAGAATGGACAAGTAACCGCGGTGATTATATACTAATGGCAATAGTCTTAGGTTCGATAACGAACCGGGGTCAACGGGATGAGAAATATAATCTCTTCCAAAGTCTAAGTTGGACTCGTAGATAAAAACGTGAGGCACCCACTGATCGTAAAGATGTTATACTCGCTGATGATATCGCACGAGATTGATCTTCTCCGTCACAGTGATGCTGTAGAGGAAAACTATATGGGGTGTGTTTCAAGGTAAGAGATCATCGGATTCGTCTAGGAAAGTCTCCGCTCGGAAAGTGAGGGAAATGGACGTTGCTGTTAAATGGTTAATTTCTATGGTCGTAGCTGGAAAATGATGCTAGCCGCCCTTGAGAGTAAGTTCCTAGCGGGAAGCGTCGTACGCGAGGAAACCAGATCTCCCGTGTCTTCCTGTAGTACGTGACAGATTTACGGATTGTTAGGATGAAGACTATTTGTCAATTTGAAGGATCTTAGTTAGCTAAATCCTAAAATTTACAGCGGGTCCTCAGGCTAGCTGAAAAAATACTGTGAATGATACATCGACATCTGGCAATCATCTTCACCGAAGAATAGGGTCTGTGTGTCGCGAGCCACGGGGCAGAGACCGTTGGAATGTTTACTGTCAAGTATCGCTACAACTATTTCTTTTTAAGGAGAGCTATACAATTATTCTACACCTCTATTATGCAAAACGTTCATCCCGTGACCGTGGCTACGTTCTGCGGCTAGTTGTCGCCTTCAACCCAAGCTTATTATCGCAAATATCGAACAATTATAATCGGGTTAATTCACAAAGGTTTATAAGGACTAAAGATTCATAAAGATCGGATTAATTTATAAAGATTTCTAAAGACTAAAGACTTACAAAAACCGGTTTAATTTATAAAGATTTATAACGACAGTTATAAAGATAGTTTTGTGTAATTTTCCAAATAATTCCAAGGGGGAGACCTGGTGTCCTTTCATCTCCGACATATATATAAGCAAGCTGAGAGTTTTAGACATTCTAACATTGTCGTCTTTAATAATTTCGGAAGTGTGAAAATTATTCGTCGAAATATTTAGACGGGACTTCTTTACACAATACTTAAGAATACTAAACACTTAAACTAATCGTTCGTTATTGTAAGCATGGAACCTGGAGCGGGAGAAAGAATCGCGCGGGTTACGGTGCCTTCAATAATTGACAACGGGATATTACATTTATTTTGCCACTGTTAGGAAAATAACACCGAATTTCAGGCAAATTCTTCAAAAAATTGCATTTTGCGCGGTGCTGGGCTTGTTTCCACGCTAAAAGGGTCGTGCGTTACATTTGGCGTGTAAAATGAAGTGAAAACAGCGCTAGAACGTCAAAATATCTCAAATACGAGAGAAACAACAGCTAGTCATCACGAAAACCTTCAAATAATTACATTTTGCAAGGTCATGGGTTTGTTTCGATAAGGAAAAGTACGTGCACTACATTCGGAGTGTAAAATGGAGAGGAGTGAGCTTCCAAACGTCGCAACATCTCCAAAAGAAATGAAGTAACAGTTACTTTTCGTCAAAATCGACGAAACGTTGCATTTTGCGTGCTGCTGGGTTAGTTTCGACACTGACAGTGGCGTGCACTACATTCGGCGTGTCAAATGCAGTGAAAAGAGCGTTTAAACCTCGAAATATCTGCAAGGGCGAAGGAAATCGCAGACAGCTTTTCTCAAAATTGACCAAAGGTCGCGTATTGCGAGCTACTGAGCTTATTTCGACACTGAAAGTGGAGTGCACTACATTCGGCGTGTAAAACTGAGTGAAAGAAGCGTTTAAACGTCGAAATATCTCCAATGATAAGGAAATTACAGTTGTCACATTCCGCACTCCGCACGTGCCGTAACGGAAGCAAGCGAAAGCTACAGCATGCGAACAGCGCATATACGGTATAACAAAATAAAATACTTTAAGTAAACTAACAAGATATAGGTACATATATAAAATATAGAAAACCGATGTTAATAGCCATATTGTAAATATCGACATCCATTCAGGAATTCGTATCTATTATTAATTCTGGGATTGATTCTTTGCAAGATTCCTAACTCACGATTTAACATTTTATAGTAAATTATAACATTTGGTAAATTATCCACGATTTACGAAGATGTTTAGAGAAATATTGATCTTCCTTTATACTGCAATATATTGTGAACATGATTTTCCATGGCAAAGCCACCATTACTACTCTTAATTGTCAAACTCTAATTATATAAATTATAATTCTAATATCTAATTATATAAATCCTAATAAATCCTATTACTAACGAAAAGGAAGAAATAAGGATATATACATGTATGTTGGAGGTGAAAGGACAACGGGGCCCCCCGTTGGAATTACTTGGAAAACCTCAATACTGTAGCATTTACTAAATGATCCAGACACAGTCATTTGAAATTTGAAACAATGAGCTTAGGCTTGAGGCAACAACCGGTCGCCGAGCGTAGCCACGGTCACGGGATGAACGTTCCACCTAACAGAGATATAGATCCCCTGTAAAGAATTGGCCGTATCGACATTTGACAATAAACATTCCAACGGCCCTGTGGCTCGCCACACACAGATGGTCGCTAGATGTTAGTGCATTATTCATAATATGTTCAGATAGCCTGAGGAACCGCCACAAATCTTTGGATTTAGTTAACTAAGGTTCTTCAGATTGGCAAACAGTCTTTGTTCTATCAGCCCATAGATCCGTCGTCTATTGCGGGAGGATACGGGAGGTCTGCTCTCCTCACGTGCGACGCTCCCCGCTATGAGCTCTCTCTCAAGGGCGACTAGCATCCTTTTGCAACCGCCAACATAGAAATTAACCAATTAACAGCAATGTCCTTTTCCCTCACCTTCGGAGCAGAGGCTTTCCTCGACGAATCCGATGATCTCGTGCTCTTGGGCACACCCCATCATAGTTTTCCTCTGCAGCGTCATCGTGACGGAAAGTCATTCCCTTTCTTGCAGTCTCATTAGCCAGTTATCTAGTGTCCGTACGATCGGTGGATAATCCACGTCTCAATAAAGAGTTAGTGAAGCTATCCTTGTATCGCGAGGAGTAAGTCGAGTCCGACTTAGATTTTGAAGCAAAGTATATCCGTTATCCCGTGGACCGTGGATTCGTCATATCGAACCTAAGGTCATTGTCATTAGCGTTTAGTTACCGCGGCCACTTATCAATCTCGTAACATCTATACCTGTGTTAGTAAACGTTACTTCGATTGTGCGACAACGATAAATAATCCAGGTGAAGATTCATTACACGCCCCTAACCCAAGTCCTAACGCCAACCCTATATATATAGGGTTGGCGTTATATATATATATATATATATATATATATATATATATATATATATATATATATAATTTTGGTGGCAGCGGTGGGATACGCTCCACAGAGGATTAAAGTTCTTACGAGTATCAACTAAAATATAAGTAGAAAAATGTCGATCGCCCGAGACACGTCAAACGAAGATACACTTTTAGCGTTGGCGGAAAAATTGAAAGCGTGGGACAAAAACTTTCGAGTATTGACCAATATAAGTTTAAGACTCACCAAATTGGAGTAAGACATGCGTGTAAGTAGGCTAACGAACGAAAACGGAACACCCGTACCATCACCGATAACACCGCGAGAAACGAGATTGACCGATAATAACTACCAGCCGATTAAATTAAAGGACGCGATTGAACCGGTACCAGTGTTTGACGGATACCGTCAACCGACCGTCTGTGTTCCAATTCTTGAGGTCATGCGAGCGATTGCGAAGAATGATTCCTAGACGTCAAAAGCCCCAGTTAGTAAAATTACTAATGAATAAACTTCGCGGACATGCATTTCTCGCCGTGGAACACAGTGAAGTAGTGAGCTTAAACGATTTCGGGAATAAATTAAAAGATATGTTTGGCCTGGGAAAAACCGTTAACGAGTACAGGAGAGAGTTAGGAACGGTATTCCAACGACCAGGAGGAAATATATTAGATTACGTAGACCGCGTCAGAAACCTCAGATTAACTATAATTGATGGAGAAAGATGTGAGTACGGTTTCATATCACAAGATGTTCAAGATACGATCGATTGGGACACGAGGGAGGCTTTCGTCAAGGTTACTCGCTAACGAAGTATATCTACGAGTAAAGTTATCGTTACCAATCCTTAGAAGATGCGTATCGCCAAGCCATAAAAGCAACGCGGGAACTAAAACAAGAACGACAGAACGCGATACCAACGTCCGACACTTTCGAATAATTTCAACCGAAACAACATTCGTCCTAATAATAACTACACCAGGAACAACCGAAACAACGTTCGTCCTAATCGTTCAACGTTCGTGCGGGAACAACCGCAACGATCGAAGATCTGTACCGCTGTCGCAGAACCGTCCAAACACTCCGAGACGACAACCTATGTTATGCAACTATTGTAAGAAGCCCGAACATTTCGTAAGAGATTGCTACAGATTTAAAGCCACGGTAGACGCCGGAATAATAGTACCTTACGCGTCGGGGCAATCGGAAACCAGCCAACTCCTTCGAGAGCAAGGGGCAAACCTCGAAGGAGCAACGCTACGAACCGCCCAGGAGTTCAGGAGGCAACGAAAAGGCAGAGGCCTTCGGCAGCAAACGGAACGCGGATAACGACCCCCTCGATACCACAACCTATAAACAATACCCCAAAACCATCGCGCAATCGTGCACAGGAACGATCAGGGAACATGGAGAATCAGCAACGGAAAGGGAAGGCAATCCACGAGGTAATAAACAAAAAACACCAGGAATTGGACTCAGATTCGGACAACGACCTCTCCGGATTATTTCAATAAAGCCAAATAATTCTCTATGTACTCCAACTGCGCGAATAGCCTCCCCAGATTTAAGAACCAAAACAAGTTTACTACTAGACTCCGGATCAGAAATCAATATTATTAAGAAACGAGCGATCATCAACGAGCAAGAATCAATAGAAGTACGAGGAATTACGGCAACGAGCCTGGTCACCTTAGGGCAGACAGTAATACAGGTTGCGGGTCATCCAGTCAATTTTCATGTAGTTGATGACTCATTGCTGATCGATCAAGACGGAATCCTAGGATCTGAATTTTTTGCAGGTTGTGAAGCTCGTCTGCATTATGAACGAAGACGCATAAGTGGGGAAACATTTATGTTCCCTTCGATACGAGAGAAAAGATAATCGTGCCAAAACGTAGTTCGGTACCATGTTCAATCAACATTGCAAATCCGGAGGCAAACGAGGGATTTATTCCAAAAATCGAGTCAATTAGAGGAGTCTATTTTGGTAACGCGGTTGTGAGAAACCACAAGGGACGAGGTTACCTAAGGATAATAAATACCACATTGAGAGATTACGAATTTACCACTCCTACTATGGTAATCAAAGAATTGGAAAATACCACCTCGCTCCCTAGCATGACGTGCAACGTGATCTCGAAATCAAAGGAAAGCAGATTCGACAAAATAACCAAATTATTACGGCTCGAACACTTGAACAAAAAAGAGAGGAAAAACGTCGAAGAATTAATATAGAAGAATCAAGACAGATTTCATCTTCTGGAGACACACTAGAAGGAACTGAAGTTCTGGAACATCAAATAATTACAACGGGCGAGGTACCAATAAATGTTAAACAATATCGTAACAGGAGAAACACAAATCATCTGTAGCAGGACACAAAGGAGTGATGAAGACCTATCGAAGAATACGACTATACTATTATTGGGAAAATATGAAGAAGGAGATCCAGGAATATGTGAGATCATACAAAAAATGTCAATTGAAAAAGCTAACCAGAATAAAAACTAAACAACCGATGGTGCTCACTGATACGTCAGGCAAGGCTTTCGACAAAATTAGTATGGATATCGTCGGTCCATTGCCAAAAACACCAAAGGGAAATGAATACATACTGACAATTTAAGACCTATTGACTTATTATAATAATATTTAAATATTTATTTATTTAATTAATCGGGATTAATTTAATAAATATTTAATCGAGATTCCAATGGAAGGGACCTCTTCAGTTGGAATAGCAGACGTCTTCACAAAACAATTTATTTGCCGATTTGGGTCACCGAAAGGTATTCTTACTGATCAGGGAGCGAACTTTACCTCTTCACTGATGAAGAAGATGGCGAAGAGATTCCACATCAAGCAATACACCACGTCCGCATACCACCCACAAAGCAACGGTTCGATCGAAAGATCTCACCACGTGTTAATTGAATATCTCAAATTATACATTGACAATTCCAGCAATTAGGACGAATGGGTGGAACTAGCCATGTTTTCCTACAACACCGCCGTACACGAAGGAATGAAATTCTCTCTACACGAATTAGTGTTTGGGCATTTGGCCAGAGAACCCACTGTTGAAATGTTAATCGAAAAAAACATGGAACCAACATATGCAGAATATCTCAGGGACCTGTTCGATAAAATCAACATTGTGCAACAAATGGCAAGAGAAAATTTGATGAAATCCAAGTTGAGGTCAAAAGAATATTACGACAGACGAATCAACCCTCAAAATTTCAAAATAGGAGATCTAGTATATCTACTAAAGGAACCTAGCAAAAGAAAGTTATCCGATCAAGATACAGGACTGCATAAAGTGTCACAAAATTTTGCAGAATCAAAACATCAAGATTGTAGTGAAAGGATGTCCACGAATAGTACACCTGAACAAGTTAAAACTAGCACACAACCGAAATAGACAATAGTCAGACGATTTCAAGAGGTAACATAGCACAGTAGTATATAATATATCGCTGCTTGTCGAACAATGAAGATAGCGGAAACCTAAACGAAAGAAAAAAAAAAGAGATCACTATGTATTCTAGCTACTATTTAAATATAAAATGCATTAATTCAATAAAATAAAATATTGGAAAAGATTAAAAACCGAAAAGTACTTTGTAAATCGATGAGGTTTGTACACAATTAATTATTGTAGAAATTAATTATTGTAGAAATTAATGTATATGCAGAAATTCCACAGGAGCATACGACGGCCAGCTGAAACAAAAGGATAGATTAACCTCAATTGTCAACCACATTAAAGTCAAACTAAAAGAAGCTACAATAACAATCAATGATCAATGTTCGACAACAGACTTACAGTTGGCCAATAAAAAAAAACCGAGACCATCTTAGTTACAGGTATTAGAATACCAAAAATAATAAATATTAAGATTAACAATTATAACCTGCAAAAGGGAAGGAATGTTAATAAAACGCCTTGGAATAGCAATTGATAATAGTAGGAAATTCGCTACTCACATCGAAGGAGTATACACAAGAGCCGATGCAGCTACGAGAAACTTACCGCTAAATTTAAATGAACACGTATTGAAGCAGATACTACTGGAACAGTTAAGAAGGCAACAGGAAACTGGAAAACCAAGGAAGAATTAGTGACATTATAACAAAATAACTCAACATTGATGTAGCGGTCTCGGCAAACAAGAAAAGGGACAGACTATTCTACTATGTGGATACTTACAAATATAGTATTTTTTTTTTATTTACTTACAAACCTAGGATAAATAACGGTAGTCATAATAAGTGTTGACAATGTAACAAAGAAACAGATGATGCCTACATGTGCGACGCAGCTTATAGACTCGGAGACTAAAGTCGAAGAAGCTGTAAGCAATAATAACATAGTGAACGTTGTAACTAATAAGATATGGACTATCTTCAAACTGTGTTGTACAATTATGAAGTAACAACCAACTAATAAGGAAGTAAAATAGCCAAGGAATGAAAGAAGAGATTATAAATCAATCAAGATAAGTTAACCAAATACCAACAACATGAACGACTGGAATAAGAGGATAAGACACTACATTAACCTACATATTATTATACTAAGTTTAATATATAGAAATTAGTATTATAATACACAATGACAGTTGTTGATATGAAACACTATAAACATATTGAATTAAGTAAATTAAATGGCATTTCTAATACTTACAGATGTAAGATAAACAGAAGTACTCATAATAGATGCTGAGAATGTAACGAAGAACCAGACGATGCCAAACACGCACCATGTAAATGTTCCAAACAAGCGACACAGCATTGGAAAATAGAACTGGAGAAACTATAAACATAATAATTTAATAAGCAAGGTTTAACTAATAATATATAGATTAGCTATACCATACAAATATGAAATAACAGCAAATCACAAGAAGCAACGACAAATTAATAAGAAGGAAATAGAAACGCCCAATAAATACGGAAATAGGTTAGAAATCAATCAAGATAGGTTAACTGAGTATCAGCGACAATCATGATTAAAGTAAGAGATTATTATATGGTATTGAACTATTATATTATTATTATATTAAATCAGATTAATAATTATTATAATAAATCAGATATATTAAATCAATTAAACAAAGTTATACGAATATAAACTACTCGTAACAAAGCAGTTAAACAGTACAATTAATAATTTATAGATTTTAACAGCAATACAATCCACACACTATTACGTAACACACAGTATATATACACATTATAACAAATACAAAAACAATATTATTGTCATTTCAATTTTCAATTGCACTAAAATAGAGTTAAAAATAAGTAATAAACAAATAATAATTTCGGTATTAAATAAAAGTTACAAAACGCATCACTATACTCTTACTGGAGACATTCACAAGCGACCATTTTGGAAATAATACTGACTGTCGCAAACATGAATTAGTTTCTACGCGTGCGCAATGAAATATATACAATAATTATATACACTAGAATAAACATAAAATAATATTATTTCCATTTCAATTACAAGTTATTTACTAAAATAAAGCTACAAATAATTAACAGATAAATAATTAGTTCGATATTAATAAAAGTCACTATATACTAGGGACATTCACAAGCAGCTATTTTGGAATATGACACTGATCAACGCGTGCATGTAGTAACTTTTATGTTGCAAAACAAATTATATTTTCGATAAAGGAGATTATTTAATAAAATAGTAATAAAACAAATGGAAGATTGTAACAAAAAAATAATAATTAATACAATATAATACATCATTATTATATAGAAACAAGAATATTAAAAAATTAATAGAGATCAACCATAAAATGAAAAATAAATCAAAATTTTGTAACTAACTGCAGTTAACTACTGACTATTCATTGATGAATTAACGGAGAAGAATACACAATATACGTATGAAGCTAGAGGAGCGGCAGGAAAAGCAATCATACCAGTTAAGGATGAAAACCACACTAACAACAATAGCAGGAATACAGCGTCAAAGCTCTGGAACGGACTTATCGAATTTGGAACAATTAGTGCAGCAATACTTAAAATCTTCATATTAAAAATAATCAAAACAATAGTAGATATAGTTATACATGGATACCAACTACACGAGACTTGCAGATGTAGAATTGCCCTACTCGGAGCGATATGCGACTCAGGCACCCACCTATTACTATACATCAAAAGAAGGCACAACACCGTAGATCAAACAAAACAACCACAAGGAATATTAATCACACCGACCAGTATAGTGGGTAAACAACCAACAGTCACTACATCCGCTCTGAACGAAGTCAGAGACGCGCTCAGTCAAATTTCCTGTGGTAATTTGAACCCTAAGAGGGGGGGAGGGTATCACGTCCGGCGCCCGCACGTGCCGTAACGGAAGCAAGCGAAAGCTACAGCATGCTAACAGCGCACATACGGTATAACAAAATAAAATACTTTAAGTAAACTAACAAGATATAGGTACATATATAAAATATAGAAAACCGATGTTAATAGCCATATTGTAAATATCGACATCTATTCAGGAATTCGTATCTATTATTAATTCTGGGATTGATTCTTTGCAAGATTCCTAACTCACGATTTAACATTTTGTAGTAAATTATAACATTTGGTAGATTATCCACGATTTACGAAGATGTTTAGAGAAATATTGATCTTTCTTTATACTGCAATATATTGTGAACATGATTTTCCATGGCAAAGCTATCATTACTACTCTTAATTGTCAAACTCTAATTATATAAATCCTAACACTTTATTACTAACGAAAAGGAAGAAATAAGGATATATACATATATGTCGGAGATGAAAGGACAACGGAGAATTACTTTGAAAACCTCAATACTATAGCATTCACGAAATGACCCAGACACAGTAATTTGAAATTTGAAACAATGAGCTTAGGCTCGAGGCGACAACCGGTCGTCGAGCGTAGCCACGGTCATGGGATGAACGTTCCACCTAACAGAGATATGCCAATATTATGAGACACACGTTGTGTTAACAATCAAACCCCGAGCTGAAACAATGTTGCAGCTACGCGGGTCTGCCTAGCAACGGCGCCTACGATCTTGTTGGTATCCCCGACCAATATAAAACAAACGAACGCGATCATAAGGAGAGGAAAGTTTCCATCAGTCTAGCATTTTTGCGATCTCCTTGGAGAGTTACACATCGTTTTTATGCGCAGTATATATGCCGAGCGTCACAGCGAACGTTACTTTGTGTTTCAAAAATCTATTCTAAGTTTAACAAAGAGTTATCCCGTGGACCGTGGATTCGTCATATCGGACCTAAAGTCATTGTCATTAGCGTCTAATTACCGCAGTCTCTTGTGTCGATCTTGTATTATCTATATCTGTGATAATAAATGCTATTTCGATAGTACAACAACGATGAACAACCCAGGCAAAGATTCGTTACACGCCCCTAATCCAAGTCCTAATGTCAACCCGACATATATATATATATATATGGCATCGAGATATATATATGGCATCGAGGTATATATATGGCATCGAGGTATATATATGGTATCGAGATATAAGATTATTCTTACCCAAAGAATAGGGTCTGTGTGTGGCGAGCCACGGGACCGTTGGAATGTTTTATTGTCAAGTGTCGGTAAGGCCAATTCTTTAAAGGAAAGCTATGTAACTCCATATCTCTGTTAGGTGGAACGTTCATCCCATTCCGCAGCTACTCTCGGCAACCAGTTGTCGCCTCGCGCCTAAGCTCATTGTCTCAAGTTTCGAACGACTGTGTTTGGGTTATTTTGTAAATGCTACAGTATTGAGGTTTTCCAAGTAATTCCAAGGGGGGGGGGTGTTCTTTCATCTCCGACATATATATATGAAATTCACATTAGTAAATCGGACAATTAGTAATCTAATGAATATAATGAAATACGTATGTATATATATTATGGAATATATATAAATTTCACATTTAAACGGGACCAATTAGTGATCTAACCAGCAGGAAAATCTTCTACCACCGTTCTTGCTCACGGCCCTTCACACCAGCATCGCTTGCGCCTACTTCCTCCTCTTATGCTAGAAGAAAACAGAAGGAAATGGATGGAGGAAAACAAATATCAACCAAGGAACGAGCATGGAATAAATTCAGAGTGAGAAAATACATGCCTTTATAATTGAAGTAGATGTCAAAGACCCTACGCCTCCGTGTTCATAATTAAAGAAAACCGGAACGCATATCAAAACAATAGTTAGTGCACTTCGCACCACTTTCCAGAAAACAATAAATAAAAGTATATAATAAATACATAAATATTCAATAAAAGACTTTATTGAAGAGCACAAAACAATACGTGCTGCACGACCGAAAGTCAACGGAACAATGGGACAGCCGCTAACACGCGCTACTCTGCACGCGCGACCACCCCACCACGATCCTCCTACCAACACCCTGCGCGACAAGAAGGCGACATTTCTCACACAGTGAGACCAAGGACACACATACCAGCGGTATCTTGAGCGTTCCCACTAGCGTCAACGTATAAGGTCCCAAACGAAACTTCAGCAAAACTAGAGAATCCACATTCTATCACGTACGATCGGTGGGAAACTTGGACAGCCCCACTCTGAGTTCCATGGGAACAACTTGACACGTGACAAGTATTGCAAGGTAGATTTAGATATAAATATGCATAGCATCCTAAGCCAAGTTTCCAGAAAAAGTAAAATGGTGTCAGTCCGTCAAGTTTTTATCAGTTTCTAGAAAAAGTAAAACTGTGTTAGTCCGTCAGTTTATTGTCAGTCTGTTAGTCTGTTAGAAAAAACGTAAAACTACTAATCCATCAGTCCTCAGAACGAATAAGACAGTGTCAGTCTGTTAGTCCGTCAGAGAAAATCAATCGGTGTCAGTCTGCTAATAAAAATCATTCAGAAAAGTTAGTCCGAAAAGTTCCAACACGCGAGTTCATAGTTGAAATCACCTACAAGAGTATAACTCTAAGGGTGTTCATCCGTCAATCGAAACATTGTCGTTCGTCTACAAATCAATTGTTAACTAGTTAGTTTTAATCGCAATCGACGAGTCAACTAAGAATCTACAAATATTAATTGCGCTGACTGTAAGGTTGAAACAAGTTGTAAAGTGCGACGTAACGACGAGTTGTACATTGAGGACCTATTGCCTTCGCACGCATAACCAAGGTGAGAATTTCAAATTCTGTATACTTTGCTTCTCTGATAATTTCGGAGCTGTACGATATTAAGTACCCAAATAAAATTGTTCTTCGACAATCAAATTGACGATAGAATTTGTTAAACATATATCTAATACGGAAGATATCAAAGACATTGAAACGATAACGACAGTTCGCTGTGTTAACTAGTGATCGACACAACTATAGACGTTGCGTTGATTACGGCGTTTTCAATCATTGAAAACACTTACTGGTTTTCGTTCTTCTCCTCCCACTGTTAGCAATCACTGCTCATCTTTGGGCGAGGCTTATGAAACTCCACTAGTTATCCACAGTTCCATTATTAGATACCAAAAGCAAGAAAGAATCGTAGAGGTAGGAGTCACCTCAGTAAAAAACGAGTTGAATGTTGGTTAAAGCGACTATTAGCTGCCGAAATCAAAAGAGAAGAAAAGAAGTGGAAAGATGAACTAAGTTTAACCAGCGAAAGTTCCGATCCTAGTTTCTTCTCTGCGAACTCAACGATACCCGAACATTCGAGTGCGATCCTTATTATCTAGAACACCCACATTGTATGACAGCAATTGTCACAGCTCTGGCGAAGTCGAATTGAATAAATTTTGTTAATAGAAATCAACTAGTTTATTTCGAGCAACTTTAATCCTCTCCCGTGCCAGTATTCCTGCGTATAGCAGGTTAGTTGAAAAGTGGAATCGGCTTACCAGTGGCATTAGACTCTAGTTAACGCTACGTTAAGGCTTGGGTGGCTACGTTTCGTCGTAGGGCATCGTACAGATGTCCGTATTCGTTGATTGGTACATTGCGGATGGCCATTGCGGCTTTACCCGTAATTTTCCCGATTTTAATCATTTTGAGCAATATTGTTTGCTCGCTACACAAGGCTCGCACTTCGCGTACTTCGCGTATGAACTCTTATACTCCGATATCGTCTTCGCCGTTTAGCTGTGGGATGCATGCTACCGCGTTTTTGGCTCGTAAGCTCGGAGAGGAGAATCGCGGTAAACGGTCTTCGTAGGAGAGATAGTTATCTGCTTCTGATCGAGTTGGTGCGGATGGTGGGGGAGTTCTGTCTCTCGCGGTAACTTCGTCCGTAGTAATCATGGAGCCTAGTTCCGTATTAACGTCTTGTCCTATTGTAATTTTTGAGGTGTTCCTGTTTAACACCTCAATCTCTGCCGTACGTTTCTTGTTTTCACTGTCGGCTATCTGTCGCGTTTCTTCTACACGTCGCGTAAGAACTTCGATTTGTTTCTGTATCGCTTCAAGTATGGCACGAATCGAATTATCCATAACTCCGGTTGCAGAAGCGGTTTCCTTTTTGTCTTTTTGTGGCATGGACATGATTCTAATCAAGCTTATCGAGTTGGAACTATTGTTATTTGAGTTCGAAACGCTTGGAAAACTTGGTTTTCTCGCACTGTAACGCGAATATGAAGTCAGATTTTTAGCTTACCGTAGTAGCTATGGCCGTTGAAGAATTTCTGGGATGTTCCTTCTCTGGTTGGTTTTAGATTCCGAATCTTATTTGTAGGCTTGCTCTCCGCTGCCCGTAGTCCCCTCGTCTAGTTTCACCGTGATGGAACGTTGCAAGTTGTTACAGGGCTTCGTAGTAGCAAAGATTCGTAGTGGTCCGCTAATCCTTCGATCTTCAATGATGCGCGTACGCCGAAATCTTGATTTCGTTTTCACTGAATCGAATGGATCCTGCCAGGATCGCCAAAAATGTCGCGTAATTTTAAATGATCACAAATTAGTTCAGTAAAAGACTGACTTTATTAGTGGCACAGTCAGTTTTTGTTACAAAAGGATTACAAGAAGAACTATCCGGACTTGTCTCGTACCACCAAGGAGGAAAGCTCGGTGTGGGCGTGCCCTTTTGATCTTAGAACGCGGATTCGTTGTCCACGCTTTTCGGTAGAAAAGTGAGGGTAATGACCCGCGATGCCCATTGGTTAATAAATAAAACTGTAAAGACAAAGAAAACCAGACGTGGCTCGTGGGCATCCCGGTTCATGAGAAGTCTGTTATCTCGCCAGACACCCGCTTTCTCCGTAATAGGTAAGAGTGTACAACAAACATAAGGACTCTCCGTAAACTGAAGAAGTTTATGCGAAAAGAATTGAAACTGAACAGATTCGGTTTAAGGAATCTCCTTAGGTCTGTTGCGGGTCAGTGTGACAATGTATAGGTCTTGGCGCCGAGACCACGAAGAACCTCGCAAAGACCATCGCATCTGGCGTAACACGTGCTAAGCAGAAATTCGATCCGTGACACTGGCGACCAACTACATTCGGCGTGTAAAGTCGAGTGAGAAGAATGTTGAAACGTCAATATATCTTCAGAGGGAATGAAACTACTGTCAGTTCCCGTCAAAATCTACGAAAAATCGCGTTTTGTGAACTATTGCAATTGTTTCGACTCTAAAAGCGGTGTGCACTACATTCGGCGTGTAGAACTAAATGAAAGGAGCCTTTAAACGTAGAAATATCTCCAACGAGAAGGAAATGACAGTCAGTTTTCATCAAAACTGAACCGACCAATCAAAAAATCAAAAAATCGACCAATGAATGCGTTTTGCAAACAATTGGGCTTGTTTCAACGCTGAAAGCGGCGTACACCAAATTCGGCGCATGAATCGGAATGGAAAGAGTTTAAGAGCTGAAATATATCCAACGGGAAGAAAATTACAGTCAGTTTCCGTCGAAATCGAAGGAAGATCGCGTTTTGCGGACGATTGCGCGTGGTTTTGCAGCTAAACGCGACGTGCACTACATTCGGCGTGTAAAACTGAATGAGAGGAGCGTTTAAACGTAGAAATGTCTCGAACGTGAAAGAAATTATAGTCAGTTTTCGTCAATATCGAAGAATGATCGGATTTTGCGATCTGCTAGGCTTGCTTCGATGCTGAAAGTGGCGTGCAGTATATTCGTCGTGTAAAATGGAGCGAATAGAGCATTTTAACGTCGAAATGTCTCAAACGGGAAGGAAATTACAGTCGGTTTTCGTCAGCAACGACAAAAGATCTCGTTTTGCGAGCTATTGTGCTCAGTGCGCCGCTAAAAGCTGTGTGCATTACATTCGGTGTGTAAATCTGAGTGAAAGGAGCCTTTAAACGTCGACCTATCTCTAACGGGAAGGAAATTACAGTTAGTCTTTGTCAAATTCGTGTAAGGATCGCATTTTGTCTACTACTGGGCTTGTTTCGCCGCTAAACGAGACGTGCACTGCATTCGGCGTGTATAACTGAGTGAAACGAGCGATTGGACTTCGAAATATCACCAACGGGTAGGAAATTGCAGTTAGTTTTGGTCAAATTCAACGAAAGATCGCGTTTGGCGAACGATTGCGTGCGGTTTTGCTGCTAAAAGTGACGTGTACTACATTCGGCGTGTAAAACTGAGTGAAAGGAGAGAATAGACTGTGAAATGTCTCTAACGGAAAGTAAATTACCGTTTGTTTTGGTCAAAGTCAACGAAAGATCGCGTTTTGCGAGATATTGCGCATCGTTTTGCTGCTGAAACAGACGTGCACTAAATTCGGCGTGTAAAACTGTCGGAATGAAGTGTTTAAAAGTCGAAGTATCTCCAACGGGAAGGAAATTGCAGTTAGTTTTGGTCAAATTCAACGAAAGATCGCGTTTGGCGAACGATTGCGTGCGGTTTTGCTGCTAAAAGGGACGTGTACTACATTCGGCGTGTAAAACTGAGTGAAAGGAGAGAATAGACTGTGAAATGTCTCTAACGGAAAGTAAATTACCGTTTGTTTTGGTCAAAGTCAACGAAAGATCGCGTTTTGCGAGATATTGCGCATCGTTTTGCTGCTGAAACAGACGTGCACTAAATTCGGCGTGTAAAACTGTCGGAATGAAGTGTTTAAAAGTCGAAGTATCTCCAACGGGAAGGAAATTACAGACAGTTTACGTCAAAAATGACGAAAAATCGCGTTTTGCGAACGATTGCGCCTGGTTTTGCTGCTAAACGCGACGTGCACTGCATTCGGCGTGCAAACACGTCTGAAAGGGGCGTTTAAACGTCTAAATATCTCTAACGGGAACGAAATTATAGTCAGTTTTCGTCAAATTTGTGGAACGATTGCATTTTGCTATCTGCTGAGCTTGTTCCGACACTAAACGAGCCGTGCTCTAGATTCCGCGTCTAAAACTAAATGAAAGGTGCGTTTAAACTTTGAAATATTTCCAAGGGGAAGGAAATTACAGTTAGTATTCGTCAAAAACGGCGAAAGATCGCGTCTTGCGAACGATTGCGCATGGTTTTGCAGCTAAACGCGACGTGTACTACATTTGGCGTGTAAAACTGGATAATAGGAGCGCTTAAACGTAGAAATATCTACAACGGGAAAGAAATTACAGTCAGTTTTCGTCAAAATCGACGAAAGATCGTGTTTTGCGAGTATTGCGCGTGGTTTTGCAGCTGAGCGCGTCGTTCACAACATTCGGTGTGTAAAACTGAGTGAAAGGAGCGTCTAATCGTCGAAATACCTCCAATGGGAAAGAAATTCCAGTCAGTTTTCGACAAAATCGAGGAAACATCGCGTTTTGCCAACGATTGAGCGCGTTTCTGCTGCTAAACGCGACGTGCACTTCATTCGGCGTCTAAAACTGATTGAAAGGAGCGTTTGAACGTCGAAATATCTACAAGAGGAAAGAAATTCCAGTCAGTTTTCGTCAAAATCGAAGAAAGTTGGCGTTTTGCGAATTATAGCTTGTGGTTTTGCAGCTAAACGCGACATGCACTATACTCGGCGAGTAAAACTGAATGAATGGAGCGTTTAAACGTCGAAATACCTACAACGGGAAGGAAATTTCATTCAGTTTTGTTCAAAATCGAAGAAAGATCGTGTTTTGCGAGTATTGGGTGTGGTTTTGCAGCTAAACGCGACGTGCACTATACCCGGCGAGTAAAACTGAATGAATGGAGCGTTTAAACGTCGAAATACCTCCAATGGGAAAGAAATTCCAGTCAGTTTTCGTCAAAATCAAAGAAAGATCGCGTTTTGCGAACGATTGCGCGTGGTTTTGCAGCTAAACGAGACGTGCACTATATTTGACGTGTACAACTGTGTGAAAGGAGCGTTTAAACGACGAAATATCTCCAACGCGAAGGAAATTACGGTCATTTTTCGTTAAAATCGACGAAAGATGGCGTTCTGCGTGGTATTGCGCGTGGTTTTGCAGCTAGACGCGACGTGCACCACATTCGACGTGCAAAAGTGAGTGAATGGAACGTTTACACGTCGAAATACCTCCAACAGGCAGGAAATTTGAGGCATTTGTCGTTATAATCGACGCAAAGATCGCGTTTTGAGAACGAATGCGCGTGGTTTGAGCGCTAAAAGTGAAGTGCACTGCATTCGTCGTGTAAAACTGAGTTTGAGGAGCGATGAAAAGACGAAATATCTCCTACGGGAAGGAAATTACAGACATTTTTCGTTAAAATAGGCGAAAGATCGCGTTTTGAGAACTATTGCGCCTGGTTTTGCAGCTAGACGCGACGTGCACCACATTCGGTGTGTCAAATTGAGTAAAAGGATCGTTTAAACGTCGAAAATATCTCCAGCGGGAAGGACATTACAGTCATTTTTCGATAACACCGACTAAATATCGCGTTTTGCGGGCCATTGCGCGTGGTTTTGCGGCTAGATGCGACGTGCACTACATTCAGCGTGTAAAAGTCAGTGAAAGGAGCGTATAAACGTCGGAACACATGCAACGGGAAGGAAATTACAGACACTTTACGTGAAAATCGACGAAATATCCCGTTTTGCGCGCTACTGTGTGCGTGGTGTTGCAGCTGAACGCGACGTGCACTACATTGGGCGTGTAAAACTGAGTGAAAGGAGCGATTAAACGTCGAAATATCTGCAACGGGAATGAAATTACGGACATTTTTCGTTAAAATCGAAAAATGATCGCGTTTTGAGAACGATTGCGCATGGTTTTGCAGCTAAACGCGACGTGTACTACATTCGACGTGTAAAGCTGGATAATAGGAGCGCTTAAACGTAGAAATATCTACAACGGCAAAGAAATTACAGTCAGTTTTCGTCAAAATCGACGATAGATCGTGTTTTGCGAGTATTGCGCGTGGTTTTGCCAGCTGTGCGCGACGTTCACAACATTCGGCGTGTAAAACTGAATAAAAGGAGCGCTTAACCGTCGAAATATCTACAACGCGAAGGAAATTACATCCAGTTTTCGTTAAAATCGACGAAAGATATCGTTTTGCGAATGATTGCGCGTTTCTGGGTACTAAAAGCGACGTGCACCACATTCGGGGTGTAAAACTGAGTGAAAGGAGCGTCTAATCGTCGAAATACGTCCAACGCGAAGGAAATTACAGTCAGTTTTCGTCACAATCGGCGAAAGATCGCGTTTTGAGAACAATTGCGCGTGGTTTTGCTCCTAGACGCTACGTGCACCACATTTGGCCTGTAGAACTGAGTGAAAGGAGCGTTTAAACGGCGAAATATCTCCAACGGCAAGGAAATTACGGTCATTTTTCGATAAAATCAACGAAATATCGCGTTTTGCAGGCTATTACGTGTGGTTTTGCAGCTAGACGCGTCGTGCACCACATTCGGCGTGTAACACTGAGTGAAAGGAGCGTTTAAACGTCGAAATAGCTCTAACGGTAAGGAAATTACGGACATTTTTCGTTAAAATCGACGAAAGATCGCGTTTTGCGAGCTACTGCGCGTGGTTTTGCAGCTAGACGCGTCGTGCACCACACTTGGCGTGTAAAACTGAGTGAATGGAGCATTTAAACGTCGAAATATCTCCAACGGGAAGGAAATTACAGACATTTTTCGTTAATATCGAAGAAAGATCGAGTTTCGAGAACGATTGTGCGTGGTTTTGCAGCTAGACACGACGTGCACCACATTCGGCGTGTAAAACTGAGTGAAAGAATCGTTTGAACGTCGGAATACCTCCAACGTGAAGGAAATCATAGTCATTTTTCGTTAAAATCGACGAAAGGTCGCGTTTTGCGTGCTATTGCGCGTGGTTTTGCAGCTAGACGCGACGTGGATTACACTTATCGTGAAATACTGAGTGAAAGGAGCGTTTAAACATAAGAAATACCTCCAACGGAAAGGAAATTACGGACATGTTTCGTTAAAAACGACGATAGATCGCGTTTTGCCAGCTATTGTGTGTGGTTTTGCAGCTAGACGCGACGTGGATTACCCTCATCGTGAAGAACTGAGTGAAAGTAGCGTTTAATCGCCGAAATACCTCCAACGGGAAGGGAATTACAGACATTTTTCGTTAAAATCGACGATAGATCGCATTTTGCGAGCTACTGCGCGTGGTTTAGCAGCTAGACGTGACGTGGATTACGCTTATCGTGAAAAACTGAGTGAAAGTAGCCTTTAATCGTCGAAATTTCTCCAACGGGTCAGAAATTACAGACATTTTGCGTTAAAATCGAGGAAAGATCGCATTTCAAGAGTAATTGCGCATAGTTTGCTGCTAAACGCGACGACCACTACATTCGACTAGCAAAACTGAATGAAATGAGCGTTTAAACGTCGAAATACCTCCAACAGGGAGGAAATTCCAGGCATTTTCCGATATAATCGGCGGAAAGATCGCGTTGTGCGAGCTGTTGCGCATGGTTTTGCAGCTAAACGCGACGTAAAATGTCTGTAATTCCCTTCTCGTTGGAGGTATTTCGACGTTTAAACGCTCCTTTCACTCAGTCTTACGCGCCGAATGTGGTGCACGTCGCGTCTAGCTGCAAAACCACGCGCAGTAGCTCGCAAAACGCGATCTTTCTTCGATTTTAACCAAAAATGTCTGTAATTTCCTTCCCGTTGGAGGTATTTCGACGTTTAAACGCTCCAATCATTCAGTTTTACACGCCCAATGTTGTGCACGTCGCGTTTAGCTGCAAAACTACGGGCATTCGTTCTCAAAACGCGATCTTTCGTCGATTTTAGCGAAAAATGACAGTAATTTCCTTCCCGTTGGAGGTATTTCGACGTTTAAACGCTCCAGTCATTCAGTTTTACACGCCCAATGTAGTGCACATCGCGTTTAGCTGCGAAACTACGTGCATGCGTTCTCAAAACGCGATCTTTCGTCGATTTTGATGAAAAATGACTGTAATTTCTTTCCCGTTGGAGATATTTCGACGTTTAAACGCGCCTCTCACTCAGTATTACACGCCGAATGTATTGCACGTCGCGTCCAGCTGCAAAACCACGCATAATAGCACGCAAAACGCGATCTTTCGTGGATTTTGAGGAAAAATGGATGTAATTTCCTTCCCGTTGGAGATATTTCGACGTTTTAACCCTCCTTTCACTCAGTTTTACACGCCGAATGTGGTGCACGTCGCGTCTATATGCAAAACCACGCGCAATATCTCGTAAAACGCGATATTTCGTCGATTTTAACGAAGAACGACTGTAATTTCTTTCCCGTTGGAGATATTTCGACGTTTAAACGCGCCTTTCACACAGCTTTACACGCCGAATGTATTGCACGTCGCTTCTATATGCAAACCCACGCGCAATATCTCGTAAAACGCGATACTTCGTCGATTTTTACGAAGAACGACTGTAATTTCTTTCCCGTTGGAGATATTTCGACGTTTAAACGCGCCTTTCACTCAGCTTTACATGCAGAATGTATTGCACGTCGCGGTCAGCTGCAAAACCATGCGCAATAGCTCGCAAAACGCGATCTTTCGTCGATTTTGAGGAAAAATTTCTGTAATATCCTTCCCGCTGGAGATATTTCGACGTTTAAACGCGTCTTTCACTCAGTTTTACACGCAGAATGTAGTGCACGTCGCGTCTAGATGCAAACCACGTGCAATATCTCGCAAAACGCGATCTATCGCCGATTTTGATGAAAAATGACAGTAATTTCTATCCTGTTGGAGATATTTCGACGTTTAAACGCACCTTCCACTCGTTTTTACTCGCCGAATGTATTGCACGTCGCGTGTATATGCAAAATCACGTGCAATATGTGGTAAAACGCGATATTTCGTCGATTTTACCGAAAAATGTCTGTAATTTCCTTCCCGTTGGAGATATTTCGACGTTTAAACGCTCCTTTCACTCAGTTTTACCCGCCGAATGTATTGCACGTCGCGTGTATATGCAAAACCACGCGCAATATCTCGTAAAACGCGATACTTCGTCGATTATAACGAAGAACGACTGTAATTACTTTCCCGTCGGAGACATTTCGACGTTGAAACGCTCATTTCACTCAGTTTTACACGCAGAATGTAGTGCACGTCGCGTCTATATGCAAACCACGTGCAATATCTCGCAAAACGCGATCTATCGTCGATTTTGACTAAAAATGACTCTAATTTCCTTCCCGCTGTAGGTATTTCGACGCTGAAACGCTTCTTTCACACAGTTTTACACGCCGAATGTATTGCACGTCGCGTCTAGCTGCAAAACCACGCATAATAGCACGCAAAACGCGATCTTTCGTGGATTTTGAGGAAAAATGGATGTAATTTCCTTCCCGCTGGAGATATTTCGACGTTTTAACCCTCCTCTCATTCAGTTTTACACGCCGAATGTGGTGCACGTCGCGTCTAGCTGCAAAACCACGCGCAATATATCGTAAAACGCGATATTTCGTCGATTTTGATGAGAAATGACTGTAATTTCTTTCCCGTTGGAGATATTTCGACGTTTAAACTCTCCTTTCACTCAGTTTTACACGCTGAATCTATTGCACGTAGCGTCTATATACAAAGCCACGCGCAATATCTCGTAAAACGCGATATTTCGTCGATTTTAACGCAAAATGTCTGTAATTTCTGACCCGTTGGAGAAATTTCGACGATTAAAGGCTACTTTCACTCAGTTTTTCACGATAAGCGTAATCCACGTCACGTCTAGCTGCTAAACCACGCGCAGTAGCTCGCAAAATGCGATCTATCGTCGATTTTAACGAAAAATGTCTGTAATTCCCTTCCCGTTGGAGGTATTTCGGCGATTAAACGCTACTTTCACTCAGTTCTTCACGATGAGGGTAATCCACGTCGCGTCTAGCTGCAAAACCACGCACAATAGCTGGCAAAACGCGATCTATCGTCGTTTTTAACGAAACATGTCCGTAATTTCCTTTCCGTTGTAGGTATTTCTTATGTTTAAACGCTCCTTTCACTCAGTATTTCACGATAAGTGTAATCCACGTCGCGTCTAGCTGCAAAACCACGCGCAATAGCACGCAAAACGCGACCTTTCGTCGATTTTAACGAAAAATGACTATGATTTCCTTCACGTTGGAGGTATTCCGACGTTCAAACGATTCTTTCACTCAGTTTTACACGCCGAATATGGTGCACGTCGTGTCTAGCTGCAAAACCACGCACAATCGTTCTCGAAACTCGATCTTTCTTCGATATTAACGAAAAATGTCTGTAATTTCCTTCCCGTTGGAGATATTTCGACGTTTAAATACTCCATTCACTCAGTTTTACACGCCAAGTGTGGTGCACGACGCGTCTAGCTGCAAAACCACGCGCAGTAGCTCGCAAAACGCGATCTTTCGTCGATTTTAACGAAAAATGTCCGTAATTTCCTTACCGTTAGAGCTATTTCGACGTTTAAACGCTCCTTTCACTCAGTTTTACCCGCCGAATGTGGTGCACGACGCGTGTATATGCAAAACCACGCGCAATATCTCGTAAAACGCGATACTTCGTCGATTATAACGAAGAACGACTGTAATTACTTTCCCGTCGGAGACATTTCGACGTTGAAACGCTCATTTCACTCAGTTTTACACGCAGAATGTAGTGCACGTCGCGTCTATATGCAAACCACGTGCAATATCTCGCAAAACGCGATCTATCGTCGATTTTGACTAAAAATGACTCTAATTTCCTTCCCGCTGTAGGTATTTCGACGCTGAAACGCTTCTTTCACACAGTTTTACACGCCCAATATGTTGCACGTCGCGTCTAGATGCAAAACCGTGCGCAATAGCCCGCAGAACGAGATCTTTCGTCGATTTTGACGAAAAATGACTGTAATTTCCTTCCCGCTGGAGATATTTCGACGTTTATACGCTCCTTTCACTCAGTTTTACACGCCCAATATGTTGCACGTCGCGTCTAGATGCAAAACCACGCGCAATGTATCGCAAAACGCGATCTATCGTCGATTTTGATGAAAAATGACAGTAATTTCTATCCTGTTGGAGATATTTCGAAGTTTAAACGCTCCTTTCACTCAGTTTTACACGCCGAATGTGGTGCACGTCGGGGCTAGCTGCAAAACCGTGCGCAATAGCCCGCAGAACGAGATCTTTCGTCGATTTTGACGAAAAATGACTGTAATTTCCTTCCCGCTGGAGATATTTCGACGTTTATACGCTCCTTTCACTCAGTTTTACACGCCGAATTTGGTGCACGTCGCGTCTAGCTGCAAAACCACGCGCAATATATCGTAAAACGCGATATTTCGTCGATTTTAACGAAGAACGGCTGTAATTTCTTTCCCGTTGGAGATATTTCGACGTTTAAACGCGTCTTTCACTCAGTTTTACCCGCCGAATGTATTGCACGTCGCGTCTAGATGCAAAACCACGTGCAATGTATAGTGAAACGCGATATTTCGTCCATTTTATCGAAGAATGACTGGAATTTCTTTCCGTTTGCAGATATTTCGACGTTTAAACGCTCCTTTCACTCAGTTTTACACGCTGAATGTATTGCACGTCGCGTCTATATGCAAAACCACGCGCAATATCTCGTAAAACGCGATATTTCGTCGATTTTAACGAAGAACGGCTGTAATTTCTTTCCCGTTGGAGATATTTCGACGTTTAAACGCCCATTTCACTCAGTTTTACACGCCGAATGTATTCCACGTCGCGTGTAGATGCAAAACCACGTGCAATGTATCGTAAAACGCGATATTTCGTAGATTTTGATGAAAAATGACTGTAATTTCTATCCCGTTGGAGATATTTCGACGTTTAAACGCTCATTTTACTCAGTTTTACACGCCGAATTTATTGCACGTCGCGTCTAGATGCAAAACCACGTGCAATGTATAGTGAAACGCGATATTTCGTCCATTTTATCGAGGAATGACTGTCCTTTCACTCAGTTTTACACGCCGAATGTGGTGCACGTCGCGTCTAGCTTCAAAACAACGCGCAATATATCGTAAAACGCGATATTTCGTCGATTTTGATGAAAAATGACTGTATTTTCTATCCCGTTGGAGATATTTCGACGTTTAAACGCTCATTTTACTCAGTTTTACACGCCGAAGGTAGTGCACGTCGCGTCTAGCTTCAAAACAACGCGCAATATATCGTAAAACGCGATATTTCGTCGATTTTGATGAAAAATGACTGTATTTTCTATCCCGTTGGAGATATTTCGACGTTTAAACGCTCCTTTCCCTCAGTTTTACACGCTGAATGTATTGCACGTCGCGTCTATATGCAAAACCACGCGCAATATCTCGTAAAACGCGATATTTCGTCGATTTTAACGAAGAACGGCTGTAATTTCTTTCCCGTTGGAGATATTTTGACGTTTAAGCGCGCATTTTACTCAGTTTTACACGCCGAATGTATTGCACGTCGCGTCTAGATGCAAAACCACGTGCAATGTATAGTAAAACGCGATATTTCGTCCATTTTATCGAAGAATGACTGGAATTTCTTTCCGTTTGCAGATATTTCGACGTTTAAACGCTCCTTTCACTCAGTTTTACACGCTGAATGTATTGCACGTCGCGTCTAGATGCAAAACCACGCGCAATATCTCGTAAAACGCGATATTTCGTCGATTTTAACGAAGAACGGCTGTAATTTCTTTCCCGTTGGAGATATTTCGACGTTTAAGCGCTCATTTTACTCAGTTTTACACGCCGAAGGTATTCCACGTCGCGTCTAGATGCAAAACCACGCGCAATATCTCGTAAAAAGCGAAATTTCGTCGATTTTAACGAAGAACGGCTGTAATTTCTTTCCCGTTGGAGATATTTCGACGTTTAAACGCCCATTTCACTCAGTTTTACACGCCGAATGTGGTGCACGTCGCGTCTAGCTTCAAAAGAACGCGCAATATATCGTAAAACGCGATATTTCGTCGATTTTGATGAAAACTGACTGTAATTTCTATCCCGTTCGAGATATTTCGACGTTTAAACGCTCATTTTACTCAGTTTTACACGCCGAATGTATTGCACGTCGCGTCTAGATGCAAAACCACGTGCAATGTATAGTGAAACGCGATATTTCGTCCATTTTATCGAAGAATGAATGGAATTTCGTTCCGTTTGCAGATATTTCGACGTTTAAACGCTCCTTTCACTCAGTATTACACGCTGAATGTGTTGCACGTCGCGTCTAGATGCAAAACCACGCGCAATATCTCGTAAAACGCGATATTTCGTCGATTTTAACGAAGAACGGCTGTAATTTCTTTCCCGTTGGAGATATTTCGACGTTTAAGCGCTCATTTTACTCAGTTTTACACGCCGAATGTATTCCGCGTCGCGTCTAGATGCAAAACCACGCGCAATATCTCGTAAAACGCGATATTTCGTCGATTTTAACGAAGAACGGCTGTAATTTCTTTCCCGTTGGAGATATTTCGACGTTTAAGCGCTCATTTTACTCAGTTTTACACGCCGAATGTATTCCACGTCGCGTCTAGATGCAAAACCACGCGCAATATCTCGTAAAACGCGATATTTCGTCGATTTTAACGAAGAACGGCTGTAATTTCTTTCCCGTTGGAGATATTTCGACGTTTAAACGCCCATTTCACTCAGTTTTACACGCCGAATGTGGTGCACGTCGCGTCTAGCTTGAAAACAACGCGTAATATATCGTAAAACGCGATATTTCGTCGATTTTGATGAAAAATGACTGTAATTTCTATCCCGTTGGAGATATTTCGACGTTTAAACGCTCATTTTCCTCAGTTTTACACGCCGAATTTATTGCACGTCGCGTCTGGATGCAAAACCACGTGCAATGTATAGTGAAACGCGATATTTCGTACATTTTATCGAAGAATGACTGGAATTTCTTTCCGTTTGCAGATATTTCGACGTTTAAACGCTCCTTTCACTCAGTTTTACACGCTGAATGTATTGCACGTCGCGTCTATATGCAAAACCACGCGCAATATCTCGTAAAACGCGATATTTCGTCGATTTTAACGAAGAACGGCTGTAATTTCTTTCCCGTTGGAGATATTTCGACGTTTAAACGCTCATTTTACTCAGTTTTACACGCCGAATTTATTGCACGTCGCGTCTAGATGCAAAACCACGTGCAATGTATAGTGAAACGCGATATTTCGTCCATTTTATCGAGGAATGACTGTCCTTTCACTCAGTTTTACACGCCGAATGTGGTGCACGTCGCGTCTAGCTTCAAAACAACGCGCAATATATCGTAAAACGCGATATTTCGTCGATTTTGACGAAAAATGACTGTATTTTCTATCCCGTTGGAGATATTTCGACGTTTAAACGCTCATTTTACTCAGTTTTACACGCCGAAGGTAGTGCACGTCGCGTCTAGCTTCAAAACAACGCGCAATATATCGTAAAACGCGATATTTCGTCGATTTTGATGAAAAATGACTGTATTTTCTATCCCGTTGGAGATATTTCGACGTTTAAACGCTCCTTTCCCTCAGTTTTACACGCTGAATGTATTGCACGTCGCGTCTATATGCAAAACCACGCGCAATATCTCGTAAAACGCGATATTTCGTCGATTTTAACGAAGAACGGCTGTAATTTCTTTCCCGTTGGAGATATTTCGACGTTTAAACGCCCATTTCACTCATTTTACACGCCGAATGTGGTGCACGTCGCGTCTAGCTTCAAAACAACGCGCAATATATCGTAAAACGCGATATTTCGTCGATTTTGATGAAAAATGACTGTAATTTCTATCCCGTTGGAGATATTTCGACGTTTAAACGCTCATTTTACTCAGTTTTACACGCCGAAGGTAGTGCACGTCGTGTCTAGATGCAAAACCACGTGCAATGTATAGTGAAACGCGATATTTCGTCCATTTTATCGAAGAATGACTGGAATTTCTTTCCGTTTGCAGATATTTCGACGTTTAAACGCTCCTTTCACTCAGTTTTACACGCTGAATGTATTCCACGTCGCGTCTAGATGCAAAACCACGCGCAACATCTCGTAAAACGCGATATTTCGTCGATTTTAACGAAGAACGGCTGTAATTTCTTTCCCGTTGGAGATATTTCGACGTTTAAACGCTCATTATGCTCAGTTTTACACGCCGAATGAATTGCACGTCGCGTCTAGTTGCAAAACCACGCGCAATATCTCGTAAAACGCGATATTTCGTCGATTTTAACGAAGAACGGCTGTAATTTCTTTCCCGTTGGAGATATTTCGACGTTTAAACGCCCATTTCACTCATTTTACACGCCGAATGTGGTGCACGTCGCGTCTAGCTTCAAAACAACGCGCAATATATCGTAAAACGCGATATTTCGTCGATTTTGATGAAAAATTACTGTATTTTCTATCCCGTTGGAGATATTTCGACGTTTAAACGCTCATTATACTCAGTTTTACACGCCGAATGAATTGCACGTCGCGTCTAGTTGCAAAACCACGCGCAATATCTCGTAAAACGCGATATTTCGTCGATTTTAACGAAGAACGGCTGTAATTTCTTTCCCGTTGGAGATATTTCGACGTTTAAGCGCTCATTTTACTCAGTTTTACACGCCGAATGTATTCCACGTCGCGTCTAGATGCAAAACCACGTGCAATGTATCGTAAAACGCGATATTTCGTAGATTTTGATGAAAAATGACTGTAATTTCTATCCCGTTGGAGATATTTCGACGTTTAAACGCTCCTTTCACTCAGTTTTACACGCTGAATGTATTGAACGTCGCGTCTATATGCAAAACCACGCGCAATATCTCATAAATCGCGATATTTCGTCGATTTTAACGAAGAACGGTTGTAATTTCTTTCCCGTTGGAGATATTTCGACGTTTAAGCGCTCATTTTACTCAGTTTTACACGCCGAATGTATTCCACGTCGCGTCTAGATGCAAAACCACGCGCAATATCTCGTAAAACGCGATATTTCGTCGATTTTAACGAAGAACGGCTGTGATTTCTTTCCCGTTGGAGATATTTCGACGTTTAAACTCCCATTTCACTCAGTTTTACACGCCGAATGTGGTGCACGTCGCGTCTAGTTTCAAAACAACGCGCAATATATCGTAAAACGCGATATTTCGTCGATTTTGATGAAAAATGACTGTATTTTCTATCCCGTTGGAGATATTTCGACGTTTAAACGCTCATTTTACTCAGTTTTACACGCCGAATGTATTGCACGTCGCGTCTAGATGTAAAACCACGTGCAATGTATAGTGAAACGCGATATTTCGTCCATTCTATCGAAGAATGACTGGAATTTCTTTCCGTTTGCAGATATTTCGACGTTTAAACGCTCCTTTCACTCAGTTTTACACGCTGAATGTATTGAACGTCGCGTCTATATGCAAAACCACGCGCAATATCTCATAAAACGCGATATTTCGTCGATTTTAACGAAGAACGGCTGTAATTTCTTTCCCGTTGGAGATATTTCGACGTTTAAGCGCTCATTTTACTCAGTTTTACACGCCGAATGTATTCCACGTCGCGTCTAGATGCAAAACCACGCGCAATATCTCGTAAAACGCGATATTTCGTCGATTTTAACGAAGAACGGCTGTAATTTCTTTCCCGTTGGAGATATTTCGACGTTTAAACGCCCATTTCACTCAGTTTTACACGCCGAATGTGGTGCACTTCGCGTCTAGCTTCAAAACAACGCGCAATATATCGTAAAACGCGATATTTCGTCCATTTTATCGAATAATGACTGGAATTTCTCTCCGTTTGCAGATATTTCGACGTTTAAACGCTCCTTTCACTCAGTTTTACACGCCGAATGTATTGCACGTCGCGTCTAGATGCAAAACAACGCGCAATATATCGTAAAACGCGATATTTCGTCGATTTTGATGAAAAATGACTGTAATTTCTATCCCGTTGGAGATATTTCGACGTTTAAACGCTCATTTTACTCAGTTCTACACGCCGAATGTATTGCACGTCGCGTCTAGATGCAAAACCACGTGCAATGTATAGTGAAACGCGATATTTCGTCCATTTTATCGAAGAATGACTGGAATTTCTTTCCGTTTGCAGATATTTCGACGTTTAAACGCTCCTTTCACTCAGTTTTACACGCTGAATGTATTGAACGTCGCGTCTATATGCAAAACCACGCGCAATATCTCATAAAACGCGATATTTCGTCGATTTTAACGAAGAACGGCTGTAATTTCTTTCCCGTTGGAGATATTTCGACGTTTAAGCGCTCATTTTACTCAGTTTTACACGCCGAATGTATTCCACGTCGCGTCTAGATGCAAAACCACGTGCAATATATAGTGAAACGCGATATTTCGTCCATTTTATCGAAGAATGACTGGAATTTCTTTCCGTTTGCAGATATTTCGACGTTTAAACGCTCCTTTCACTCAGTTTTACACGCTGAATGTATTGAACGTCGCGTCTATATGCAAAACCACGCGCAATATCTCATAAAACGCGATATTTCGTCGATTTCAACGAAGAACGGCTGTAATTTCTTTCCCGTTGGAGATATTTCGACGTTTAAGCGCTCATTTTACTCAGTTTTACACGCCGAATGTATTCCACGTCGCGTCTAGATGCAAAACCACGCGCAATATCTCGTAAAACGCGATATTTCGTCGATTTTAACGAAGAACGGCTGTAATTTCTTTCCCGTTGGAGATATTTCGACATTTAAACGCCCATTTCACTCAGTTTTACACGCCGAATGTGGTGCACTTCGCTGCTAGCTTCAAAACAACGCGCAATATATCGTAAAACGCGATATTTCGTCCATTTTATCGAATAATGACTGGAATTTCTCTCCGTTTGCAGATATTTCGACGTTTAAACGCTCCTTTCACTCAGTTTTACACGCCGAATGTATTGCACGTCGCGTCTAGATGCAAAACAACGCGCAATATATCGTAAAACGCGATATTTCGTCGATTTTGATGAAAAATGACTGTAATTTCTATCCCGTTGGAGATATTTCGACGTTTAAACGCTCATTTTACTCAGTTCTACACGCCGAATGTATTGCACGTCGCGTCTAGATGCAAAACCACGTGCAATGTATAGTGAAACGCGATATTTCGTCCATTTTATCGAAGAATGACTGGAATTTCTTTCCGTTTGCAGATATTTCGACGTTTAAACGCTCCTTTCACTCAGTTTTACACGCTGAATGTATTGAACGTCGCGTCTATATGCAAAACCACGCGCAATATCTCATAAAACGCGATATTTCGTCGATTTTAACGAAGAACGGCTGTAATTTCTTTCCCGTTGGAGATATTTCGACGTTTAAGCGCTCATTTTACTCAGTTTTACACGCCGAATGTATTCCACGTCGCGTCTAGATGCAAAACCACGTGCAATATATAGTGAAACGCGATATTTCGTCCATTTTATCGAAGAATGACTGGAATTTCTTTCCGTTTGCAGATATTTCGACGTTTAAACGCTCCTTTCACTCAGTTTTACACGCTGAATGTATTCCACGTCGCGTCTAGATGCAAAACCACGCGCAACATCTCGTAAAACGCGATATTTCGTCGATTTTGATGAAAAATTACTGTATTTTCTATCCCGTTGGAGATATTTCGACGTTTAAACGCTCATTATACTCAGTTTTACACGCCGAATGAATTGCACGTCGCGTCTAGTTGCAAAACCACGCGCAATATCTCGTAAAACGCGATATTTCGTCGATTTTAACGAAGAACGGCTGTAATTTCTTTCCCGTTGGAGATATTTCGACGTTTAAGCGCTCATTTTACTCAGTTTTACACGTCGAATGTATTCCACGTCGCGTCTAGATGCAAAACCACGTGCAATGTATCGTAAAACGCGATATTTCGTAGATTTTGATGAAAAATGACTGTAATTTCTATCCCGTTGGAGATATTTCGACGTTTAAACGCTCATTATACTCATTTTTACACGCCGAATGTATTGCACGTCGCGTGTAGTTGCAAAACCACGTGCAATGTATAGTGAAACGCGATATTTCGTCGATTTTATCGAAGAATGACTGGAATTTCTTTCCGTTTGCAGATATTTCGACGTTTAAACGCTCCTTTCCCTCAGTTTTAGACGCTCAATGTATTGCACGTCGCGTCTATATGCAAAACCACGGGCAATATCTCGTAAAACGCGATATTTCGTCGATTTTAACGAAGAACGGCTGTAATTTCTTTCCCGTTGGAGATATTTCGACGTTTAAGCGCTCATTTTACTCAGTTTTACACGCCGAATGTATTCCACGTCGCGTCTAGATGCAAAACCACGCGCAATATCTCGTAAAACGCGATATTTCGTCGATTTTAACGAAGAACGGCTGTGATTTCTTTCCCGTTGGAGATATTTCGACGTTTAAACGCCCATTTCACTCAGTTTTACACGCCGAATGTGGTGCACGTCGCGTCTAGCTTCAAAACAACGCGCAATATATCGTAAAACGCGATATTTCGTCGATTTTGATGAAAAATGACTGTATTTTCTATCCCGTTGGAGATATTTCGACGTTTAAACGCTCATTTTACTCAGTTTTACACGCCGAATGTATTGCACGTCGCGTCTAGATGTAAAACCACGTGCAATGTATAGTGAAACGCGATATTTCGTCCATTCTATCGAAGAATGACTGGAATTTCTTTCCGTTTGCAGATATTTCGACGTTTAAACGCTCCTTTCACTCAGTTTTACACGCTGAATGTATTGAACGTCGCGTCTAGATGCAAAACCACGTGCAATGTATCGTAAAACGCGATATTTCGTAGATTTTGATGAAAAATGACTGTAATTTCTATCCCGTTGGAGATATTTCGACGTTTAAACGCTCATTTTACTCAGTTTTACACGCCGAAGGTAGTGCACGTCGCGTTCAGCTTCAAAGCAACGCGCAATATATCGTAGAACGCGATATTTCGTCGATTATATCGAAGAAGAGCTGTAATTTCTTTCCCGTTGGAGATATTTCGACGTTTAAGCGCTCATTTTACTCAGTTTTACACGCCGAATGTATTCCACGTCGCGTCTAGATGCAAAACCACGCGCAATATCTCGTAAAACGCGATATTTCGTCGATTTTAACGAAGAACGGCTGTAATTTCTTTCCCGTTGGAGATATTTCGACGTTTAAACGCCCATTTCACTCAGTTTTACACGCCGAATGTGGTGCACGTCGCGTCTAGATGCAAAACCACGCGCAATATCTCGAAAAAACGCGATATTTCGTCGATTTTAACGAAGAACGGCTGTAATTTCTTTCCCGTTGGAGATATTTCGACGTTTAAACGCTCATTTTACTCAGTTCTACACGTCGAATGTATTGCACGTCGCGTCTAGATGCAAAACAACGCGCAATATCTCGTAAAACGCGATATTTCGTCCATTTTATCGAAGAAGGACTGGAATTTCTTTCCGTTTGCAGATATTTCGACGTTTAAACGCTCCTTTCACTCAGTTTTACACGCTGAATGTATTGCACGTCGCGACTATATGCAAAACCACGCGCAATATCTCGTAAAACGCGATATTTCGTCGATTTTAACGAAGAACGGCTGTAATTTCTTTCCCGTTGGAGATATTTCGACGTTTAAACGCTCATTTTACTCAGTTTTACACGCCGAAGGTGGTGCACGTCGCGTTTAGCTTCAAAACCACGCGCAATATCTCGTAAAACGCGATATTTCGTTGATTTTAACGAAGAACGGCTATAATTTCTTTCCCGTTGGAGATATTTCGACGTTTAAACGCCCATTTCACTCAGTTTTACACGCCGAATCTGGTGCACGTCGCGTCTAGCTTCAAAACCACGCGCAATATCTCGTAAAACGCGATATTTCGTCGATTTTAACGAAGAACGGCTGTAATTTCTTTCCCGTTGGAGATATTTCGACGTTTAAACGCTCATTTTACTCAGTTCTACACGCCGAATGTATTGCACGTCGCGTCTAGATGCAAAACAACGCGCAATATCTCGTAAAACGCGATATTTCGTCGATTTTAACGAAGAACGGCTGTAATTTCTTTCCCGTTGGAGATATTTCGACGTTTAAACGCTCATTTTACTCAGTTTTACACGCTGAATGTATTGCACGTCGCGACTATATGCAAAACCACGCGCAATATCTCGTAAAACGCGATATTTCGTCGATTTTAACGAAGAACGGCTGTAATTTCTTTCCCGTTGGAGATATTTCGACGTTTAAACGCTCATTTTACTCAGTTTTACACGCCGAAGGTAGTGCACGTCGCGTTTAGCTTCAAAACCACGCGCAATATCTCGTAAAACGCGATATTTCGTTGATTTTAACGAAGAACGGCTGTAATTTCTTTCCCGTTGGAGATATTTCGACGTTTAAGCGCTCATTTTACTCAGTTTTACACGCCGAATGTATTCCACGTCGCGTCTAGATGAAAAACCACGTGCAATGTAACGTAAAACGCGATATTTCGTAGATTTTGATGAAAAATGACTGTAATTTCTATCCCGTTGGAGATATTTCGACGTTTAAACGCTCATTATACTCATTTTTACACGCCGAATGTATTGCACGTCGCGTCTAGTTGCAAAACCACGTGCAATGTATAGTGAAACGCGATATTTCGTCCATTTTATCGAATAATGACTGGAATTTCTTTCCGTTTGCAGATATTTCGACGTTTAAACGCTCCTTTCCCTCAGTTTTAGACGCTGAATGTATTGCACGTCGCGTCTATATGCAAAACCATGCGCAATATCTCGTAAAACGCGATATTTCGTCGATTTTAACGAAGAACGGCTGTAATTTCTTTCCCGTTGGAGATATTTCGACGTTTAAACGCTCATTTTACTCAGTTTTACACGCCGAAGGTAGTGCACGTCGCGTTTAGCTTCAAAACCACGCGCAATATCTCGTAAAACGCGATATTTCGTTGATTTTAACGAAGAACGGCTATAATTTCTTTCCCGTTGGAGATATTTCGACGTTTAAACGCCCATTTCACTCAGTTTTACACGCCGAATCTGGTGCACGTCGCGTCTAGCTTCAAAACCACGCGCAATATCTCGTAAAACGCGATATTTCGTCGATTTTAACGAAGAACGGCTGTAATTTCTTTCCCGTTGGAGATATTTCGACGTTTAAACGCTCATTTTACTCAGTTCTACACGCCGAATGTATTGCACGTCGCGTCTAGATGCAAAACAACGCGCAATATCTCGTAAAACGCGATATTTCGTCGATTTTAACGAAGAACGGCTGTAATTTCTTTCCCGTTGGAGATATTTCGACGTTTAAACGCTCATTTTACTCAGTTTTACACGCTGAATGTATTGCACGTCGCGACTATATGCAAAACCACGCGCAATATCTCGTAAAACGCGATATTTCGTCGATTTTAACGAAGAACGGCTGTAATTTCTTTCCCGTTGGAGATATTTCGACGTTTAAACGCTCATTTTACTCAGTTTTACACGCCGAAGGTAGTGCACGTCGCGTTTAGCTTCAAAACCACGCGCAATATCTCGTAAAACGCGATATTTCGTTGATTTTAACGAAGAACGGCTGTAATTTCTTTCCCGTTGGAGATATTTCGACGTTTAAGCGCTCATTTTACTCAGTTTTACACGCCGAATGTATTCCACGTCGCGTCTAGATGAAAAACCACGTGCAATGTAACGTAAAACGCGATATTTCGTAGATTTTGATGAAAAATGACTGTAATTTCTATCCCGTTGGAGATATTTCGACGTTTAAACGCTCATTATACTCATTTTTACACGCCGAATGTATTGCACGTCGCGTCTAGTTGCAAAACCACGTGCAATGTATAGTGAAACGCGATATTTCGTCCATTTTATCGAATAATGACTGGAATTTCTTTCCGTTTGCAGATATTTCGACGTTTAAACGCTCCTTTCCCTCAGTTTTAGACGCTGAATGTATTGCACGTCGCGTCTATATGCAAAACCATGCGCAATATCTCGTAAAACGCGATATTTCGTCGATTTTAACGAAGAACGGCTGTAATTTCTTTCCCGTTGGAGATATTTCGGCGTTTAAACGCCCATTTCACTCAGTTTTACACGCCGAATGTGGTGCACGTCGCGTCTAGCTTCAAAACAACGCGCAATATATCGTAAAACGCGATGTTTCGTCGATTTTGATGAAAAATGACTGTATTTTCTATCCCGTTGGAGATATTTCGACGTTTAAACGCTCATTTTACTCAGTTTTACACGCTGAATGTATTGCACGTCGCGACTATATGCAAAACCACGCGCAATATCTCGTAAAACGCGATATTTCGTCGATTTTAACGAAGAACGGCTGTAATTTCTTTCCCGTTGGAGATATTTCGACGTTTAAACGCTCATTTTACTCAGTTTTACACGCCGAAGGTAGTGCACGTCGCGTTTAGCTTCAAAACCACGCGCAATATCTCGTAAAACGCGATATTTCGTTGATTTTAACGAAGAACGGCTATAATTTCTTTCCCGTTGGAGATATTTTGACGTTTAAACGCCCATTTCACTCAGTTTTACACGCCGAATCTGGTGCACGTCGCGTCTAGCTTCAAAACCACGCGCAATATCTCGTAAAACGCGATATTTCGTCGATTTTAACGAAGAACGGCTGTAATTTCTTTCCCGTTGGAGATATTTCGACGTTTAAACGCTCATTTTACTCAGTTCTACACGCCGAATGTATTGCACGTCGCGTCTAGATGCAAAACAACGCGCAATATCTCGTAAAACGCGATATTTCGTCCATTTTATCGAAGAAGGACTGGAATTTCTTTCCGTTTGCAGATATTTCGACGTTTAAACGCTCCTTTCACTCAGTTTTACACGTTGAATGTATTGCACGTCGCGACTATATGCAAAACCACGCGCAATATCTCGTAAAACGCGATATTTCGTCGATTTTAACGAAGAACGGCTGTAATTTCTTTCCCGTTGGAGATATTTCGACGTTTAAGCGCTCATTTTACTCAGTTTTACACGCCGAAGGTATTCCACGTCGCGTCTAGATGCAAAACCACGCGCAATATCTCGTAAAAAGCGAAATTTCGTCGATTTTAACGAAGAACGGCTGTAATTTCTTTCCCGTTGGAGATATTTCGACGTTTAAACGCCCATTTCACTCAGTTTTACACGCCGAATGTGGTGCACGTCGCGTCTAGCTTCAAAAGAACGCGCAATATATCGTAAAACGCGATATTTCGTCGATTTTGATGAAAACTGACTGTAATTTCTATCCCGTTCGAGATATTTCGACGTTTAAACGCTCATTTTACTCAGTTTTACACGCCGAATGTATTGCACGTCGCGTCTAGATGCAAAACCACGTGCAATGTATAGTGAAACGCGATATTTCGTCCATTTTATCGAAGAATGAATGGAATTTCGTTCCGTTTGCAGATATTTCGACGTTTAAACGCTCCTTTCACTCAGTATTACACGCTGAATGTGTTGCACGTCGCGTCTAGATGCAAAACCACGCGCAATATCTCGTAAAACGCGATATTTCGTCGATTTTAACGAAGAACGGCTGTAATTTCTTTCCCGTTGGAGATATTTCGACGTTTAAGCGCTCATTTTACTCAGTTTTACACGCCGAATGTATTCCGCGTCGCGTCTAGATGCAAAACCACGCGCAATATCTCGTAAAACGCGATATTTCGTCGATTTTAACGAAGAACGGCTGTAATTTCTTTCCCGTTGGAGATATTTCGACGTTTAAGCGCTCATTTTACTCAGTTTTACACGCCGAATGTATTCCACGTCGCGTCTAGATGCAAAACCACGCGCAATATCTCGTAAAACGCGATATTTCGTCGATTTTAACGAAGAACGGCTGTAATTTCTTTCCCGTTGGAGATATTTCGACGTTTAAACGCCCATTTCACTCAGTTTTACACGCCGAATGTGGTGCACGTCGCGTCTAGCTTGAAAACAACGCGTAATATATCGTAAAACGCGATATTTCGTCGATTTTGATGAAAAATGACTGTAATTTCTATCCCGTTGGAGATATTTCGACGTTTAAACGCTCATTTTCCTCAGTTTTACACGCCGAATTTATTGCACGTCGCGTCTGGATGCAAAACCACGTGCAATGTATAGTGAAACGCGATATTTCGTACATTTTATCGAAGAATGACTGGAATTTCTTTCCGTTTGCAGATATTTCGACGTTTAAACGCTCCTTTCACTCAGTTTTACACGCTGAATGTATTGCACGTCGCGTCTATATGCAAAACCACGCGCAATATCTCGTAAAACGCGATATTTCGTCGATTTTAACGAAGAACGGCTGTAATTTCTTTCCCGTTGGAGATATTTCGACGTTTAAACGCTCATTTTACTCAGTTTTACACGCCGAATTTATTGCACGTCGCGTCTAGATGCAAAACCACGTGCAATGTATAGTGAAACGCGATATTTCGTCCATTTTATCGAGGAATGACTGTCCTTTCACTCAGTTTTACACGCCGAATGTGGTGCACGTCGCGTCTAGCTTCAAAACAACGCGCAATATATCGTAAAACGCGATATTTCGTCGATTTTGACGAAAAATGACTGTATTTTCTATCCCGTTGGAGATATTTCGACGTTTAAACGCTCATTTTACTCAGTTTTACACGCCGAAGGTAGTGCACGTCGCGTCTAGCTTCAAAACAACGCGCAATATATCGTAAAACGCGATATTTCGTCGATTTTGATGAAAAATGACTGTATTTTCTATCCCGTTGGAGATATTTCGACGTTTAAACGCTCCTTTCCCTCAGTTTTACACGCTGAATGTATTGCACGTCGCGTCTATATGCAAAACCACGCGCAATATCTCGTAAAACGCGATATTTCGTCGATTTTAACGAAGAACGGCTGTAATTTCTTTCCCGTTGGAGATATTTCGACGTTTAAACGCCCATTTCACTCATTTTACACGCCGAATGTGGTGCACGTCGCGTCTAGCTTCAAAACAACGCGCAATATATCGTAAAACGCGATATTTCGTCGATTTTGATGAAAAATGACTGTAATTTCTATCCCGTTGGAGATATTTCGACGTTTAAACGCTCATTTTACTCAGTTTTACACGCCGAAGGTAGTGCACGTCGTGTCTAGATGCAAAACCACGTGCAATGTATAGTGAAACGCGATATTTCGTCCATTTTATCGAAGAATGACTGGAATTTCTTTCCGTTTGCAGATATTTCGACGTTTAAACGCTCCTTTCACTCAGTTTTACACGCTGAATGTATTCCACGTCGCGTCTAGATGCAAAACCACGCGCAACATCTCGTAAAACGCGATATTTCGTCGATTTTAACGAAGAACGGCTGTAATTTCTTTCCCGTTGGAGATATTTCGACGTTTAAACGCTCATTATGCTCAGTTTTACACGCCGAATGAATTGCACGTCGCGTCTAGTTGCAAAACCACGCGCAATATCTCGTAAAACGCGATATTTCGTCGATTTTAACGAAGAACGGCTGTAATTTCTTTCCCGTTGGAGATATTTCGACGTTTAAACGCCCATTTCACTCATTTTACACGCCGAATGTGGTGCACGTCGCGTCTAGCTTCAAAACAACGCGCAATATATCGTAAAACGCGATATTTCGTCGATTTTGATGAAAAATTACTGTATTTTCTATCCCGTTGGAGATATTTCGACGTTTAAACGCTCATTATACTCAGTTTTACACGCCGAATGAATTGCACGTCGCGTCTAGTTGCAAAACCACGCGCAATATCTCGTAAAACGCGATATTTCGTCGATTTTAACGAAGAACGGCTGTAATTTCTTTCCCGTTGGAGATATTTCGACGTTTAAGCGCTCATTTTACTCAGTTTTACACGCCGAATGTATTCCACGTCGCGTCTAGATGCAAAACCACGTGCAATGTATCGTAAAACGCGATATTTCGTAGATTTTGATGAAAAATGACTGTAATTTCTATCCCGTTGGAGATATTTCGACGTTTAAACGCTCATTATACTCATTTTTACACGCCGAATGTATTGCACGTCGCGTCTAGTTGCAAAACCACGTGCAATGTATAGTGAAACGCGATATTTCGTCGATTTTATCGAAGAATGACTGGAATTTCTTTCCGTTTGCAGATATTTCGACGTTTAAACGCTCCTTTCCCTCAGTTTTAGACGCTGAATGTATTGCACGTCGCGTCTATATGCAAAACCACGCGCAATATCTCATAAAACGCGATATTTCGTCGATTTTAACGAAGAACGGCTGTAATTTCTTTCCCGTTGGAGATATTTCGACGTTTATGCGCTCATTTTACTCAGTTTTACACGCCGAATGTATTCCACGTCGCGTCTAGATGCAAAACCACGTGCAATATCTCGTAAAACGCGATATTTCGTCGATTTTAACGAAGAACGGCTGTGATTTCTTTCCCGTTGGAGATATTTCGACGTTTAAACTCCCATTTCACTCAGTTTTACACGCCGAATGTGGTGCACGTCGCGTCTAGCTTCAAAACAACGCGCAATATATCGTAAAACGCGATATTTCGTCGATTTTGATGAAAAATGACTGTATTTTCTATCCCGTTGGAGATATTTCGACGTTTAAACGCTCATTTTACTCAGTTTTACACGCCGAATGTATTGCACGTCGCGTCTAGATGTAAAACCACGTGCAATGTATAGTGAAACGCGATATTTCGTCCATTCTATCGAAGAATGACTGGAATTTTTTTCCGTTTGCAGATATTTCGACGTTTAAACGCTCCTTTCACTCAGTTTTACACGCTGAATGTATTGAACGTCGCGTCTATATGCAAAACCACGCGCAATATCTCATAAATCGCGATATTTCGTCGATTTTAACGAAGAACGGTTGTAATTTCTTTCCCGTTGGAGATATTTCGACGTTTAAGCGCTCATTTTACTCAGTTTTACACGCCGAATGTATTCCACGTCGCGTCTAGATGCAAAACCACGCGCAATATCTCGTAAAACGCGATATTTCGTCGATTTTAACGAAGAACGGCTGTGATTTCTTTCCCGTTGGAGATATTTCGACGTTTAAACTCCCATTTCACTCAGTTTTACACGCCGAATGTGGTGCACGTCGCGTCTAGCTTCAAAACAACGCGCAATATATCGTAAAACGCGATATTTCGTCGATTTTGATGAAAAATGACTGTATTTTCTATCCCGTTGGAGATATTTCGACGTTTAAACGCTCATTTTACTCAGTTTTACACGCCGAATGTATTGCACGTCGCGTCTAGATGTAAAACCACGTGCAATGTATAGTGAAACGCGATATTTCGTCCATTCTATCGAAGAATGACTGGAATTTCTTTCCGTTTGCAGATATTTCGACGTTTAAACGCTCCTTTCACTCAGTTTTACACGCTGAATGTATTGAACGTCGCGTCTATATGCAAAACCACGCGCAATATCTCATAAAACGCGATATTTCGTCGATTTTAACGAAGAACGGCTGTAATTTCTTTCCCGTTGGAGATATTTCGACGTTTAAGCGCTCATTTTACTCAGTTTTACACGCCGAATGTATTCCACGTCGCGTCTAGATGCAAAACCACGCGCAATATCTCGTAAAACGCGATATTTCGTCGATTTTAACGAAGAACGGCTGTAATTTCTTTCCCGTTGGAGATATTTCGACGTTTAAACGCCCATTTCACTCAGTTTTACACGCCGAATGTGGTGCACTTCGCGTCTAGCTTCAAAACAACGCGCAATATATCGTAAAACGCGATATTTCGTCCATTTTATCGAATAATGACTGGAATTTCTCTCCGTTTGCAGATATTTCGACGTTTAAACGCTCCTTTCACTCAGTTTTACACGCCGAATGTATTGCACGTCGCGTCTAGATGCAAAACAACGCGCAATATATCGTAAAACGCGATATTTCGTCGATTTTGATGAAAAATGACTGTAATTTCTATCCCGTTGGAGATATTTCGACGTTTAAACGCTCATTTTACTCAGTTCTACACGCCGAATGTATTGCACGTCGCGTCTAGATGCAAAACCACGTGCAATGTATAGTGAAACGCGATATTTCGTCCATTTTATCGAAGAATGACTGGAATTTCTTTCCGTTTGCAGATATTTCGACGTTTAAACGCTCCTTTCACTCAGTTTTACACGCTGAATGTATTGAACGTCGCGTCTATATGCAAAACCACGCGCAATATCTCATAAAACGCGATATTTCGTCGATTTTAACGAAGAACGGCTGTAATTTCTTTCCCGTTGGAGATATTTCGACGTTTAAGCGCTCATTTTACTCAGTTTTACACGCCGAATGTATTCCACGTCGCGTCTAGATGCAAAACCACGTGCAATATATAGTGAAACGCGATATTTCGTCCATTTTATCGAAGAATGACTGGAATTTCTTTCCGTTTGCAGATATTTCGACGTTTAAACGCTCCTTTCACTCAGTTTTACACGCTGAATGTATTGAACGTCGCGTCTATATGCAAAACCACGCGCAATATCTCATAAAACGCGATATTTCGTCGATTTCAACGAAGAACGGCTGTAATTTCTTTCCCGTTGGAGATATTTCGACGTTTAAGCGCTCATTTTACTCAGTTTTACACGCCGAATGTATTCCACGTCGCGTCTAGATGCAAAACCACGCGCAATATCTCGTAAAACGCGATATTTCGTCGATTTTAACGAAGAACGGCTGTAATTTCTTTCCCGTTGGAGATATTTCGACATTTAAACGCCCATTTCACTCAGTTTTACACGCCGAATGTGGTGCACTTCGCTGCTAGCTTCAAAACAACGCGCAATATATCGTAAAACGCGATATTTCGTCCATTTTATCGAATAATGACTGGAATTTCTCTCCGTTTGCAGATATTTCGACGTTTAAACGCTCCTTTCACTCAGTTTTACACGCCGAATGTATTGCACGTCGCGTCTAGATGCAAAACAACGCGCAATATATCGTAAAACGCGATATTTCGTCGATTTTGATGAAAAATGACTGTAATTTCTATCCCGTTGGAGATATTTCGACGTTTAAACGCTCATTTTACTCAGTTCTACACGCCGAATGTATTGCACGTCGCGTCTAGATGCAAAACCACGTGCAATGTATAGTGAAACGCGATATTTCGTCCATTTTATCGAAGAATGACTGGAATTTCTTTCCGTTTGCAGATATTTCGACGTTTAAACGCTCCTTTCACTCAGTTTTACACGCTGAATGTATTGAACGTCGCGTCTATATGCAAAACCACGCGCAATATCTCATAAAACGCGATATTTCGTCGATTTTAACGAAGAACGGCTGTAATTTCTTTCCCGTTGGAGATATTTCGACGTTTAAGCGCTCATTTTACTCAGTTTTACACGCCGAATGTATTCCACGTCGCGTCTAGATGCAAAACCACGTGCAATATATAGTGAAACGCGATATTTCGTCCATTTTATCGAAGAATGACTGGAATTTCTTTCCGTTTGCAGATATTTCGACGTTTAAACGCTCCTTTCACTCAGTTTTACACGCTGAATGTATTCCACGTCGCGTCTAGATGCAAAACCACGCGCAACATCTCGTAAAACGCGATATTTCGTCGATTTTGATGAAAAATTACTGTATTTTCTATCCCGTTGGAGATATTTCGACGTTTAAACGCTCATTATACTCAGTTTTACACGCCGAATGAATTGCACGTCGCGTCTAGTTGCAAAACCACGCGCAATATCTCGTAAAACGCGATATTTCGTCGATTTTAACGAAGAACGGCTGTAATTTCTTTCCCGTTGGAGATATTTCGACGTTTAAGCGCTCATTTTACTCAGTTTTACACGTCGAATGTATTCCACGTCGCGTCTAGATGCAAAACCACGTGCAATGTATCGTAAAACGCGATATTTCGTAGATTTTGATGAAAAATGACTGTAATTTCTATCCCGTTGGAGATATTTCGACGTTTAAACGCTCATTATACTCATTTTTACACGCCGAATGTATTGCACGTCGCGTGTAGTTGCAAAACCACGTGCAATGTATAGTGAAACGCGATATTTCGTCGATTTTATCGAAGAATGACTGGAATTTCTTTCCGTTTGCAGATATTTCGACGTTTAAACGCTCCTTTCCCTCAGTTTTAGACGCTCAATGTATTGCACGTCGCGTCTATATGCAAAACCACGGGCAATATCTCGTAAAACGCGATATTTCGTCGATTTTAACGAAGAACGGCTGTAATTTCTTTCCCGTTGGAGATATTTCGACGTTTAAGCGCTCATTTTACTCAGTTTTACACGCCGAATGTATTCCACGTCGCGTCTAGATGCAAAACCACGCGCAATATCTCGTAAAACGCGATATTTCGTCGATTTTAACGAAGAACGGCTGTGATTTCTTTCCCGTTGGAGATATTTCGACGTTTAAACGCCCATTTCACTCAGTTTTACACGCCGAATGTGGTGCACGTCGCGTCTAGCTTCAAAACAACGCGCAATATATCGTAAAACGCGATATTTCGTCGATTTTGATGAAAAATGACTGTATTTTCTATCCCGTTGGAGATATTTCGACGTTTAAACGCTCATTTTACTCAGTTTTACACGCCGAATGTATTGCACGTCGCGTCTAGATGTAAAACCACGTGCAATGTATAGTGAAACGCGATATTTCGTCCATTCTATCGAAGAATGACTGGAATTTCTTTCCGTTTGCAGATATTTCGACGTTTAAACGCTCCTTTCACTCAGTTTTACACGCTGAATGTATTGAACGTCGCGTCTAGATGCAAAACCACGTGCAATGTATCGTAAAACGCGATATTTCGTAGATTTTGATGAAAAATGACTGTAATTTCTATCCCGTTGGAGATATTTCGACGTTTAAACGCTCATTTTACTCAGTTTTACACGCCGAAGGTAGTGCACGTCGCGTTTAGCTTCAAAGCAACGCGCAATATATCGTAGAACGCGATATTTCGTCGATTATATCGAAGAAGAGCTGTAATTTCTTTCCCGTTGGAGATATTTCGACGTTTAAGCGCTCATTTTACTCAGTTTTACACGCCGAATGTATTCCACGTCGCGTCTAGATGCAAAACCACGCGCAATATCTCGTAAAACGCGATATTTCGTCGATTTTAACGAAGAACGGCTGTAATTTCTTTCCCGTTGGAGATATTTCGACGTTTAAACGCCCATTTCACTCAGTTTTACACGCCGAATGTGGTGCACGTCGCGTCTAGATGCAAAACCACGCGCAATATCTCGAAAAAACGCGATATTTCGTCGATTTTAACGAAGAACGGCTGTAATTTCTTTCCCGTTGGAGATATTTCGACGTTTAAACGCTCATTTTACTCAGTTCTACACGTCGAATGTATTGCACGTCGCGTCTAGATGCAAAACAACGCGCAATATCTCGTAAAACGCGATATTTCGTCCATTTTATCGAAGAAGGACTGGAATTTCTTTCCGTTTGCAGATATTTCGACGTTTAAACGCTCCTTTCACTCAGTTTTACACGCTGAATGTATTGCACGTCGCGACTATATGCAAAACCACGCGCAATATCTCGTAAAACGCGATATTTCGTCGATTTTAACGAAGAACGGCTGTAATTTCTTTCCCGTTGGAGATATTTCGACGTTTAAACGCTCATTTTACTCAGTTTTACACGCCGAAGGTGGTGCACGTCGCGTTTAGCTTCAAAACCACGCGCAATATCTCGTAAAACGCGATATTTCGTTGATTTTAACGAAGAACGGCTATAATTTCTTTCCCGTTGGAGATATTTCGACGTTTAAACGCCCATTTCACTCAGTTTTACACGCCGAATCTGGTGCACGTCGCGTCTAGCTTCAAAACCACGCGCAATATCTCGTAAAACGCGATATTTCGTCGATTTTAACGAAGAACGGCTGTAATTTCTTTCCCGTTGGAGATATTTCGACGTTTAAACGCTCATTTTACTCAGTTCTACACGCCGAATGTATTGCACGTCGCGTCTAGATGCAAAACAACGCGCAATATCTCGTAAAACGCGATATTTCGTCGATTTTAACGAAGAACGGCTGTAATTTCTTTCCCGTTGGAGATATTTCGACGTTTAAACGCTCATTTTACTCAGTTTTACACGCTGAATGTATTGCACGTCGCGACTATATGCAAAACCACGCGCAATATCTCGTAAAACGCGATATTTCGTCGATTTTAACGAAGAACGGCTGTAATTTCTTTCCCGTTGGAGATATTTCGACGTTTAAACGCTCATTTTACTCAGTTTTACACGCCGAAGGTAGTGCACGTCGCGTTTAGCTTCAAAACCACGCGCAATATCTCGTAAAACGCGATATTTCGTTGATTTTAACGAAGAACGGCTGTAATTTCTTTCCCGTTGGAGATATTTCGACGTTTAAGCGCTCATTTTACTCAGTTTTACACGCCGAATGTATTCCACGTCGCGTCTAGATGAAAAACCACGTGCAATGTAACGTAAAACGCGATATTTCGTAGATTTTGATGAAAAATGACTGTAATTTCTATCCCGTTGGAGATATTTCGACGTTTAAACGCTCATTATACTCATTTTTACACGCCGAATGTATTGCACGTCGCGTCTAGTTGCAAAACCACGTGCAATGTATAGTGAAACGCGATATTTCGTCCATTTTATCGAATAATGACTGGAATTTCTTTCCGTTTGCAGATATTTCGACGTTTAAACGCTCCTTTCCCTCAGTTTTAGACGCTGAATGTATTGCACGTCGCGTCTATATGCAAAACCATGCGCAATATCTCGTAAAACGCGATATTTCGTCGATTTTAACGAAGAACGGCTGTAATTTCTTTCCCGTTGGAGATATTTCGACGTTTAAACGCTCATTTTACTCAGTTTTACACGCCGAAGGTAGTGCACGTCGCGTTTAGCTTCAAAACCACGCGCAATATCTCGTAAAACGCGATATTTCGTTGATTTTAACGAAGAACGGCTATAATTTCTTTCCCGTTGGAGATATTTCGACGTTTAAACGCCCATTTCACTCAGTTTTACACGCCGAATCTGGTGCACGTCGCGTCTAGCTTCAAAACCACGCGCAATATCTCGTAAAACGCGATATTTCGTCGATTTTAACGAAGAACGGCTGTAATTTCTTTCCCGTTGGAGATATTTCGACGTTTAAACGCTCATTTTACTCAGTTCTACACGCCGAATGTATTGCACGTCGCGTCTAGATGCAAAACAACGCGCAATATCTCGTAAAACGCGATATTTCGTCGATTTTAACGAAGAACGGCTGTAATTTCTTTCCCGTTGGAGATATTTCGACGTTTAAACGCTCATTTTACTCAGTTTTACACGCTGAATGTATTGCACGTCGCGACTATATGCAAAACCACGCGCAATATCTCGTAAAACGCGATATTTCGTCGATTTTAACGAAGAACGGCTGTAATTTCTTTCCCGTTGGAGATATTTCGACGTTTAAACGCTCATTTTACTCAGTTTTACACGCCGAAGGTAGTGCACGTCGCGTTTAGCTTCAAAACCACGCGCAATATCTCGTAAAACGCGATATTTCGTTGATTTTAACGAAGAACGGCTGTAATTTCTTTCCCGTTGGAGATATTTCGACGTTTAAGCGCTCATTTTACTCAGTTTTACACGCCGAATGTATTCCACGTCGCGTCTAGATGAAAAACCACGTGCAATGTAACGTAAAACGCGATATTTCGTAGATTTTGATGAAAAATGACTGTAATTTCTATCCCGTTGGAGATATTTCGACGTTTAAACGCTCATTATACTCATTTTTACACGCCGAATGTATTGCACGTCGCGTCTAGTTGCAAAACCACGTGCAATGTATAGTGAAACGCGATATTTCGTCCATTTTATCGAATAATGACTGGAATTTCTTTCCGTTTGCAGATATTTCGACGTTTAAACGCTCCTTTCCCTCAGTTTTAGACGCTGAATGTATTGCACGTCGCGTCTATATGCAAAACCATGCGCAATATCTCGTAAAACGCGATATTTCGTCGATTTTAACGAAGAACGGCTGTAATTTCTTTCCCGTTGGAGATATTTCGGCGTTTAAACGCCCATTTCACTCAGTTTTACACGCCGAATGTGGTGCACGTCGCGTCTAGCTTCAAAACAACGCGCAATATATCGTAAAACGCGATGTTTCGTCGATTTTGATGAAAAATGACTGTATTTTCTATCCCGTTGGAGATATTTCGACGTTTAAACGCTCATTTTACTCAGTTTTACACGCTGAATGTATTGCACGTCGCGACTATATGCAAAACCACGCGCAATATCTCGTAAAACGCGATATTTCGTCGATTTTAACGAAGAACGGCTGTAATTTCTTTCCGTTGGAGATATTTCGACGTTTAAACGCTCATTTTACTCAGTTTTACACGCCGAAGGTAGTGCACGTCGCGTTTAGCTTCAAACCACGCGCAATATCTCGTAAAACGCGATATTTCGTTGATTTTAACGAAGAACGGCTATAATTTCTTTCCCGTTGGAGATATTTTGACGTTTTAAACGCCCATTTCACTCAGTTTACACGCCGAATCTGGTGCACGTCGCGTCTAGCTTCAAAACCACGCGCAATATCTCGTAAAACGCGATATTTCGTCGATTTTAACGAAGAACGGCTGTAATTTCTTTCCCGTTGGAGATATTTCGACGTTTAAACGCTCATTTTACTCAGTTCTACACGCCGAATGTATTGCACGTCGCGTCTAGATGCAAAACAACGCGCAATATCTCGTAAAACGCGATATTTCGTCCATTTTATCGAAGAAGGACTGGAATTTCTTTCCGTTTGCAGATATTTCGACGTTTAAACGCTCCTTTCACTCAGTTTTACACGTTGAATGTATTGCACGTCGCGACTATATGCAAAACCACGCGCAATATCTCGTAAAACGCGATATTTCGTCGATTTTAACGAAGAACGGCTGTAATTTCTTTCCCGTTGGAGATATTTCGACGTTTAAACGCTCATTTTACTCAGTTTTACACGCCGAAGTAGTGCACGTCGCGTTTAGCTTCAAAACCACGCGCAATATCTCGTAAAACGCGATATTTCGTTGATTTTAACGAAGAACGGCTATAATTTCTTTCCCGTTGGAGATATTTCGACGTTTAAACGCCCATTTCACTCAGTTTTAAACGCCGAATCTGGTGCACGTCGCGTCTAGCTTCAAAACAACGCGCAATATATCGTAAAACGCGATATTTCGTCGATTTTGATGAAAAATGACTGTAATTTCTATCCCGTTGGAGATATTTCGACGTTTTAAACGCTCATTTTACTCAGTTTTACACGCTGAATGTATTGAACGTCGCGTCTATATGCAAAACCACGCGCAATATCTCGTAAAACGCGATATTTCGTCGATTTTAACGAAGAACGGCTGTAATTTCTTTCCCGTTGGAGATATTTCGACGTTTAAACGCCCATTTCACTCAGTTTTACACGCCGAATGTGGTGCACGTCGCGTCTAGCTTCAAAACAACGCGCAATATATCGTAAAACGCGATATTTCGTCGATTTTGATGAAAAATGACTGTAATTTCTATCCCGTTGGAGATATTTCGACGTTTAAACGCTCATTTTACTCAGTTCTACTCGCCGAATGTATTGCACTTCGCGTCTAGATGCAAAACCACGTGCAATGTATAGTGAAACGCGATATTTCGTCCATTTTATCGAAGAATGACTGGAATTTCTTTCCGTTTGCAGATATTTCGACGTTTAAACGCTCCTTTCACTCAGTTTTACACGCTGAATGTATTGCACGTCGCGTCTATATGCAAAACCACGCGCAATATCTCGTAAAACGCGATATTTCGTCGATTTTGATGAAAAATGACTGTAATTTCTATCCCGTTGGAGATATTTCGACGTTTAAACGCTCATTTTACTCAGTTCTACACGCCGAATGTATTGCACGTCGCGTCTAGATGCAAAACCACGTGCAATGTATAGTGAAACGCGATATTTCGTCCATTCTATCGAAGAATGACTGGAATTTCTTTCCGTTTGCAGATATTTCGACGTTTAAACGCTCCTTTCACTCAGTTTTACACGCTGAATGTATTGAACGTCGCGTCTATATGCAAAACCACGCGCAATATCTCATAAAACGCGATATTTCGTCGATTTTAACGAAGAACGGCTGTAATTTCTTTCCCGTTGGAGATATTTCGACGTTTAAGCGCTCATTTTACTCAGTTTTACACGCCGAATGTATTCCACGTCGCGTCTAGATGCAAAACCACGCGCAATATCTCGTAAAACGCGATATTTCGTTGATTTTAACGAAGAACGGCTATAATTTCTTTCCCGTTGGAGATATTTCGACGTTTAAACGCCCATTTCACTCAGTTTTACACGCCGAATCTGGTGCACGTCGCGTCTAGCTTCAAAACAACGCGCAATATATCGTAAAACGCGATATTTCGTAGATTTTGATGAAAAATGACTGTAATTTCTATCCCGTTGGAGATATTTCGACGTTTAAACGCTCATTTTACTCAGTTTTACACGCCGAAGGTAGTGCACGTCGTGTCTAGATGCAAAACCACGTGCAATGTATAGTGAAACGCGATATTTCGTCCATTTTATCGAAGAATGACTGGAATTTCTTTCCGTTTGCAGATATTTCGACGTTTAAACGCTCCTTTCACTCAGTTTTACACGCTGAATGTATTCCACGTCGCGTCTAGATGCAAAACCACGCGCAACATCTCGTAAAACGCGATATTTCGTCGATTTTAACGAAGAACGGCTGTAATTTCTTTCCCGTTGGAGATATTTCGACGTTTAAACGCCCATTTCACTCATTTTACACGCCGAATGTGGTGCACGTCGCGTCTAGCTTCAAAACAACGCGCAATATATCGTAAAACGCGATATTTCGTAGATTTTGATGAAAAATTACTGTAATTTCTATCCTGTTGGAGATATTTCGACGTTTAAACGCTCATTTTACTCAGTTTTACACGCCGAAGTTAGTGCACGTCGCGTTTAGCTTCAAAGCAACGCGCAATATATCGTAGAACGCGATATTTCGTCGATTATATCGAAGAACAGCTGTAATTTCTTTCCCGTTGGAGATATTTCGACGTTTAAGCGCTCATTTTACTCAGTTTTACACGCCGAATGTATTCCACGTCGAGTCTAGATGCAAAACCACGTGCAATGTATAGTGAAATGCGATATTTCCTCCATTTTATCGAAGAATGACTGGAATTTCTTTCCGTTTGCAGATATTTCGACGTTTAAACGCCCATTTCACACAGTTTTACACGCCGAATGTGGTGCACGTCGCGTCTAGCTTCAAAACAACGCGCAATATATCGTAAAACGCGATATTTCGTCGATTTTGATGAAAAATGACTGTAATTTCTATCCCGTTGGAGATATTTCGACGTTTAAACGCTCATTTTATTCAGTTCTACACGCCGAATGTATTGCACGTCGCGTCTATATGCAAAACCACGCGCAATATCTCGTAAGACGCGATATTTCGTCCATTTTATCGAATAATGACTGGAATTTCTCTCCGTTTGCAGATATTTCGACGTTTAAACGCTCCTTTCACTCAGTTTTACACGCCGAATGTATTGCACGTCGCGTCTAGATGCAAAACCACGTGCAATGTATCGTAAAACGCGATATTTCGTAGATTTTGATGAAAAATAACTGTAATTTCTATCCCGTTGGAGATATTTCGACGTTTAAACGCTCATTTTACTCAGTTTTACACGCCGAATGTATTGCACGTCGCGTCTAGATGCAAAAACACGTGCAATGTATAGTGAAACGCGATATTTCGTCCATTTTATCGAAGAATGACTGGAATTTCTTTCCCATTGGAGATATTTCGACGTTTAAACGCCCATTTCACTCAGTTTTACACGCCCAATGTATTGCACGTCGCGTCTAGATGCAAAACCACGTGCAATGTATCGTAATACGCGATATTTCGTGGATTTTGATGAAAAATGACTGTAATTTCTATCCTGTTGGAGATATTTCGACGTTTAAACGCTCATTTTACTCAGTTTTACACGCCGAAGTTAGTGCACGTCGCGTTTAGCTTCAAAGCAACGCGCAATATATCGTAGAACGCGATATTTCGTCGATTATATCGAAGAACAGCTGTAATTTCTTTCCCGTTGGAGATATTTCGACGTTTAAGCGCTCATTTTACTCAGTTTTACACGCCGAATGTATTCCACGTCGAGTCTAGATGCAAAACCACGTGCAATGTATAGTGAAATGCGATATTTCCTCCATTTTATCGAAGAATGACTGGAATTTCTTTCCGTTTGCAGATATTTCGACGTTTAAACGCCCATTTCACACAGTTTTACACGCCGAATGTGGTGCACGTCGCGTCTAGCTTCAAAACAACGCGCAATATATCGTAAAACGCGATATTTCGTCGATTTTGATGAAAAATGACTGTAATTTCTATCCCGTTGGAGATATTTCGACGTTTAAACGCTCATTTTATTCAGTTCTACACGCCGAATGTATTGCACGTCGCGTCTATATGCAAAACCACGCGCAATATCTCGTAAGACGCGATATTTCGTCGATTTTAACGAAGAACGGCTGTAATTTCTCTCCCGTTGGAGATATTTCGACGTTTAAGCGCTCATTTTACTCAGTTTTACACGCCGAATGTATTCCACGTCGCGTCTAGATGCAAAACCACGTGCAATGTATCGTAAAACGCGATATTTCGTAAATTTTGATGAAAAATGACTGTAATTTCTATCCCGTTGGAGATATTTCGACGTTTAAACGCTCATTTTACTCACTTTTACACGCCGAAGGTAGTGCACGTCGCGTTTAGCTTCAAAGCAACGCGCAATATATCGTAGAACGCGATATTTCGTCGATTATATCGAAGAACAGCTGTAATTTCTTTCCCGTTGGAGATATTTCCACGTTTAAGCGCTCATTTTACTCAGTTTTACACGCCGAATGTATTCCACGTCGCGTCTAGATGCAAAACCACGCGCAATATCTCGTAAAACGCGATATTTCGTTGATTTTAACGAAGAACGGCTATAATTTCTTTCCCGTTGGAGATATTTCGACGTTTAAGCGCTCATTTTACTCAGTTTTACACGCCGAATGTATTCCACGTCGCGTCTAGATGCAAAGCCACGCGCAATATCTCGTAAAACGCGATATTTCGTCGATTATAACGAAGAACGGCTGTAATTTCTTTCCCGTTGGAGATATTTCGACGTTTAAGCGCTCATTTTACTCAGTTTTACACGCCGAATGTATTCCACATCGCGTCTAGATGCAAAACCACGTGCAATGTATCGTAAAACGCGATATTTTGTAGATTTTGATGAAAAATGACTGTAGTTTCTATCCCGTTGGAGATATTTCGACGTTTAAACGCTCATTTTACTCAGTTTTACACGCCGAAGGTGGTGCACGTCGCGTTTAGCTTCAAAACAACGCGCAATATATCGTAAAACGCGATATTTCGTCCATTTTATCGAATAATGACTGGAATTTCTCTCCGTTTGAAGATATTTCGACGTTTAAACGCCCATTTCACTCAGTTTTACACGCCGAATGTGGTGCACGTCGCGTCTAGCTTCAAAACAACGCGCAATATATCGTAAAACGCGATATTTCGTCGATTTTGATGAAAAATGACTGTAATTTCTATCCCGTTGGAGATATTTCTACGTTTAAACGCTCATTTTACTCAGTTTTACACGCCGAATGTATTGCACATCGCGTCTAGATGCAAAACCACGTGGAATGTATAGTGAAACGCGATATTTCGTCCATTTTATCGAAGAATGACTGGAATTTCTTTCCGTTTGCAGATATTTCGACGTTTAAGCGCTCATTTTACTCAGTTTTACACGCCGAATGTATTCCACGTCGCGTCTAGATGCAAAACCACGTGCAATGTATCGTAAAACGCGATATTTCGTAAATTTTGATGAAAAATGACTGTAATTTCTATCCTGTTGGAGATATTTCGACGTTTAAACGCTCATTTTACTCAGTTTTACACGCCGAAGTTAGTGCACGTCGCGTTTAGCTTCAAAGCAACGCGCAATATATCGTAGAACGCGATATTTCGTCGATTATATCGAAGAACAGCTGTAATTTCTTTCCCGTTGGAGATATTTCGACGTTTAAGCGCTCATTTTACTCAGTTTTACACGCCGAATGTATTCCACGTCGAGTCTAGATGCAAAACCACGTGCAATGTATAGTGAAATGCGATATTTCCTCCATTTTATCGAAGAATGACTGGAATTTCTTTCCGTTTGCAGATATTTCGACGTTTAAACGCCCATTTCACACAGTTTTACACGCCGAATGTGGTGCACGTCGCGTCTAGCTTCAAAACAACGCGCAATATATCGTAAAACGCGATATTTCGTCGATTTTGATGAAAAATGACTGTAATTTCTATCCCGTTGGAGATATTTCGACGTTTAAACGCTCATTTTATTCAGTTCTACACGCCGAATGTATTGCACGTCGCGTCTATATGCAAAACCACGCGCAATATCTCGTAAGACGCGATATTTCGTCCATTTTATCGAATAATGACTGGAATTTCTCTCCGTTTGCAGATATTTCGACGTTTAAACGCTCCTTTCACTCAGTTTTACACGCCGAATGTATTGCACGTCGCGTCTAGATGCAAAACCACGTGCAATGTATCGTAAAACGCGATATTTCGTAGATTTTGATGAAAAATAACTGTAATTTCTATCCCGTTGGAGATATTTCGACGTTTAAACGCTCATTTTACTCAGTTTTACACGCCGAATGTATTGCACGTCGCGTCTAGATGCAAAAACACGTGCAATGTATAGTGAAACGCGATATTTCGTCCATTTTATCGAAGAATGACTGGAATTTCTTTCCCATTGGAGATATTTCGACGTTTAAACGCCCATTTCACTCAGTTTTACACGCCCAATGTATTGCACGTCGCGTCTAGATGCAAAACCACGTGCAATGTATCGTAATACGCGATATTTCGTGGATTTTGATGAAAAATGACTGTAATTTCTATCCTGTTGGAGATATTTCGACGTTTAAACGCTCATTTTACTCAGTTTTACACGCCGAAGTTAGTGCACGTCGCGTTTAGCTTCAAAGCAACGCGCAATATATCGTAGAACGCGATATTTCGTCGATTATATCGAAGAACAGCTGTAATTTCTTTCCCGTTGGAGATATTTCGACGTTTAAGCGCTCATTTTACTCAGTTTTACACGCCGAATGTATTCCACGTCGAGTCTAGATGCAAAACCACGTGCAATGTATAGTGAAATGCGATATTTCCTCCATTTTATCGAAGAATGACTGGAATTTCTTTCCGTTTGCAGATATTTCGACGTTTAAACGCCCATTTCACACAGTTTTACACGCCGAATGTGGTGCACGTCGCGTCTAGCTTCAAAACAACGCGCAATATATCGTAAAACGCGATATTTCGTCGATTTTGATGAAAAATGACTGTAATTTCTATCCCGTTGGAGATATTTCGACGTTTAAACGCTCATTTTATTCAGTTCTACACGCCGAATGTATTGCACGTCGCGTCTATATGCAAAACCACGCGCAATATCTCGTAAGACGCGATATTTCGTCGATTTTAACGAAGAACGGCTGTAATTTCTCTCCCGTTGGAGATATTTCGACGTTTAAGCGCTCATTTTACTCAGTTTTACACGCCGAATGTATTCCACGTCGCGTCTAGATGCAAAACCACGTGCAATGTATCGTAAAACGCGATATTTCGTAAATTTTGATGAAAAATGACTGTAATTTCTATCCCGTTGGAGATATTTCGACGTTTAAACGCTCATTTTACTCACTTTTACACGCCGAAGGTAGTGCACGTCGCGTTTAGCTTCAAAGCAACGCGCAATATATCGTAGAACGCGATATTTCGTCGATTATATCGAAGAACAGCTGTAATTTCTTTCCCGTTGGAGATATTTCCACGTTTAAGCGCTCATTTTACTCAGTTTTACACGCCGAATGTATTCCACGTCGCGTCTAGATGCAAAACCACGCGCAATATCTCGTAAAACGCGATATTTCGTTGATTTTAACGAAGAACGGCTATAATTTCTTTCCCGTTGGAGATATTTCGACGTTTAAGCGCTCATTTTACTCAGTTTTACACGCCGAATGTATTCCACGTCGCGTCTAGATGCAAAGCCACGCGCAATATCTCGTAAAACGCGATATTTCGTCGATTATAACGAAGAACGGCTGTAATTTCTTTCCCGTTGGAGATATTTCGACGTTTAAGCGCTCATTTTACTCAGTTTTACACGCCGAATGTATTCCACATCGCGTCTAGATGCAAAACCACGTGCAATGTATCGTAAAACGCGATATTTTGTAGATTTTGATGAAAAATGACTGTAGTTTCTATCCCGTTGGAGATATTTCGACGTTTAAACGCTCATTTTACTCAGTTTTACACGCCGAAGGTGGTGCACGTCGCGTTTAGCTTCAAAACAACGCGCAATATATCGTAAAACGCGATATTTCGTCCATTTTATCGAATAATGACTGGAATTTCTCTCCGTTTGAAGATATTTCGACGTTTAAACGCCCATTTCACTCAGTTTTACACGCCGAATGTGGTGCACGTCGCGTCTAGCTTCAAAACAACGCGCAATATATCGTAAAACGCGATATTTCGTCGATTTTGATGAAAAATGACTGTAATTTCTATCCCGTTGGAGATATTTCTACGTTTAAACGCTCATTTTACTCAGTTTTACACGCCGAATGTATTGCACATCGCGTCTAGATGCAAAACCACGTGGAATGTATAGTGAAACGCGATATTTCGTCCATTTTATCGAAGAATGACTGGAATTTCTTTCCGTTTGCAGATATTTCGACGTTTAAGCGCTCATTTTACTCAGTTTTACACGCCGAATGTATTCCACGTCGCGTCTAGATGCAAAACCACGTGCAATGTATCGTAAAACGCGATATTTCGTAAATTTTGATGAAAAATGACTGTAATTTCTATCCCGTTGGAGATATTTCGACGTTTAAACGCTCATTTTACTCAGTTTTACACGCCGAAGGTAGTGCACGTCGCGTTTAGCTTCAAAGCAACGCGCAATATATCGTAGAACGCGATATTTCGTCGATTATATCGAAGAACAGCTGTAATTTCTTTCCCGTTGGAGATATTTCGACGTTTAAGCTCTCATTTTACTCAGTTTTACACGCCGAATGTATTCCACGTCGCGTCTAGATGCAAAACCACGCGCAATATCTCGTAAAACGCGATATTTCGTTGATTTTAACGAAGAACGGCTATAATTTCTTTCCCGTTGGAGATATTTCGACGTTTAAGCGCTCATTTTACTCAGTTTTACACGCCGAATGTATTCCACGTCGCGTCTAGATGCAAAGCCACGCGCAATATCTCGTAAAACGCGATATTTCGTCGATTATAACGAAGAACGGCTGTAATTTCTTTCCCGTTGGAGATATTTCGACGTTTAAGCGCTCATTTTACTCAGTTTTACACGCCGAATGTATTCCACATCGCGTCTAGATGCAAAACCACGTGCAATGTATCGTAAAACGCGATATTTTGTAGATTTTGATGAAAAATGACTGTAGTTTCTATCCCGTTGGAGATATTTCGACGTTTAAACGCTCATTTTACTCAGTTTTACACGCCGAAGGTGGTGCACGTCGCGTTTAGCTTCAAAACAACGCGCAATATATCGTAAAACGCGATATTTCGTCCATTTTATCGAATAATGACTGGAATTTCTCTCCGTTTGAAGATATTTCGACGTTTAAACGCCAATTTCACTCAGTTTTACACGCCGAATGTGGTGCACGTCGCGTCTAGCTTCAAAACAACGCGCAATATATCGTAAAACGCGATATTTCGTCGATTTTGATGAAAAATGACTGTAATTTCTATCCCGTTGGAGATATTTCGACGTTTAAACGCTCATTTTACTCAGTTCTACACGCCGAATGTATTGCACGTCGCGTCTAGATGCAAAACCACGTGCAATGTATAGTGAAACGCGATATTTCGTCCATTTTATTGAAGAATGACTGGAATTTCTTTCCGTTTGCAGATATTTCGACGTTTAAACGCTCCTTTCACTCAGTTTTACACGCTGAATGTATTGCACGTCGCGTCTATATGCAAAACCACGCGCAATATCTCGTAAAACGCGATATTTCGTCCATTTTAACGAAGAACGGCTGTAATTTCTTTCCCGTTGGAGATATTTCGACGTTTAAGCGCTCATTTTACTCAGTTTTACACGCCGAATGTATTCCACGTCGCGTCTAGATGCAAAACCACGTGCAATGTAACGTAAAACGCGATATTTCGTAGATTTTGATGAAAAATGACTGTAATTTCTATCCCGTTGGAGATATTTCGACGTTTAAACGCTCATTATACTCATTTTTACACGCCGAATGTATTGCACGTCGCGTCTAGTTGCAAAACCACGCGCAATATCTCGTAAAACGCGATATTTCGTCCATTTTATCGAATAATGACTGGAATTTCTCTCCGTTTGCAGATATTTCGACGTTTAAACGCTCCTTTCACTCAGTTTTACACGCCGAATGTATTGCACGTCGCGTCTAGATGCAAAACCACGTGCAATGTATCGTAAAACGCGATATTTCGTAGATTTTGATGAAAAATAACTGTAATTTCTATCCCGTTGGAGATATTTCGACGTTTAAACGCTCATTTTACTCAGTTTTACACGCCGAATGTATTGCACGTCGCGTCTAGATGCAAAAACACGTGCAATGTATAGTGAAACGCGATATTTCGTCCATTTTATCGAAGAATGACTGGAATTTCTTTCCCATTGGAGATATTTCGACGTTTAAACGCCCATTTCACTCAGTTTTACACGCCCAATGTATTGCACGTCGCGTCTAGATGCAAAACCACGTGCAATGTATCGTAATACGCGATATTTCGTGGATTTTGATGAAAAATGACTGTAATTTCTATCCTGTTGGAGATATTTCGACGTTTAAACGCTCATTTTACTCAGTTTTACACGCCGAAGGTAGTGCACGTCGCGTTTAGCTTCAAAGCAACGCGCAATATATCGTAGAACGCGATATTTCGTCGATTATATCGAAGAACAGCTGTAATTTCTTTCCCGTTGGAGATATTTCGACGTTTAAGCGCTCATTTTACTCAGTTTTACACGCCGAATGTATTCCACGTCGAGTCTAGATGCAAAACCACGTGCAATGTATAGTGAAATGCGATATTTCCTCCATTTTATCGAAGAATGACTGGAATTTCTTTCCGTTTGCAGATATTTCGACGTTTAAACGCCCATTTCACACAGTTTTACACGCCGAATGTGGTGCACGTCGCGTCTAGCTTCAAAACAACGCGCAATATATCGTAAAACGCGATATTTCGTCGATTTTGATGAAAAATGACTGTAATTTCTATCCCGTTGGAGATATTTCGACGTTTAAACGCTCATTTTACTCAGTTCTACACGCCGAATGTATTGCACGTCGCGTCTAGATGCAAAACCACGTGCAATGTATAGTGAAACGCGATATTTCGTCCATTTTATTGAAGAATGACTGGAATTTCTTTCCGTTTGCAGATATTTCGACGTTTAAACGCTCCTTTCACTCAGTTTTACACGCTGAATGTATTGCACGTCGCGTCTATATGCAAAACCACGCGCAATATCTCGTAAAACGCGATATTTCGTCCATTTTAACGAAGAACGGCTGTAATTTCTTTCCCGTTGGAGATATTTCGACGTTTAAGCGCTCATTTTACTCAGTTTTACACGCCGAATGTGGTGCACGTCGCGTTTAGCTTCAAAGCAACGCGCAATATATCGTAGAACGCGATATTTCGTCGATTATATCGAAGAACAGCTGTAATTTCTTTCCCGTTGGAGATATTTCGACGTTTAAGCGCTCATTTTACTCAGTTTTACACGCCGAATGTATTCCACGTCGAGTCTAGATGCAAAACCACGTGCAATGTATAGTGAAATGCGATATTTCCTCCATTTTATCGAATAATGACTGGAATTTCTCTCCGTTTGCAGATATTTCGACGTTTAAACGCTCCTTTCACTCAGTTTTACACGCCGAATGTATTGCACGTCGCGTCTAGATGCAAAACCACGTGCAATGTATCGTAAAACGCGATATTTCGTAGATTTTGATGAAAAATAACTGTAATTTCTATCCCGTTGGAGATATTTCGACGTTTAAACGCTCATTTTACTCAGTTTTACACGCCGAATGTATTGCACGTCGCGTCTAGATGCAAAAACACGTGCAATGTATAGTGAAACGCGATATTTCGTCCATTTTATCGAAGAATGACTGGAATTTCTTTCCCATTGGAGATATTTCGACGTTTAAACGCCCATTTCACTCAGTTTTACACGCCCAATGTATTGCACGTCGCGTCTAGATGCAAAACCACGTGCAATGTATCGTAATACGCGATATTTCGTGGATTTTGATGAAAAATGACTGTAATTTCTATCCTGTTGGAGATATTTCGACGTTTAAACGCTCATTTTACTCAGTTTTACACGCCGAAGTTAGTGCACGTCGCGTTTAGCTTCAAAGCAACGCGCAATATATCGTAGAACGCGATATTTCGTCGATTATATCGAAGAACAGCTGTAATTTCTTTCCCGTTGGAGATATTTCGACGTTTAAGCGCTCATTTTACTCAGTTTTACACGCCGAATGTATTCCACGTCGAGTCTAGATGCAAAACCACGTGCAATGTATAGTGAAATGCGATATTTCCTCCATTTTATCGAAGAATGACTGGAATTTCTTTCCGTTTGCAGATATTTCGACGTTTAAACGCCCATTTCACACAGTTTTACACGCCGAATGTGGTGCACGTCGCGTCTAGCTTCAAAACAACGCGCAATATATCGTAAAACGCGATATTTCGTCGATTTTGATGAAAAATGACTGTAATTTCTATCCCGTTGGAGATATTTCGACGTTTAAACGCTCATTTTATTCAGTTCTACACGCCGAATGTATTGCACGTCGCGTCTATATGCAAAACCACGCGCAATATCTCGTAAGACGCGATATTTCGTCGATTTTAACGAAGAACGGCTGTAATTTCTCTCCCGTTGGAGATATTTCGACGTTTAAGCGCTCATTTTACTCAGTTTTACACGCCGAATGTATTCCACGTCGCGTCTAGATGCAAAACCACGTGCAATGTATCGTAAAACGCGATATTTCGTAAATTTTGATGAAAAATGACTGTAATTTCTATCCCGTTGGAGATATTTCGACGTTTAAACGCTCATTTTACTCACTTTTACACGCCGAAGGTAGTGCACGTCGCGTTTAGCTTCAAAGCAACGCGCAATATATCGTAGAACGCGATATTTCGTCGATTATATCGAAGAACAGCTGTAATTTCTTTCCCGTTGGAGATATTTCCACGTTTAAGCGCTCATTTTACTCAGTTTTACACGCCGAATGTATTCCACGTCGCGTCTAGATGCAAAACCACGCGCAATATCTCGTAAAACGCGATATTTCTTTGATTTTAACGATGAACGGCTATAATTTCTTTCCCGTTGGAGATATTTCGACGTTTAAGCGCTCATTTTACTCAGTTTTACACGCCGAATGTATTCCACGTCGCGTCTAGATGCAAAGCCACGCGCAATATCTCGTAAAACGCGATATTTCGTCGATTATAACGAAGAACGGCTGTAATTTCTTTCCCGTTGGAGATATTTCGACGTTTAAGCGCTCATTTTACTCAGTTTTACACGCCGAATGTATTCCACATCGCGTCTAGATGCAAAACCACGTGCAATGTATCGTAAAACGCGATATTTTGTAGATTTTGATGAAAAATGACTGTAGTTTCTATCCCGTTGGAGATATTTCGACGTTTAAACGCTCATTTTACTCAGTTTTACACGCCGAAGGTGGTGCACGTCGCGTTTAGCTTCAAAACAACGCGCAATATATCGTAAAACGCGATATTTCGTCCATTTTATCGAATAATGACTGGAATTTCTCTCCGTTTGAAGATATTTCGACGTTTAAACGCCCATTTCACTCAGTTTTACACGCCGAATGTGGTGCACGTCGCGTCTAGCTTCAAAACAACGCGCAATATATCGTAAAACGCGATATTTCGTCGATTTTGATGAAAAATGACTGTAATTTCTATCCCGTTGGAGATATTTCTACGTTTAAACGCTCATTTTACTCAGTTTTACACGCCGAATGTATTGCACATCGCGTCTAGATGCAAAACCACGTGCAATGTATAGTGAAACGCGATATTTCGTCCATTTTATCGAAGAATGACTGGAATTTCTTTCCGTTTGCAGATATTTCGACGTTTAAGCGCTCATTTTACTCAGTTTTACACGCCGAATGTATTCCACGTCGCGTCTAGATGCAAAACCACGTGCAATGTATCGTAAAACGCGATATTTCGTAAATTTTGATGAAAAATGACTGTAATTTCTATCCCGTTGGAGATATTTCGACGTTTAAACGCTCATTTTACTCAGTTTTACACGCCGAAGGTAGTGCACGTCGCGTTTAGCTTCAAAGCAACGCGCAATATATCGTAGAACGCGATATTTCGTCGATTATATCGAAGAACAGCTGTAATTTCTTTCCCGTTGGAGATATTTCGACGTTTAAGCGCTCATTTTACTCAGTTTTACACGCCGAATGTATTCCACGTCGCGTCTAGATGCAAAACCACGCGCAATATCTCGTAAAACGCGATATTTCGTTGATTTTAACGAAGAACGGCTATAATTTCTTTCCCGTTGGAGATATTTCGACGTTTAAGCGCTCATTTTACTCAGTTTTACACGCCGAATGTATTCCACGTCGCGTCTAGATGCAAAGCCACGCGCAATATCTCGTAAAACGCGATATTTCGTCGATTATAACGAAGAACGGCTGTAATTTCTTTCCCGTTGGAGATATTTCGACGTTTAAGCGCTCATTTTACTCAGTTTTACACGCCGAATGTATTCCACATCGCGTCTAGATGCAAAACCACGTGCAATGTATCGTAAAACGCGATATTTTGTAGATTTTGATGAAAAATGACTGTAGTTTCTATCCCGTTGGAGATATTTCGACGTTTAAACGCTCATTTTACTCAGTTTTACACGCCGAAGGTGGTGCACGTCGCGTTTAGCTTCAAAACAACGCGAAATATATCGTAAAACGCGATATTTCGTCCATTTTATCGAATAATGACTGGAATTTCTCTCCGTTTGAAGATATTTCGACGTTTAAACGCCCATTTCACTCAGTTTTACACGCCGAATGTGGTGCACGTCGCGTCTAGCTTCAAACAACGCGCAATATATCGTAAAACGCGATATTTCGTCGATTTTGATGAAAAATGACTGTAATTTCTATCCCGTTGGAGATATTTCTACGTTTAAACGCTCATTTTACTCAGTTTTACACGCCGAATGTATTGCACATCGCGTCTAGATGCAAAACCACGTGCAATGTATAGTGAAACGCGATATTTCGTCCATTTTATCGAAGAATGACTGGAATTTCTTTCCGTTTGCAGATATTTCGACGTTTAAGAGCTCATTTTACTCAGTTTTACATGCCGAATGTATTCCACGTCGCGTCTAGATGCAAAACCACGTGCAATGTATCGTAAAACGCGATATTTTGTAGATTTTGATGAAAAATGACTGTAATTTCTATCCCGTTGGAGATATTTCGACGTTTAAACGCTCATTTTATTCAGTTTTACACGCCGAAGGTGTGCACGTCGCGTTTAGCTTCAAAACAACGCGCAATATATCGTAAAACGCGATATTTCGTCCATTTTATCGAATAATGACTGGAATTTCTCTCCGTTTGCAGATATTTCGACGTTTAAACGCCCATTTCACTCAGTTTTACACGCCGAATGTGGTGCACGTCGCGTCTAGCTTCAAAACAACGCGCAATATATCGTAAAACGCGATATTTCGCCGATTTTGATGAAAAATGACTGTAATTTCTATCCCGTTGGAGATATTTCGACGTTTAAACGCTCATGTTACTCAGTTTTACACGCCGAAGGTAGTGCACGTCGCGTTTAGCTTCAAAACAACGCGCAATATATCGTAAAACGCGATATTTCGTCCATTTTATCGAATAATGACTGGAATTTCTCTCCGTTTGCAGATATTTCGACGTTTTAAACGCCCATTTCACTCAGTTTTACACGCCGAATGTGGTGCACGTCGCGTCTAGCTTCAAAACAACGCGCAATATATCGTAACACGCGATATTTCGTCGATTTTGTTGAAAAATGACTGTAATTTCTATCCCGTTGGAGATATTTCGACGTTTAAACGCTCATTTTACTCAGTTTTACACGCCGAAGGTAGTGCACGTCGTGTTTAGCTTCAAAGCAACGCGCAATATATCGTAAAACGCGATATTTCGTCGATTTTATCGAAGAACAGCTGTAATTTCTTTCCCGTTGGAGATATTTCGACGTTTAAGCGCACATTTTACTCAGTTTTACACGCCGAATGTGTTCCACGTCGCGTCTAGATGCAAAACCACGCGCAATATCTCGTAAAACGCGATATTTCGTTGATTTTAACGAAGAACGGCTATAATTTCTTTCCCGTTGGAGATATTTCGACGTTTAAGCGCTCATTTTACTCAGTTTTACACGCCGAATGTATTCCACGTCGCGTTTAGATGCAAAGCCACGCGCAATATCTCGTAAAACGCGATATTTCGTCGATTATAACGAAGAACGGCTGTAATTTCTTTCCCGTTGGAGATATTTCAACGTTTAAGCGCTCATTTTACTCAGGTTTACACGCCGAATGTATTGCACATCGCGTCTAGATGCAAAACCACGTGCAATGTATCGTAAAACGCGATATTTTGTAGATTTTGATGAAAAATGACTGTAGTTTCTATCCCGTTGGAGATATTTCGACGTTTAAACGCTCATTTTACTCAGTTTTACACGCCGAAGGTGGTGCACGTCGCGTTTAGCTTCAAAACAACGCGCAATATATCGTAAAACGCGATATTTCGTCCATTTTATCGAATAATGACTGGAATTTCTCTCCGTTTGAAGATATTTCGACGTTTAAACGCCCATTTCACTCAGTTTTACACGCCGAATGTGGTGCACGTCGCGTCTAGCTTCAAAACAACGCGCAATATATCGTAAAACGCGATATTTCGTCGATTTTGATGAAAAATGACTGTAATTTCTATCCCGTTGGAGATATTTCTACGTTTAAACGCTCATTTTACTCAGTTTTACACGCCGAATGTATTGCACGTCGCGTCTAGATGCAAAACCACGTGCAATGTATAGTGAAACGCGATATTTCGTCCATTTTATCGAAGAATGACTGGAATTTCTTTCCGTTTGCAGATATTTCGACGTTTAAGAGCTCATTTTACTCAGTTTTACATGCCGAGTGTATTCCACGTCGCGTTTAGATGCAAAACCACGTGCAATGTATCGTAAAACGCGATATTTTGTAGATTTTGATGAAAAATGACTGTAATTTCTATCCCGTTGGAGATATTTCGACGTTTAAACGCTCATTTTATTCAGTTTTACACGCCGAAGGTGGTGCACGTCGCGTTTAGCTTCAAAACAACGCGCAATATATCGTAAAACGCGATATTTCGTCCATTTTATCGAATAATGACTGGAATTTCTCTCCGTTTGCAGATATTTCGACGTTTAAACGCCCATTTCACTCAGTTTTACACGCCGAATGTGGTGCACGTCGCGTCTAGCTTCAAAACAACGCGCAATATATCGTAAAACGCGATATTTCGCCGATTTCGATGAAAAATGACTGTAATTTCTATCCCGTTGGAGATATTTCGACGTTTAAACGCTCATTTTACTCAGTTTTACACGCCGAAGGTAGTGCACGTCGCGTTTAGCTTCAAAACAACGCGCAATATATCGTAAAACGCGATATTTCGTCGATTTTATCGAAGAACAGCTGTAATTTCTTTCCCATTGGAGATATTTCGACGTTTAAGCGCTCATTTTACTCAGTTTCACACGCCGAATGTATTCCACGTCGCGTCTAGATGCAAAACCACGCGCAATATATCGTAAAACGCGATATTTCGTCGATTTTATCGAAGAACAGCTGTAATTTCTTTCCCATTGGAGATATTTCGACGTTTAAGCGCTCATTTTACTCAGTTTCACACGCCGAATGTATTCCACGTCGCGTCTAGATGCAAAACCACGTGCAATGTATCGTAAAACGCGATATTTTGTAGATTTTGATGAAAAATGACTGTAATTTCTATCCCGTTGGAGATATTTCGACGTTTAAGCGCTCATTTTATTCAGTTTTACACGCCGAAGGTGGTGCACGTCGCGTTTAGCTTCAAAACAACGCGCAATATATCGTAAAACGCGATATTTCGTCCATTTTATCGAATAATGACTGGAATTTCTCTCCGTTTGCAGATATTTCGACGTTTAAACGCCCATTTCACTCAGTTTTACACGCCGAATGTGGTGCACGTCGCGTCTAGCTTCAAAACAACGCGCAATATATCGTAAAACGCGATATTTCGCCGATTTTGATGAAAAATGACTGTAATTTCTATCCCGTTGGAGATATTTCGACGTTTAAACGCTCATGTTACTCAGTTTTACACGCCGAAGGTAGTGCACGTCGCGTTTAGCTTCAAAACAACGCGCAATATATCGTAAAACGCGATATTTCGTCGATTTTATCGAAGAACAGCTGTAATTTCTTTCCCATTGGAGATATTTCGACGTTTAAGCGCTCATTTTACTCAGTTTTACACGCCGAATGTATTCCACGTCGCGTCTAGATGCAAAACCACGCGCAATATATCGTAAAACGCGATATTTCGTCGATTTTATCGAAGAATGACTGGAATTTCTTTCCGTTTGCAGATATTTCGACGTTTAAGAGCTCATTTTACTCAGTTTTACACGCCGAATGTATTCCACGTCGCGTCTAGATGCAAAACCACGTGCAATGTATCGTAAAACGCGATATTTTGTAGATTTTGATGATAAATGACTGTAATTTCTATCCCGTTGGAGATATTTCGACGTTTAAACGCTCATTTTATTCAGTTTTACACGCCGAAGGTGGTGCACGTCGCGTTTAGTTTCAAAACAACGCGCAATATATCGTAAAACGCGATATTTCGTCCATTTTATCGAATAATGACTGGAATTTCTCTCCGTTTGCAGATATTTCGACGTTTAAACGCCCATTTCACTCAGTTTTACACGCCGAATGTGGTGCACGTCGCGTCTAGCTTCAAAACAACGCGCAATATATCGTAAAACGCGATATTTCGCCGATTTTGATGAAAAATGACTGTAATTTCTATCCCGTTGGAGATATTTCGACGTTTAAACGCTCATGTTACTCAGTTTTACACGCCGAAGGTAGTGCACGTCGCGTTTAGCTTCAAAACAACGCGCAATATATCGTAAAACGCGATATTTCGTCGATTTTATCGAAGAACAGCTGTAATTTCTTTCCCATTGGAGATATTTCGACGTTTAAGCGCTCATTTTACTCAGTTTTACACGCCGAATGTATTCCACGTCGCGTCTAGATGCAAAACCACGCGCAATATATCGTAAAACGCGATATTTCGTCGATTTTATCGAAGAATGACTGGAATTTCTTTCCGTTTGCAGATATTTCGACGTTTAAGAGCTCATTTTACTCAGTTTTACACGCCGAATGTATTCCACGTCGCGTCTAGATGCAAAACCACGTGCAATGTATCGTAGAACGCGATATTTTGTAGATTTTGATGAAAAATGACTGTAATTTCTATCCCGTTGGAGATATTTCGACGTTTAAACGCTCATTTTATTCAGTTTTACACGCCGAAGGTGGTGCACGTCGCGTTTAGCTTCAAAACAACGCGCAATATATCGTAAAACGCGATATTTCGTCCATTTTATCGAATAATGACTGGAATTTCTCTCCGTTTGCAGATATTTCGACGTTTAAACGCCCATTTCACTCAGTTTTACACGCCGAATGTGGTGCACGTCGCGTCTAGCTTCAAAACAACGCGCAATATATCGTAAAACGCGATATTTCGCCGATTTTGATGAAAAATGACTGTAATTTCTATCCCGTTGGAGATATTTCGACGTTTAAACGCTCATGTTACTCAGTTTTACACGCCGAAGGTAGTGCACGTCGCGTTTAGCTTCAAAACAACGCGCAATATATCGTAAAACGCGATATTTCGTCGATTTTATCGAAGAACAGCTGTAATTTCTTTCCCATTGGAGATATTTCGACGTTTAAGCGCTCATTTTACTCAGTTTTACACGCCGAATGTATTCCACGTCGCGTCTAGATGCAAAACCACGCGCAATATATCGTAAAACGCGATATTTCGTCGATTTTATCGAAGAATGACTGGAATTTCTTTCCGTTTGCAGATATTTCGACGTTTAAGAGCTCATATTACTCTGTTTTACACGCCGAATGTATTCCACGTCGCGCCTAGATGCAAAACCACGTGCAATGTATCGTAAAACGCGATATTTTGTAGATTTTGATGAAAAATGACTGTAATTTCTATCCCGTTGGAGATATTTCGACGTTTAAACGCTCATTTTATTCAGTTTTACACGCCGAAGGTGGTGCACGTCGCGTTTAGCTTCAAAACAACGCGCAATATATCGTAAAACGCGATATTTCGTCCATTTTATCGAATAATGACTGGAATTTCTCTCCGTTTGCAGATATTTCGACGTTTAAACGCCCATTTCACTCAGTTTTACACGCCGAATGTGGTGCACGTCGCGTCTAGCTTCAAAACAACGCGCAATATATCGTAAAACGCGATATTTCGCCGATTTTGATGAAAAATGACTGTAATTTCTATCCCGTTGGAGATATTTCGACGTTTAAACGCTCATGTTACTCAGTTTTACACGCCGAAGGTAGTGCACGTCGCGTTTAGCTTCAAAACAACGCGCAATATATCGTAAAACGCGATATTTCGTCCATTTTATCGAATAATGACTGGAATTTCTCTCCGTTTGCAGATATTTCGACGTTTAAACGCCCATTTCACTCAGTTTTACACGCCGAATGTGGTGCACGTCGCGTCTAGCTTCAAAACAACGCGCAATATATCGTAACACGCGATATTTCGTCGATTTTGTTGAAAAATGACTGTAATTTCTATCCCGTTGGAGATATTTCGACGTTTAAACGCTCATTTTACTCAGTTTTACACGCCGAAGGTAGTGCACGTCGCGTTTAGCTTCAAAACCACGCGCAATATATCGGAAAACGCGATATTTCGTCGATTTTATCGAAGAACAGCTGTAATTTCTTTCCCATTGGAGATATTTCGACGTTTAAGCGCTCATTTTACTCAGTTTTACACGCCGAATGTATTGCACGTCGCGTCTATATGCAAAACCACGCGCAATATCTCGTAAAACGCGATATTTCGTCGATTTTAACGAAGAACGGCTGTAATTTCTTTCCCGTTGGAGATATTTCGACGTTTAAGCGCTCATTTTACTCAGTTTTACACGCCGAAGGTAGTGCACGTCGCGTTTAGCTTCAAAACAACGCGCAATATATCGTAAAACGCGATATTTCGTCGATTTTATCGAAGAACTGCTGTAATTTCTTTCCCGTTGGAGATATTTCGACGTTTAAGCGCTCATTTTACTCAGTTTTACACGCCGAATGTATTACGCGTCGCGTCTAGATGCAAAACCACGCGCAATATATCGTAAAACGCGATATTTCGTCGATTTTGATGAAAAATGACTGTAATTTCTATCCCGTTGGAGATATTTCGACGTTTAAACGCCCATTTCACTCAGTTTTACACGCCGAATGTATTGCACGTCGCGTCTAGATGCAAAACCACGTGCAATGTATCGTAAAACTCGATATTTCGTAGATTTTGATGAAAAATGACTGTAATTTCTATCCCGTTGGAGATATTTCGACGTCTAAACGCTCATTTTACTCAGTTTCACACGCCGAATGTATTCCACGTCGCGTCTAGATGCAAAACCACGCGCAATATCTCGTAAAACGCGATATTTCGTCGATTTTAACGAAGAACGGCTGTAATTTCTTTCCCGTTGGAGATATTTCGACGTTTAAACGCTCATTTTATTCAGTTTTACACGCCGAAGGTGGTGCACGTCGCGTTTAGCTTCAAAACAACGCGCAATATATCGTAAAACGCGATATTTCGTCCATTTTATCGAATAATGACTGGAATTTCTCTCCGTTTGCAGATATTTCGACGTTTAAACGCTCCTTTCACTCAGTTTTACACGCCGAATGTATTGTACGTCGCGTCTAGATGCAAAACCACGTGCAATGTATCGTAAAACGCGATATTTCGTAGATTTTGATGAAAAATGACTGTAATTTCTATCCCGTTGGAGATATTTCGACGTTTAAACGCTCACTTTACTCAGTTTTACACGCCGTATGTATTGCACGTCGCGTCTAGATGCAAAACCACGTGCAATGTATCGTAATACGCGATATTTCGTAGATTTTGATGAAAAATGACTGTAATTTCTATCCCGTTGGAGATATTTCGACGTTTAAACGCTCATTTTACTCAGTTTTACACGCCGAAGGTAGTGCACGTCGCGTTTAGCTTGAAAACAACGCGCAATATATCGTAAAACGCGATATTTCTTCGATTCTATCGAAGAACAGCTGTAATTTCTTTCCCGTTGGAGATATTTCGACGTTTAAGCGCTCATTTTACTCAGTTTTACACGCCGAATGTATTCCACGTCGAGTCTAGATGCAAAACCACGTGCAATGTATAGTGAAACGCGATATTTCCTCCATTTTATCGAAGAATGACTGGAATTTCTTTCCGTTTGCAGATATTTCGACGTTTAAACGCCCATTTGACACAGTTTTAAACGCCGAATGTGGTGCACGTCGCGTCTAGCTTCAAAACAACGCGTAATATATCGTAAAACGCGATATTTCGTAAATTTTGATGAAAAATGACTGTAATTTCTATCCCGTTGGAGATATTTCGACGTTTAAACGCTCATTTTACTCAGTTTTACACGCCGAAGGTAGCGCACGTCGCGTTTAGCTTCAAAACAACGCGCAATATATCGTAAAACGCGATATTTCGTCCATTTTATCGAATAATGACTGGAATTTCTCTCCGTTTGCAGATATTTCGACGTTTAAACGCTCCTTTCACTCAGTTTTACACGCCGAATGTATTGCACGTCGCGTCTAGATGCAAAACCACGTGCAATGTATCGTAAAACGCGATATTTCGTAGATTTTGATGAAAAATGACTGTAATTTCTATCCCGTTGGAGATATTTCGACGTTTAAACGCTCATTTTACTCAGTTTTACACGCCGAAGGTAGTGCACGTCGCGTTTAGCTTCAAAACAACGCGCAATATATCGTAAAACGCGATATTTCGTCCATTTTATCGAATAATGACTGGAATTTCTCTCCGTTTGCAGATATTTCGACGTTTAAACGCTCCGTTCACTCAGTTTTACACGCCGAATGTATTGTACGTCGCGTCTAGATGCAAAACCACGTGCAATGTATCGTAAAACGCGATATTTCGTAGATTTTGATGAAAAATGACTGTAATTTCTATCCCGTTGGAGATACTTCGACGTTTAAACGCTCACTTTACTCAGTTTTACACGCCGAATGTATTGCACGTCGCGTCTAGATGCAAAACCACGTGCAATGTATCGTAATACGCGATATTTCGTAGATTTTGATGAAAAATGACTGTAATTTCCTTCCCGTTGGAGGTATTTCAACGTTTAAACGCCCATTTCACTCAGTTTTACACGCCAAATGTGGTGCACGTCGCGTCTAGCTTCAAAACAACGCGCAATATATCGTAAAACGCGATATTTCGTCGATTTTGATGAAAAATGACTGTAATTTCTATCCCCTTGGAGATATTTCGACGTTTAAACGCTCATTTTACTCAGTTTTACACGCCGAATGTATTGCACGTCGCGTCTAGATGCAAAACCACGCGCAATATCTCGTAAATCGCGATATTTCGTCGATTTTAACGAAGAACGGCTGTAATTTCTTTCCCGTTAGAGATATTTCGACGTTTAAGCGCTCATTTTACTCAGTTTTACACGCCGAATGTATTGCACGTCGCGTCTAGATGCAAAACCACGCGCAATATCTCGTAAAACGCGATATTTCGTCGATTTTAACGAAGAACGGCTGTAATTTCTTTCCCGTTGGAGATATTTCGACGTTTAAGCGCTCATTTTACTCAGTTTTACACGCCGAAGGTAGTGCACGTCGCGTTTAGCTTCAAAACAACGCGCAATATATCGTAAAACGCGATATTTCGTCGATTTTATCGAAGAACTGCTGTAATTTCTTTCCCGTTGGAGATATTTCGACGTTTAAGCGCTCATTTTACTCAGTTTTACACGCCGAATGTATTACGCGTCGCGTCTAGATGCAAAACCACGCGCAATATATCGTAAAACGCGATATTTCGTCGATTTTGATGAAAAATGACTGTAATTTCTATCCCGTTGGAGATATTTCGACGTTTAAACGCCCATTTCACTCAGTTTTACACGCCGAATGTATTGCACGTCGCGTCTAGATGCAAAACCACGTGCAATGTATCGTAAAACTCGATATTTCGTAGATTTTGATGAAAAATGACTGTAATTTCTATCCCGTTGGAGATATTTCGACGTCTAAACGCTCATTTTACTCAGTTTCACACGCCGAATGTATTCCACGTCGCGTCTAGATGCAAAACCACGCGCAATATCTCGTAAAACGCGATATTTCGTCGATTTTAACGAAGAACGGCTGTAATTTCTTTCCCGTTGGAGATATTTCGACGTTTAAACGCTCATTTTATTCAGTTTTACACGCCGAAGGTGGTGCACGTCGCGTTTAGCTTCAAAACAACGCGCAATATATCGTAAAACGCGATATTTCGTCCATTTTATCGAATAATGACTGGAATTTCTCTCCGTTTGCAGATATTTCGACGTTTAAACGCTCCTTTCACTCAGTTTTACACGCCGAATGTATTGTACGTCGCGTCTAGATGCAAAACCACGTGCAATGTATCGTAAAACGCGATATTTCGTAGATTTTGATGAAAAATGACTGTAATTTCTATCCCGTTGGAGATATTTCGACGTTTAAACGCTCACTTTACTCAGTTTTACACGCCGTATGTATTGCACGTCGCGTCTAGATGCAAAACCACGTGCAATGTATCGTAATACGCGATATTTCGTAGATTTTGATGAAAAATGACTGTAATTTCTATCCCGTTGGAGATATTTCGACGTTTAAACGCTCATTTTACTCAGTTTTACACGCCGAAGGTAGTGCACGTCGCGTTTAGCTTGAAAACAACGCGCAATATATCGTAAAACGCGATATTTCTTCGATTCTATCGAAGAACAGCTGTAATTTCTTTCCCGTTGGAGATATTTCGACGTTTAAGCGCTCATTTTACTCAGTTTTACACGCCGAATGTATTCCACGTCGAGTCTAGATGCAAAACCACGTGCAATGTATAGTGAAACGCGATATTTCCTCCATTTTATCGAAGAATGACTGGAATTTCTTTCCGTTTGCAGATATTTCGACGTTTAAACGCCCATTTGACACAGTTTTAAACGCCGAATGTGGTGCACGTCGCGTCTAGCTTCAAAACAACGCGCAATATATCGTAAAACGCGATATTTCGTAAATTTTGATGAAAAATGACTGTAATTTCTATCCCGTTGGAGATATTTCGACGTTTAAACGCTCATTTTACTCAGTTTTACACGCCGAAGGTAGCGCACGTCGCGTTTAGCTTCAAAACAACGCGCAATATATCGTAAAACGCGATATTTCGTCCATTTTATCGAATAATGACTGGAATTTCTCTCCGTTTGCAGATATTTCGACGTTTAAACGCTCCTTTCACTCAGTTTTACACGCCGAATGTATTGCACGTCGCGTCTAGATGCAAAACCACGTGCAATGTATCGTAAAACGCGATATTTCGTAGATTTTGATGAAAAATGACTGTAATTTCTATCCCGTTGGAGATATTTCGACGTTTAAACGCTCATTTTACTCAGTTTTACACGCCGAAGGTAGTGCACGTCGCGTTTAGCTTCAAAACAACGCGCAATATATCGTAAAACGCCATATTTCGTCCATTTTATCGAATAATGACTGGAATTTCTCTCCGTTTGCAGATATTTCGACGTTTAAACGCTCCGTTCACTCAGTTTTACACGCCGAATGTATTGTACGTCGCGTCTAGATGCAAAACCACGTGCAATGTATCGTAAAACGCGATATTTCGTAGATTTTGATGAAAAATGACTGTAATTTCTATCCCGTTGGAGATACTTCGACGTTTAAACGCTCACTTTACTCAGTTTTACACGCCGAATGTATTGCACGTCGCGTCTAGATGCAAAACCACGTGCAATGTATCGTAATACGCGATATTTCGTAGATTTTGATGAAAAATGACTGTAATTTCCTTCCCGTTGGAGGTATTTCAACGTTTAAACGCCCATTTCACTCAGTTTTACACGCCAAATGTGGTGCACGTCGCGTCTAGCTTCAAAACAACGCGCAATATATCGTAAAACGCGATATTTCGTCGATTTTGATGAAAAATGACTGTAATTTCTATCCCCTTGGAGATATTTCGACGTTTAAACGCTCATTTTACTCAGTTTTACACGCCGAATGTATTGCACGTCGCGTCTAGATGCAAAACCACGCGCAATATCTCGTAAATCGCGATATTTCGTCGATTTTAACGAAGAACGGCTGTAATTTCTTTCCCGTTAGAGATATATCGACGTTTAAGCGCTCATTTTACTCAGTTTTACACGCCGAATGTATTGCACGTCGCGTCTAGATGCAAAACCACGCGCAATATCTCGTAAAACGCGATATTTCGTCGATTTTAACGAAGAACGGCTGTAATTTCTTTCCCGTTGGAGATATTTCGACGTTTAAGCGCTCATTCTACTCAGTTTTAAACGCCGAATGTATTCCACGTCGCGTCTAGATGCAAAACCACGCGCAATATCTCGTAAAACGCGATATTTCGTCGATTTTAACGAAGAACGGCTGTAATTTCTTTCCCGTTGGAGATATTTCGACGTTTAAGCGCTCATTCTACTCAGTTTTAAACGCCGAATGTATTCCACGTCGCGTCTAGATGCAAAACCACGCGCAATATCTCGTAAAACGCGATATTTCGTCGATTTTAACGAAGAACGGCTGTAATTTCTTTCCCGTTGGAGATATTTCGACGTTTAAACGCTCATTTTACTCAGTTTTACACGCCAAATGTGGTGGACGTCGCGTCTAGCTTCAAAACAACGTGCAGTATATCGTAAAACGCGATATTTCGTCGATTTTGATGAAAAATGACTGTAATTTCTATCCCCTTGGAGATATTTCGACGTTTAAACGCTCATTTTACTCAGTTTTACACGCCGAATGTATTGCACGTCGCGTCTAGATGCAAAACCACGCGCAATATCTCGTAAAACGCGATATTTCGTCGATTTTAACGAAGAACGGCTGTAATTTCTATCCCGTAGGAGATATTTCGACGTTTAAGCGCTCATTTTACTCAGTTTTACACGCCGAATGTATTCCATGTCGCGTCTAGATGCATAACCACGCGCAATATCTCGTAAAACGCGATATTTCCTCGATTTTAACGAAGAACGGCTGTAATTTCTTTCCCGTTGGAGATATTTCGACGTTTAAACGCCCATTTCACTCAGTTTTACACGCCAAATGTGGTGCACGTCGCGTCTAGCTTCAAAACAACGCGCAATATATCGTAAAACGCGATATTTCGTCGATTTTGATGAAAAATGACTGTAATTTCTATCCCCTTGGAGATATTTCGACGTTTAAACGCTCATTTTACTCAGTTTTACACGCCGAATGTATTGCACGTCGCGTCTAGATGCAAAACCACGCGCAATATCTCGTAAAACGCGATATTTCGTCGATTTTAACGAAGAACGGCTGTAATTTCTTTCCCGTTGGAGATATTTCGACGTTTAAACGCTCATTTTACTCAGTTTTACACGCCAAATGTGGTGCACGTCGCGTCTAGCTTCAAAACAACGTGCAATATATGGTAAAACGCGATATTTCGTCGATTTTGATGAAAAATGACTGTAATGTCTATCCCCTTGGAGATATTTCGACGTTTAAACGCTCATTTCACTCAGTTTTACACGCCGAATGTATTGCACGTCGCGTCTAGATGCAAAACCACGCGCAATATCTCGTAAATCGCGATATTTCGTCGATTTTAACGAAGAACGGCTGTAATTTCTTTCCCGTTAGAGATATTTCGACGTTTAAGCGCTCATTTTACTCAGTTTTACACGCCGAATGTATTGCACGTCGCGTTTAGCTGCAAAGCCACGCGTAATACCTCGCAAAACGCGAACTTTCCATCGATATTATCTAAAATTGAAGGTAATTTCCTTCCCGTTGGAGATATTTCAACGTTTAAACGCTCCTTTCACTGAGATTTTCACGCCGAATGTAGTGCACGTCGCGTCTAGACGCAAAACCACGCGCAATATATCGTAAAACGCGATATTTCGTCGATTTTGATGAAAAATGACTGTAATTTCCTTCCCGTTGGAGGTATTTCAACGTTTAAACGCTCCTTTCACTGAGATTTTCACGCCGAATGAATTGCACGTCGCGTCTTGCTGCAGAACCACGCATAATAGCACGCAAAACGCTTTATTTCATTGTTTTTACCGAAAAATGTCTGTAATTTCTTTCCCGTTGGAGATATTTCGACGTTTAAACGCTCCTTTCACTCAGTTTTACACGCCGAATGTATTGCACGTCGCGTCTAGACGCAAAACCACGCGCAATATATCGTAAAACGCGATATTTCGTCGATTTTGATGAAAAATGACTGTAATTTCCTTCCCGTTGGAGGTATTTCAACGTTTAAACGCTCCTTACACTCAGTTTTACGCGCCGAATGTATTGCACGTCGCGTCTAGATGCAAAACCACGCGCAATATCTCGTAAATCGCGATATGTCGTCGATTTTAACGAAGAACGGCTGTAATTTCTTTCCCGTTAGAGATATTTCAACGTTTAAACGCTCCTTACACTCAGGTTTACGCGCCGAAGGTAGTGCACGTCGCGTTTAGCTGCAAAGCCACGCGTAATACCTCGCAAAACGCGAACTTTCCATCGATATTATCTAAAATTGAAGGTAATTTCCTTCCCGTTGGAGATATTTCAACGTTTAAACGCTCCTTTCACTGAGATTTTCACGCCGAATGTAGTGCACGTCGCGTCTAGACGCAAAACCACGCGCAATATATCGTAAATCGCGATATTTCGTCGATTTTGATGAAAAATGACTGTAATTTCCTTCCCGTTGGAGGTATTTCAACGTTTAAACGCTCCTTTCACTGAGATTTTCACGCCGAATGTATTGCACGCCGCGTCTTGCTGCAGAACCACGCATAATAGCACGCAAAACGCTTTATTTCATTGATTTTACCGAAAAATGTCTGTAATTTCTTTCCCGTTGGAGATACTTCGACGTTTAAACGCTCCTTTCACTCAGTTTTACACGCCGAATGTATTGCACGTCGCGTCTAGATGCAAAACCACGCGCAATATCACGTAAAACGCGATATTTCGTCGATTTTAACGAAGAACGGCTGTAATTTCTTTCCCGTTGGAGATATTTCGACGTTTAAACGCTCATTTTACTCAGTTTTACACGCCAAATGTGGTGCACGTCGCGTCTAGCTTCAAAACAACGTGCAATATATCGTAAAACGCGATATTTCGTCGATTTTGATAAAAAATGGCTGTAATTTCTATCCCCTTGGAGATATTTCGACGTTTAAACGCTCATTTTACTCAGGTTTACACGCCGAATGTATTGCACGTCGCGTCTAGATGCAAAACCACGCGCAATATCTCGTAAAACGCTTTATTTCATTGATTTTACCGAAAAATGTCTGTAATTTCTTTCCCGTTGGAGATACTTCGACGTTTAAACGCTCCTTTCACTCAGTTTTACACGCCGAATGTATTGCACGTCGCGTCTAGATGCAAAACCACGCGCAATATCACGTAAAACGCGATATTTCGTCGATTTTAACGAAGAACGGCTGTAATTTCTTTCCCGTTGGAGATATTTCGACGTTTAAACGCTCATTTTACTCAGTTTTACACGCCAAATGTGGTGCACGTCGCGTCTAGCTTCAAAACAACGTGCAATATATCGTAAAACGCGATATTTCGTCGATTTTGATAAAAAATGGCTGTAATTTCTATCCCCTTGGAGATATTTCGACGTTTAAACGCTCATTTTACTCAGGTTTACACGCCGAATGTATTGCACGTCGCGTCTAGATGCAAAACCACGCGCAATATCTCGTAAAACGCGATATTTCGTCGATTTTAACGAAGAACGGCTGTAATTTCTATCCCGTTGGAGATATTTCGACGTTTAAGCGCTCATTTTACTCAGTTTTACACGCCGAATGTATTCCATGTCGCGTCTAGATGCATAACCACGCGCAATATCTCGTAAAACGCGATATTTCGTCGATTTTGATGAAAAATGACTGTAATTTCCTTCCCGTTGGAGGTATTTCAACGTTTAAACGCTCCTTACACTCAGGTTTACGCGCCGAAGGTAGTGCACGTCGCGTTTAGCTGCAAAGCCACGCGTAATACCTCGCAAAACGCGAACTTTCCATCGATATTATCTAAAATTGAAGGTAATTTCCTTCCCGTTGGAGATATTTCAACGTTTAAACGCTCCTTTCACTGAGATTTTCACGCCGAATGTAGTGCACATCGCGTCTAGACGCAAAACCACGCGCAATATATCGTAAAACGCGATATTTCGTCGATTTTGATGAAAAATGACTGTAATTTCTTTCCCGTTGGAGGTATTTCAACGTTTAAACGCTCCTTTCACTGAGATTTTCACGCCGAATGTATTGCACGCCGCGTCTTGCTGCAGAACCACGCATAATAGCACGCAAAACGCTTTATTTCATTGATTTTACCGAAAAATGTCTGTAATTTCTTTCCCGTTGGAGATACTTCGACGTTTAAACGCTCCTTTCACTCAGTTTTACACGCCGAATGTATTGCACGTCGCGTCTAGATGCAAAACCACGCGCAATATCACTTAAAACGCGATATTTCGTCGATTTTAACGAAGAACGGCTGTAATTTCTTTCCCGTTGGAGATATTTCGACGTTTAAACGCTCATTTTACTCAGTTTTACACGCCAAATGTGGTGCACGTCGCGTCTAGCTTCAAAACAACGTGCAATATATCGTAAAACGCGATATTTCGTCGATTTTGATAAAAAATGACTGTAATTTCTATCCCCTTGGAGATATTTCGACGTTTAAACGCTCATTTTACTCAGGTTTACACGCCGAATGTATTGCACGTCGCGTCTAGATGCAAAACCACGCGCAATATCTCGTAAAACGCGATATTTCGTCGATTTTAACGAAGAACGGCTGTAATTTCTTTCCCGTTGGAGATATTTCGACGTTTAAGCGCTCATTTTACTCAGTTTTACACGCCGAATGTATTGCACGTCGCGTCTAGATGCAAAACCACGCGCAATATCTCGTAAAAAGCGATATTTCGTCGATTTTAACGAAGAACGGCTGTAATTTCTTTCCCGTTGGAGATATTTCGACGTTTAAACGCTCATTTTACTCAGTTTTACACGCCAAATGTGGTGCACGTCGCGTCTAGCTTCAAAACAACGTGCAATATATCGTAAAACGCGATATTTCGTCGATTTTGATAAAAAATGACTGTAATTTCTATCCCCTTGGAGATATTTCGACGTTTAAACGCCCATTTCACTCAGTTTTACACGCCAAATTTGGTGCACGTCGCGTCTAGCTTCAAAACAACGCGCAATATATCGTAAAACGCGATATTTCGACGATTTTAACGAAGAACGGCTGTAATATCTATCCCGTTGGAGATATTTCGACGTTTAAGCGCTCATTTTACTCAGTTTTACACGCCGAATGTATTGCACGTCGCGTCTAGATGCAAAACCACGCGCAATATCTCGTAAAACGCGATATTTCGTCGATTTTAACGAAGAACGGCTGTAATTTCTATCCCGTTGGAGATATGTCGACGTTTAAACGCTCATTTTACTCAGTTTTACACGCCGAATGTATTGCACGTCGCGTTTAGCTGCAAAGCCACGCGTAATACCTCGCAAAACGCGAACTTTCCATCGATATTATCTAAAATTGAAGGGAATTTCCTTCCCGTTGGAGATATTTCAACGTTTAAACGCTCCTTTCACTGAGATTTTCACGCCGAATGTAGTGCACGTCGCGTCTAGACGCAGAACCACGCGCAATATATCGTAAAACGCGATATTTCGACGATTTTGATGAAAAATGACTGTAATTTCTATCCCCTTGGAGATATTTCGACGTTTAAACGCTCATTTTACTCAGTTTTACACGCCGAATGTATTGCACGTCGCGTCTAGATGCATAACCACGCGCAATATCTCGTAAAACGCGATATTTCCTCGATTTTAACGAAGAACGGCTGTAATTTCTTTCCCGTTGGAGATATTTCGACGTTTAAACGCCCATTTCACTCAGTTTTACACGCCAAATTTGGTGCACGTCGCGTCTAGCTTCAAAACAACGCGCAATATATCGTAAAACGCGATATTTCGACGATTTTGATGAAAAATGACTGTAATTTCTATCCCCTTGGAGATATTTCGACGTTTAAGCGCTCATTTTACTCAGTTTTACACGCCGAATGTATTCCATGTCGCGTCTAGATGCATAACCACGCGCAATATCTCGTAAAACGCGATACTTCGTCGATTTTGATGAAAAATGACTGTAATTTCTATCCCCTTGGAGATATTTCAACGTTTAAACGCTCCTTTCACTGAGATTTTCACGCCGAATGTAGTGCACGTCGCGTCTAGACGCAGAACCACGCGCAATATATCGTAAAACGCGATATTTCGTCGATTTTAACGAAGAACGGCTGTAATTTCTTTCCCGTTGGAGATATTTCGACGTTTAAACGCTCCTTTCACTCAGTTTTACACGCCGAATGTATTGCACGTCGCGTCTAGATGCAAAACCACGTACAATGTATCGTAAAACGCGATATTTCGTCGATTTTAACGAAGAACGGCTGTAATTTCTTTCCCGTTGGAGATATTTCGACGTTTGAGCGCTCATTTTACTCAGTTTTACACGCCGAATGTATTCCACGTCGCGTCTAGATGCAAAACCACGCGCAATATCTCGTAAAAAGCGATATTTCGTCGATTTTAACGAAGAACGGCTGTAATTTCTTTCCCGTTGGAGATATTTCGACGTTTAAACGCTCCTTTCACTCAGTTTTACACGCCGAATGTATTGCACGTCGCGTCTAGATGCAAAACCACGTGCAATGTATCGTAAAACGCGATATTTCGTCGATTTTAACGAAGAACGGCTGTAATTTCTTTCCCGTTGGAGATATTTCGACGTTTAAGCGCTCATTTTACTCAGTTTTACACGCCGAATGTATTCCATGTCGCGTCTAGATGCAAAACCACGCACAATATCTTGTAAAACGCGATATTTCCTCGATTTTAACGAAGAACGGCTGTAATTTCTTTCCCGTTGGAGATATTTCGACGTTTAAGCGCTCATTCTACTCAGTTTTAAACGCCGAATGTATTCCACGTCGCGTCTAGATGCAAAACCTCGCGCAATATCTCGTAAAACGCGATATTTCGTCGATTTTAACGAAGAACGGCTGTAATTTCTTTCCCGTTGGAGATATTTCGACGTTTAAGCGCTCATTTTACTCAGTTTTACACGCCGAATGTATTCCATGTCGCGTCTAGATGCAAAACCACGCACAATATCTTGTAAAACGCGATATTTCCTCGATTTTAACGAAGAACGGCTGTAATTTCTTTCCCGTTGGAGATATTTCGACGTTTAAGCGCTCATTCTACTCAGTTTTAAACGCCGAATGTATTCCACGTCGCGTCTAGATGCAAAACCTCGCGCAATATCTCGTAAAACGCGATATTTCGTCGATTTTAACGAAGAACGGCTGTAATTTCTTTCCCGTTGGAGATATTTCGACGTTTAAACGCTCATTTTACTCAGTTTTACACGCCGAATGTATTGCACGTCGCGTCTAGATGCAAAACCACGCGCAATATCTCGTAAAACGCGATATTTCGTCGATTTTAACGAAGAACGGCTGTAATTTCTGTCCCGTTGGAGATATGTCGACGTTTAAACGCTCATTTTACTCAGTTTTACACGCCGAATGTATTGCACGTCGCGTTTAGCTGCATAGCCACGCGTAATACCTCGCAAAACGCGAACTTTCCATCGATATTATATAAAATTGAAGGTAATTTCCTTCCCGTTGGAGATATTTCAACGTTTAAACGCTCCTTTCACTGAGATTTTCACGCCGAATGTAGTGCACGTCGCGTCTAGACGCAAAACCACGCGCAATATATCGTAAAACGCGATATTTCGTCGATTTTAACGAAGAACGGCTGTAATTTCTTTCCCGTTGGAGATATTTCGACGTTTAAACGCTCCTTTCACTCAGTTTTACACGCCGAATGTATTGCACGTCGCGTCTAGATGCAAAACCACGTGCAATGTATCGTAAAACGCGATATTTCGTCGATTTTAACGAAGAACGGCTGTAATTTCTTTCCCGTTGGAGATATTTCGACGTTTGAGCGCTCATTTTACTCAGTTTTACACGCCGAATGTATTCCACGTCGCGTCTAGATGCAAAACCACGCGCAATATCTCGTAAAAAGCGATATTTCGTCGATTTTAACGAAGAACGGCTGTAATTTCTTTCCCGTTGGAGATATTTCGACGTTTAAACGCTCATTTTACTCAGGTTTACACGCCGAATGTATTGCACGTCGCGTCTAGATGCAAAACCACGCGCAATATCTCGTAAAACGCTTTATTTCATTGATTTTACCGAAAAATGTCTGTAATTTCTTTCCCGTTGGAGATACTTCGACGTTTAAACGCTCCTTTCACTCAGTTTTACACGCCGAATGTATTGCACGTCGCGTCTAGATGCAAAACCACGCGCAATATCACGTAAAACGCGATATTTCGTCGATTTTAACGAAGAACGGCTGTAATTTCTTTCCCGTTGGAGATATTTCGACGTTTAAACGCTCATTTTACTCAGTTTTACACGCCAAATGTGGTGCACGTCGCGTCTAGCTTCAAAACAACGTGCAATATATCGTAAAACGCGATATTTCGTCGATTTTGATAAAAAATGGCTGTAATTTCTATCCCCTTGGAGATATTTCGACGTTTAAACGCTCATTTTACTCAGGTTTACACGCCGAATGTATTGCACGTCGCGTCTAGATGCAAAACCACGCGCAATATCTCGTAAAACGCGATATTTCGTCGATTTTAACGAAGAACGGCTGTAATTTCTATCCCGTTGGAGATATTTCGACGTTTAAGCGCTCATTTTACTCAGTTTTACACGCCGAATGTATTCCATGTCGCGTCTAGATGCATAACCACGCGCAATATCTCGTAAAACGCGATATTTCGTCGATTTTGATGAAAAATGACTGTAATTTCCTTCCCGTTGGAGGTATTTCAACGTTTAAACGCTCCTTACACTCAGGTTTACGCGCCGAAGGTAGTGCACGTCGCGTTTAGCTGCAAAGCCACGCGTAATACCTCGCAAAACGCGAACTTTCCATCGATATTATCTAAAATTGAAGGTAATTTCCTTCCCGTTGGAGATATTTCAACGTTTAAACGCTCCTTTCACTGAGATTTTCACGCCGAATGTAGTGCACATCGCGTCTAGACGCAAAACCACGCGCAATATATCGTAAAACGCGATATTTCGTCGATTTTGATGAAAAATGACTGTAATTTCTTTCCCGTTGGAGGTATTTCAACGTTTAAACGCTCCTTTCACTGAGATTTTCACGCCGAATGTATTGCACGCCGCGTCTTGCTGCAGAACCACGCATAATAGCACGCAAAACGCTTTATTTCATTGATTTTACCGAAAAATGTCTGTAATTTCTTTCCCGTTGGAGATACTTCGACGTTTAAACGCTCCTTTCACTCAGTTTTACACGCCGAATGTATTGCACGTCGCGTCTAGATGCAAAACCACGCGCAATATCACGTAAAACGCGATATTTCGTCGATTTTAACGAAGAACGGCTGTAATTTCTTTCCCGTTGGAGATATTTCGACGTTTAAACGCTCATTTTACTCAGTTTTACACGCCAAATGTGGTGCACGTCGCGTCTAGCTTCAAAACAACGTGCAATATATCGTAAAACGCGATATTTCGTCGATTTTGATAAAAAATGACTGTAATTTCTATCCCCTTGGAGATATTTCGACGTTTAAACGCTCATTTTACTCAGGTTTACACGCCGAATGTATTGCACGTCGCGTCTAGATGCAAAACCACGCGCAATATCTCGTAAAACGCGATATTTCGTCGATTTTAACGAAGAACGGCTGTAATTTCTATCCCGTTGGAGATATTTCGACGTTTAAGCGCTCATTTTACTCAGTTTTACACGCCGAATGTATTCCATGTCGCGTCTAGATGCATAACCACGCGCAATATCTCGTAAAACGCGATATTTCCTCGATTTTAACGAAGAACGGCTGTAATTTCTTTCCCGTTGGAGATATTTCGACGTTTAAACGCCCATTTCACTCAGTTTTACACGCCAAATTTGGTGCACGTCGCGTCTAGCTTCAAAACAACGCGCAATATATCGTAAAACGCGATACTTCGACGATTTTGATGAAAAATGACTGTAATTTCTATCCCCTTGGAGATATTTCGACGTTTAAACGCTCATTTTACTCAGTTTTACACGCCGAATGTATTGCACGTCGCGTCTAGATGCAAAACCACGCGCAATATCTCGTAAAACGCGATATTTCGTCGATTTTAACGAAGAACGGCTGTAATATCTATCCCGTTGGAGATATTTCGACGTTTAAGCGCTCATTTTACTCAGTTTTACACGCCGAATGTATTGCACGTCGCGTCTAGATGCAAAACCACGCGCAATATCTCGTAAAAAGCGATATTTCGTCGATTTTAACGAAGAACGGCTGTAATTTCTTTCCCGTTGGAGATATTTCGACGTTTAAACGCTCATTTTACTCAGTTTTACACGCCAAATGTGGTGCACGTCGCGTCTAGCTTCAAAACAACGTGCAATATATCGTAAAACGCGATATTTCGTCGATTTTGATAAAAAATGACTGTAATTTCTATCCCCTTGGAGATATTTCGACGTTTAAACGCCCATTTCACTCAGTTTTACACGCCAAATTTGGTGCACGTCGCGTCTAGCTTCAAAACAACGCGCAATATATCGTAAAACGCGATATTTCGACGATTTTAACGAAGAACGGCTGTAATTTCTATCCCGTTGGAGATATTTCGACGTTTAAGCGCTCATTTTACTCAGTTTTACACGCCGAATGTATTGCACGTCGCGTCTAGATGCAAAACCACGCGCAATATCTCGTAAAACGCGATATTTCGTCGATTTTAACGAAGAACGGCTGTAATTTCTATCCCGTTGGAGATATGTCGACGTTTAAACGCTCATTTTACTCAGTTTTACACGCCGAATGTATTGCACGTCGCGTTTAGCTGCAAAGCCACGCGTAATACCTCGCAAAACGCGAACTTTCCATCGATATTATCTAAAATTGAAGGGAATTTCCTTCCCGTTGGAGATATTTCAACGTTTAAACGCTCCTTTCACTGAGATTTTCACGCCGAATGTAGTGCACGTCGCGTCTAGACGCAGAACCACGCGCAATATATCGTAAAACGCGATATTTCGACGATTTTGATGAAAAATGACTGTAATTTCTATCCCCTTGGAGATATTTCGACGTTTAAACGCTCATTTTACTCAGTTTTACACGCCGAATGTATTGCACGTCGCGTCTAGATGCATAACCACGCGCAATATCTCGTAAAACGCGATATTTCCTCGATTTTAACGAAGAACGGCTGTAATTTCTTTCCCGTTGGAGATATTTCGACGTTTAAACGCCCATTTCACTCAGTTTTACACGCCAAATTTGGTGCACGTCGCGTCTAGCTTCAAAACAACGCGCAATATATCGTAAAACGCGATATTTCGACGATTTTGATGAAAAATGACTGTAATTTCTATCCCCTTGGAGATATTTCGACGTTTAAGCGCTCATTTTACTCAGTTTTACACGCCGAATGTATTCCATGTCGCGTCTAGATGCATAACCACGCGCAATATCTCGTAAAACGCGATACTTCGTCGATTTTGATGAAAAATGACTGTAATTTCTATCCCCTTGGAGATATTTCAACGTTTAAACGCTCCTTTCACTGAGATTTTCACGCCGAATGTAGTGCACGTCGCGTCTAGACGCAGAACCACGCGCAATATATCGTAAAACGCGATATTTCGTCGATTTTAACGAAGAACGGCTGTAATTTCTTTCCCGTTGGAGATATTTCGACGTTTAAACGCTCCTTTCACTCAGTTTTACACGCCGAATGTATTGCACGTCGCGTCTAGATGCAAAACCACGTACAATGTATCGTAAAACGCGATATTTCGTCGATTTTAACGAAGAACGGCTGTAATTTCTTTCCCGTTGGAGATATTTCGACGTTTGAGCGCTCATTTTACTCAGTTTTACACGCCGAATGTATTCCACGTCGCGTCTAGATGCAAAACCACGCGCAATATCTCGTAAAAAGCGATATTTCGTCGATTTTAACGAAGAACGGCTGTAATTTCTTTCCCGTTGGAGATATTTCGACGTTTAAACGCTCCTTTCACTCAGTTTTACACGCCGAATGTATTGCACGTCGCGTCTAGATGCAAAACCACGTGCAATGTATCGTAAAACGCGATATTTCGTCGATTTTAACGAAGAACGGCTGTAATTTCTTTCCCGTTGGAGATATTTCGACGTTTAAGCGCTCATTTTACTCAGTTTTACACGCCGAATGTATTCCATGTCGCGTCTAGATGCAAAACCACGCACAATATCTTGTAAAACGCGATATTTCCTCGATTTTAACGAAGAACGGCTGTAATTTCTTTCCCGTTGGAGATATTTCGACGTTTAAGCGCTCATTCTACTCAGTTTTAAACGCCGAATGTATTCCACGTCGCGTCTAGATGCAAAACCTCGCGCAATATCTCGTAAAACGCGATATTTCGTCGATTTTAACGAAGAACGGCTGTAATTTCTTTCCCGTTGGAGATATTTCGACGTTTAAGCGCTCATTTTACTCAGTTTTACACGCCGAATGTATTCCATGTCGCGTCTAGATGCAAAACCACGCACAATATCTTGTAAAACGCGATATTTCCTCGATTTTAACGAAGAACGGCTGTAATTTCTTTCCCGTTGGAGATATTTCGACGTTTAAGCGCTCATTCTACTCAGTTTTAAACGCCGAATGTATTCCACGTCGCGTCTAGATGCAAAACCTCGCGCAATATCTCGTAAAACGCGATATTTCGTCGATTTTAACGAAGAACGGCTGTAATTTCTTTCCCGTTGGAGATATTTCGACGTTTAAACGCTCATTTTACTCAGTTTTACACGCCGAATGTATTGCACGTCGCGTCTAGATGCAAAACCACGCGCAATATCTCGTAAAACGCGATATTTCGTCGATTTTAACGAAGAACGGCTGTAATTTCTGTCCCGTTGGAGATATGTCGACGTTTAAACGCTCATTTTACTCAGTTTTACACGCCGAATGTATTGCACGTCGCGTTTAGCTGCAAAGCCACGCGTAATACCTCGCAAAACGCGAACTTTCCATCGATATTATATAAAATTGAAGGTAATTTCCTTCCCGTTGGAGATATTTCAACGTTTAAACGCTCCTTTCACTGAGATTTTCACGCCGAATGTAGTGCACGTCGCGTCTAGACGCAAAACCACGCGCAATATATCGTAAAACGCGATATTTCGTCGATTTTAACGAAGAACGGCTGTAATTTCTTTCCCGTTGGAGATATTTCGACGTTTAAACGCTCCTTTCACTCAGTTTTACACGCCGAATGTATTGCACGTCGCGTCTAGATGCAAAACCACGTGCAATGTATCGTAAAACGCGATATTTCGTCGATTTTAACGAAGAACGGCTGTAATTTCTTTCCCGTTGGAGATATTTCGACGTTTGAGCGCTCATTTTACTCAGTTTTACACGCCGAATGTATTCCACGTCGCGTCTAGATGCAAAACCACGCGCAATATCTCGTAAAAAGCGATATTTCGTCGATTTTAACGAAGAACGGCTGTAATTTCTTTCCCGTTGGAGATATTTCGACGTTTAAACGCTCATTTTACTCAGGTTTACACGCCGAATGTATTGCACGTCGCGTCTAGATGCAAAACCACGCGCAATATCTCGTAAAACGCTTTATTTCATTGATTTTACCGAAAAATGTCTGTAATTTCTTTCCCGTTGGAGATACTTCGACGTTTAAACGCTCCTTTCACTCAGTTTTACACGCCGAATGTATTGCACGTCGCGTCTAGATGCAAAACCACGCGCAATATCACGTAAAACGCGATATTTCGTCGATTTTAACGAAGAACGGCTGTAATTTCTTTCCCGTTGGAGATATTTCGACGTTTAAACGCTCATTTTACTCAGTTTTACACGCCAAATGTGGTGCACGTCGCGTCTAGCTTCAAAACAACGTGCAATATATCGTAAAACGCGATATTTCGTCGATTTTGATAAAAAATGACTGTAATTTCTATCCCCTTGGAGATATTTCGACGTTTAAACGCTCATTTTACTCAGGTTTACACGCCGAATGTATTGCACGTCGCGTCTAGATGCAAAACCACGCGCAATATCTCGTAAAACGCGATATTTCGTCGATTTTAACGAAGAACGGCTGTAATTTCTATCCCGTTGGAGATATTTCGACGTTTAAGCGCTCATTTTACTCAGTTTTACACGCCGAATGTATTCCATGTCGCGTCTAGATGCATAACCACGCGCAATATCTCGTAAAACGCGATATTTCCTCGATTTTAACGAAGAACGGCTGTAATTTCTTTCCCGTTGGAGATATTTCGACGTTTAAACGCCCATTTCACTCAGTTTTACACGCCAAATTTGGTGCACGTCGCGTCTAGCTTCAAAACAACGCGCAATATATCGTAAAACGCGATATTTCGACGATTTTGATGAAAAATGACTGTAATTTCTATCCCCTTGGAGATATTTCGACGTTTAAACGCTCATTTTACTCAGTTTTACACGCCGAATGTATTGCACGTCGCGTCTAGATGCAAAACCACGCGCAATATCTCGTAAAACGCGATATTTCGTCGATTTTAACGAAGAACGGCTGTAATATCTATCCCGTTGGAGATATTTCGACGTTTAAGCGCTCATTTTACTCAGTTTTACACGCCGAATGTATTGCACGTCGCGTCTAGATGCAAAACCACGCGCAATATCTCGTAAAAAGCGATATTTCGTCGATTTTAACGAAGAACGGCTGTAATTTCTTTCCCGTTGGAGATATTTCGACGTTTAAACGCTCATTTTACTCAGTTTTACACGCCAAATGTGGTGCACGTCGCGTCTAGCTTCAAAACAACGTGCAATATATCGTAAAACGCGATATTTCGTCGATTTTGATAAAAAATGACTGTAATTTCTATCCCCTTGGAGATATTTCGACGTTTAAACGCCCATTTCACTCAGTTTTACACGCCAAATTTGGTGCACGTCGCGTCTAGCTTCAAAACAACGCGCAATATATCGTAAAACGCGATATTTCGACGATTTTAACGAAGAACGGCTGTAATTTCTATCCCGTTGGAGATATTTCGACGTTTAAGCGCTCATTTTACTCAGTTTTACACGCCGAATGTATTGCACGTCGCGTCTAGATGCAAAACCACGCGCAATATCTCGTAAAACGCGATATTTCGTCGATTTTAACGAAGAACGGCTGTAATTTCTATCCCGTTGGAGATATGTCGACGTTTAAACGCTCATTTTACTCAGTTTTACACGCCGAATGTATTACACGTCGCGTTTAGCTGCAAAGCCACGCGTAATACCTCGCAAAACGCGAACTTTCCATCGATATTATCTAAAATTGAAGGGAATTTCCTTCCCGTTGGAGATATTTCAACGTTTAAACGCTCCTTTCACTGAGATTTTCACGCCGAATGTAGTGCACGTCGCGTCTAGACGCAGAACCACGCGCAATATATCGTAAAACGCGATATTTCGACGATTTTGATGAAAAATGACTGTAATTTCTATCCCCTTGGAGATATTTCGACGTTTAAACGCTCATTTTACTCAGTTTTACACGCCGAATGTATTGCACGTCGCGTCTAGATGCATAACCACGCGCAATATCTCGTAAAACGCGATATTTCCTCGATTTTAACGAAGAACGGCTGTAATTTCTTTCCCGTTGGAGATATTTCGACGTTTAAACGCCCATTTCACTCAGTTTTACACGCCAAATTTGGTGCACGTCGCGTCTAGCTTCAAAACAACGCGCAATATATCGTAAAACGCGATATTTCGACGATTTTGATGAAAAATGACTGTAATTTCTATCCCCTTGGAGATATTTCGACGTTTAAGCGCTCATTTTACTCAGTTTTACACGCCGAATGTATTCCATGTCGCGTCTAGATGCATAACCACGCGCAATATCTCGTAAAACGCGATACTTCGTCGATTTTGATGAAAAATGACTGTAATTTCTATCCCCTTGGAGATATTTCAACGTTTAAACGCTCCTTTCACTGAGATTTTCACGCCGAATGTAGTGCACGTCGCGTCTAGACGCAGAACCACGCGCAATATATCGTAAAACGCGATATTTCGTCGATTTTAACGAAGAACGGCTGTAATTTCTTTCCCGTTGGAGATATTTCGACGTTTAAACGCTCCTTTCACTCAGTTTTACACGCCGAATGTATTGCACGTCGCGTCTAGATGCAAAACCACGTACAATGTATCGTAAAACGCGATATTTCGTCGATTTTAACGAAGAACGGCTGTAATTTCTTTCCCGTTGGAGATATTTCGACGTTTGAGCGCTCATTTTACTCAGTTTTACACGCCGAATGTATTCCACGTCGCGTCTAGATGCAAAACCACGCGCAATATCTCGTAAAACGCGATATTTCGTCGATTTTAACGAAGAACGGCTGTAATTTCTTTCCCGTTGGAGATATTTCGACGTTTAAACGCTCATTTTACTCAGTTTTACACGCCAAATGTGGTGCACGTCGCGTCTAGCTTCAAAACAACGTGCAATATATCGTAAAACGCGATATTTCGTCGATTTTGATAAAAAATGACTGTAATTTCTATCCCGTTGGAGATATTTCGACGTTTAAGCGCTCATTTTACTCAGTTTTACACGCCGAATGTATTCCATGTCGCGTCTAGATGCAAAACCACGCACAATATCTTGTAAAACGCGATATTTCCTCGATTTTAACGAAGAACGGCTGTAATTTCTTTCCCGTTGGAGATATTTCGACGTTTAAGCGCTCATTCTACTCAGTTTTAAACGCCGAATGTATTCCACGTCGCGTCTAGATGCAAAACCTCGCGCAATATCTCGTAAAACGCGATATTTCGTCGATTTTAACGAAGAACGGCTGTAATTTCTTTCCCGTTGGAGATATTTCGACGTTTAAACGCTCATTTTACTCAGTTTTACACGCCAAATGTGGTGCACGTCGCGTCTAGCTTCAAAACAACGTGCAATATATCGTAAAACGCGATATTTCGTCGATTTTGATAAAAAATGGCTGTAATTTCTATCCCCTTGGAGATATTTCGACGTTTAAACGCTCATTTTACTCAGGTTTACACGCCGAATGTATTGCACGTCGCGTCTAGATGCAAAACCACGCGCAATATCTCGTAAAACGCGATATTTCGTCGATTTTAACGAAGAACGGCTGTAATTTCTATCCCGTTGGAGATATTTCGACGTTTAAGCGCTCATTTTACTCAGTTTTACACGCCGAATGTATTCCATGTCGCGTCTAGATGCATAACCACGCGCAATATCTCGTAAAACGCGATATTTCGTCGATTTTGATGAAAAATGACTGTAATTTCCTTCCCGTTGGAGGTATTTCAACGTTTAAACGCTCCTTACACTCAGGTTTACGCGCCGAAGGTAGTGCACGTCGCGTTTAGCTGCAAAGCCACGCGTAATACCTCGCAAAACGCGAACTTTCCATCGATATTATCTAAAATTGAAGGTAATTTCCTTCCCGTTGGAGATATTTCAACGTTTAAACGCTCCTTTCACTGAGATTTTCACGCCGAATGTAGTGCACATCGCGTCTAGACGCAAAACCACGCGCAATATATCGTAAAACGCGATATTTCGTCGATTTTGATGAAAAATGACTGTAATTTCTTTCCCGTTGGAGGTATTTCAACGTTTAAACGCTCCTTTCACTGAGATTTTCACGCCGAATGTATTGCACGCCGCGTCTTGCTGCAGAACCACGCATAATAGCACGCAAAACGCTTTATTTCATTGATTTTACCGAAAAATGTCTGTAATTTCTTTCCCGTTGGAGATACTTCGACGTTTAAACGCTCCTTTCACTCAGTTTTACACGCCGAATGTATTGCACGTCGCGTCTAGATGCAAAACCACGCGCAATATCACGTAAAACGCGATATTTCGTCGATTTTAACGAAGAACGGCTGTAATTTCTTTCCCGTTGGAGATATTTCGACGTTTAAACGCTCATTTTACTCAGTTTTACACGCCAAATGTGGTGCACGTCGCGTCTAGCTTCAAAACAACGTGCAATATATCGTAAAACGCGATATTTCGTCGATTTTGATAAAAAATGACTGTAATTTCTATCCCCTTGGAGATATTTCGACGTTTAAACGCTCATTTTACTCAGGTTTACACGCCGAATGTATTGCACGTCGCGTCTAGATGCAAAACCACGCGCAATATCTCGTAAAACGCGATATTTCGTCGATTTTAACGAAGAACGGCTGTAATTTCTATCCCGTTGGAGATATTTCGACGTTTAAGCGCTCATTTTACTCAGTTTTACACGCCGAATGTATTCCATGTCGCGTCTAGATGCATAACCACGCGCAATATCTCGTAAAACGCGATATTTCGTCGATTTTGATGAAAAATGACTGTAATTTCCTTCCCGTTGGAGGTATTTCAACGTTTAAACGCTCCTTACACTCAGGTTTACGCGCCGAAGGTAGTGCACGTCGCGTTTAGCTGCAAAGCCACGCGTAATACCTCGCAAAACGCGAACTTTCCATCGATATTATCTAAAATTGAAGGTAATTTCCTTCCCGTTGGAGATATTTCAACGTTTAAACGCTCCTTTCACTGAGATTTTCACGCCGAATGTAGTGCACATCGCGTCTAGACGCAAAACCACGCGCAATATATCGTAAAACGCGATATTTCGTCGATTTTGATGAAAAATGACTGTAATTTCTTTCCCGTTGGAGGTATTTCAACGTTTAAACGCTCCTTTCACTGAGATTTTCACGCCGAATGTATTGCACGCCGCGTCTTGCTGCAGAACCACGCATAATAGCACGCAAAACGCTTTATTTCATTGATTTTACCGAAAAATGTCTGTAATTTCTTTCCCGTTGGAGATACTTCGACGTTTAAACGCTCCTTTCACTCAGTTTTACACGCCGAATGTATTGCACGTCGCGTCTAGATGCAAAACCACGCGCAATATCACGTAAAACGCGATATTTCGTCGATTTTAACGAAGAACGGCTGTAATTTCTTTCCCGTTGGAGATATTTCGACGTTTAAACGCTCATTTTACTCAGTTTTACACGCCAAATGTGGTGCACGTCGCGTCTAGCTTCAAAACAACGTGCAATATATCGTAAAACGCGATATTTCGTCGATTTTGATAAAAAATGACTGTAATTTCTATCCCCTTGGAGATATTTCGACGTTTAAACGCTCATTTTACTCAGGTTTACACGCCGAATGTATTGCACGTCGCGTCTAGATGCAAAACCACGCGCAATATCTCGTAAAACGCGATATTTCGTCGATTTTAACGAAGAACGGCTGTAATTTCTATCCCGTTGGAGATATTTCGACGTTTAAGCGCTCATTTTACTCAGTTTTACACGCCGAATGTATTCCATGTCGCGTCTAGATGCATAACCACGCGCAATATCTCGTAAAACGCGATATTTCCTCGATTTTAACGAAGAACGGCTGTAATTTCTTTCCCGTTGGAGATATTTCGACGTTTAAACGCCCATTTCACTCAGTTTTACACGCCAAATTTGGTGCACGTCGCGTCTAGCTTCAAAACAACGCGCAATATATCGTAAAACGCGATATTTCGACGATTTTGATGAAAAATGACTGTAATTTCTATCCCCTTGGAGATATTTCGACGTTTAAACGCTCATTTTACTCAGTTTTACACGCCGAATGTATTGCACGTCGCGTCTAGATGCAAAACCACGCGCAATATCTCGTAAAACGCGATATTTCGTCGATTTTAACGAAGAACGGCTGTAATATCTATCCCGTTGGAGATATTTCGACGTTTAAGCGCTCATTTTACTCAGTTTTACACGCCGAATGTATTGCACGTCGCGTCTAGATGCAAAACCACGCGCAATATCTCGTAAAAAGCGATATTTCGTCGATTTTAACGAAGAACGGCTGTAATTTCTTTCCCGTTGGAGATATTTCGACGTTTAAACGCTCATTTTACTCAGTTTTACACGCCAAATGTGGTGCACGTCGCGTCTAGCTTCAAAACAACGTGCAATATATCGTAAAACGCGATATTTCGTCGATTTTGATAAAAAATGACTGTAATTTCTATCCCCTTGGAGATATTTCGACGTTTAAACGCCCATTTCACTCAGTTTTACACGCCAAATTTGTTGCACGTCGCGTCTAGCTTCAAAACAACGCGCAATATATCGTAAAACGCGATATTTCGACGATTTTAACGAAGAACGGCTGTAATTTCTATCCCGTTGGAGATATTTCGACGTTTAAGCGCTCATTTTACTCAGTTTTACACGCCGAATGTATTGCACGTCGCGTCTAGATGCAAAACCACGCGCAATATCTCGTAAAACGCGATATTTCGTCGATTTTAACGAAGAACGGCTGTAATTTCTATCCCGTTGGAGATATGTCGACGTTTAAACGCTCATTTTACTCAGTTTTACACGCCGAATGTATTGCACGTCGCGTTTAGCTGCAAAGCCACGCGTAATACCTCGCAAAACGCGAACTTTCCATCGATATTATCTAAAATTGAAGGGAATTTCCTTCCCGTTGGAGATATTTCAACGTTTAAACGCTCCTTTCACTGAGATTTTCACGCCGAATGTAGTGCACGTCGCGTCTAGACGCAGAACCACGCGCAATATATCGTAAAACGCGATATTTCGACGATTTTGATGAAAAATGACTGTAATTTCTATCCCCTTGGAGATATTTCGACGTTTAAACGCTCATTTTACTCAGTTTTACACGCCGAATGTATTGCACGTCGCGTCTAGATGCATAACCACGCGCAATATCTCGTAAAACGCGATATTTCCTCGATTTTAACGAAGAACGGCTGTAATTTCTTTCCCGTTGGAGATATTTCGACGTTTAAACGCCCATTTCACTCAGTTTTACACGCCAAATTTGGTGCACGTCGCGTCTAGCTTCAAAACAACGCGCAATATATCGTAAAACGCGATATTTCGACGATTTTGATGAAAAATGACTGTAATTTCTATCCCCTTGGAGATATTTCGACGTTTAAGCGCTCATTTTACTCAGTTTTACACGCCGAATGTATTCCATGTCGCGTCTAGATGCATAACCACGCGCAATATCTCGTAAAACGCGATACTTCGTCGATTTTGATGAAAAATGACTGTAATTTCTATCCCCTTGGAGATATTTCAACGTTTAAACGCTCCTTTCACTGAGATTTTCACGCCGAATGTAGTGCACGTCGCGTCTAGACGCAGAACCACGCGCAATATATCGTAAAACGCGATATTTCGTCGATTTTAACGAAGAACGGCTGTAATTTCTTTCCCGTTGGAGATATTTCGACGTTTAAACGCTCCTTTCACTCAGTTTTACACGCCGAATGTATTGCACGTCGCGTCTAGATGCAAAACCACGTACAATGTATCGTAAAACGCGATATTTCGTCGATTTTAACGAAGAACGGCTGTAATTTCTTTCCCGTTGGAGATATTTCGACGTTTGAGCGCTCATTTTACTCAGTTTTACACGCCGAATGTATTCCACGTCGCGTCTAGATGCAAAACCACGCGCAATATCTCGTAAAAAGCGATATTTCGTCGATTTTAACGAAGAACGGCTGTAATTTCTTTCCCGTTGGAGATATTTCGACGTTTAAACGCTCCTTTCACTCAGTTTTACACGCCGAATGTATTGCACGTCGCGTCTAGATGCAAAACCACGTGCAATGTATCGTAAAACGCGATATTTCGTCGATTTTAACGAAGAACGGCTGTAATTTCTTTCCCGTTGGAGATATTTCGACGTTTAAGCGCTCATTTTACTCAGTTTTACACGCCGAATGTATTCCATGTCGCGTCTAGATGCAAAACCACGCACAATATCTTGTAAAACGCGATATTTCCTCGATTTTAACGAAGGACGGCTGTAATTTCTTTCCCGTTGGAGATATTTCGACGTTTAAGCGCTCATTCTACTCAGTTTTAAACGCCGAATGTATTCCACGTCGCGTCTAGATGCAAAACCTCGCGCAATATCTCGTAAAACGCGATATTTCGTCGATTTTAACGAAGAACGGCTGTAATTTCTTTCCCGTTGGAGATATTTCGACGTTTAAGCGCTCATTTTACTCAGTTTTACACGCCGAATGTATTCCATGTCGCGTCTAGATGCAAAACCACGCACAATATCTTGTAAAACGCGATATTTCCTCGATTTTAACGAAGAACGGCTGTAATTTCTTTCCCGTTGGAGATATTTCGACGTTTAAGCGCTCATTCTACTCAGTTTTAAACGCCGAATGTATTCCACGTCGCGTCTAGATGCAAAACCTCGCGCAATATCTCGTAAAACGCGATATTTCGTCGATTTTAACGAAGAACGGCTGTAATTTCTTTCCCGTTGGAGATATTTCGACGTTTAAACGCTCATTTTACTCAGTTTTACACGCCGAATGTATTGCACGTCGCGTCTAGATGCAAAACCACGCGCAATATCTCGTAAAACGCGATATTTCGTCGATTTTAACGAAGAACGGCTGTAATTTCTGTCCCGTTGGAGATATGTCGACGTTTAAACGCTCATTTTACTCAGTTTTACACGCCGAATGTATTGCACGTCGCGTTTAGCTGCAAAGCCACGCGTAATACCTCGCAAAACGCGAACTTTCCATCGATATTATATAAAATTGAAGGTAATTTCCTTCCCGTTGGAGATATTTCAACGTTTAAACGCTCCTTTCACTGAGATTTTCACGCCGAATGTAGTGCACGTCGCGTCTAGACGCAAAACCACGCGCAATATATCGTAAAACGCGATATTTCGTCGATTTTAACGAAGAACGGCTGTAATTTCTTTCCCGTTGGAGATATTTCGACGTTTAAACGCTCCTTTCACTCAGTTTTACACGCCGAATGTATTGCACGTCGCGTCTAGATGCAAAACCACGTGCAATGTATCGTAAAACGCGATATTTCGTCGATTTTAACGAAGAACGGCTGTAATTTCTTTCCCGTTGGAGATATTTCGACGTTTGAGCGCTCATTTTACTCAGTTTTACACGCCGAATGTATTCCACGTCGCGTCTAGATGCAAAACCACGCGCAATATCTCGTAAAAAGCGATATTTCGTCGATTTTAACGAAGAACGGCTGTAATTTCTTTCCCGTTGGAGATATTTCGACGTTTAAACGCTCATTTTACTCAGGTTTACACGCCGAATGTATTGCACGTCGCGTCTAGATGCAAAACCACGCGCAATATCTCGTAAAACGCTTTATTTCATTGATTTTACCGAAAAATGTCTGTAATTTCTTTCCCGTTGGAGATACTTCGACGTTTAAACGCTCCTTTCACTCAGTTTTACACGCCGAATGTATTGCACGTCGCGTCTAGATGCAAAACCACGCGCAATATCACGTAAAACGCGATATTTCGTCGATTTTAACGAAGAACGGCTGTAATTTCTTTCCCGTTGGAGATATTTCGACGTTTAAACGCTCATTTTACTCAGTTTTACACGCCAAATGTGGTGCACGTCGCGTCTAGCTTCAAAACAACGTGCAATATATCGTAAAACGCGATATTTCGTCGATTTTGATAAAAAATGGCTGTAATTTCTATCCCCTTGGAGATATTTCGACGTTTAAACGCTCATTTTACTCAGGTTTACACGCCGAATGTATTGCACGTCGCGTCTAGATGCAAAACCACGCGCAATATCTCGTAAAACGCGATATTTCGTCGATTTTAACGAAGAACGGCTGTAATTTCTATCCCGTTGGAGATATTTCGACGTTTAAGCGCTCATTTTACTCAGTTTTACACGCCGAATGTATTCCATGTCGCGTCTAGATGCATAACCACGCGCAATATCTCGTAAAACGCGATATTTCGTCGATTTTGATGAAAAATGACTGTAATTTCCTTCCCGTTGGAGGTATTTCAACGTTTAAACGCTCCTTACACTCAGGTTTACGCGCCGAAGGTAGTGCACGTCGCGTTTAGCTGCAAAGCCACGCGTAATACCTCGCAAAACGCGAACTTTCCATCGATATTATATAAAATTGAAGGTAATTTCCTTCCCGTTGGAGATATTTCAACGTTTAAACGCTCCTTTCACTGAGATTTTCACGCCGAATGTAGTGCACGTCGCGTCTAGACGCAAAACCACGCGCAATATATCGTAAAACGCGATATTTCGTCGATTTTAACGAAGAACGGCTGTAATTTCTTTCCCGTTGGAGATATTTCGACGTTTAAACGCTCCTTTCACTCAGTTTTACACGCCGAATGTATTGCACGTCGCGTCTAGATGCAAAACCACGTGCAATGTATCGTAAAACGCGATATTTCGTCGATTTTAACGAAGAACGGCTGTAATTTCTTTCCCGTTGGAGATATTTCGACGTTTGAGCGCTCATTTTACTCAGTTTTACACGCCGAATGTATTCCACGTCGCGTCTAGATGCAAAACCACGCGCAATATCTCGTAAAAAGCGATATTTCGTCGATTTTAACGAAGAACGGCTGTAATTTCTTTCCCGTTGGAGATATTTCGACGTTTAAACGCTCATTTTACTCAGGTTTACACGCCGAATGTATTGCACGTCGCGTCTAGATGCAAAACCACGCGCAATATCTCGTAAAACGCTTTATTTCATTGATTTTACCGAAAAATGTCTGTAATTTCTTTCCCGTTGGAGATACTTCGACGTTTAAACGCTCCTTTCACTCAGTTTTACACGCCGAATGTATTGCACGTCGCGTCTAGATGCAAAACCACGCGCAATATCACGTAAAACGCGATATTTCGTCGATTTTAACGAAGAACGGCTGTAATTTCTTTCCCGTTGGAGATATTTCGACGTTTAAACGCTCATTTTACTCAGTTTTACACGCCAAATGTGGTGCACGTCGCGTCTAGCTTCAAAACAACGTGCAATATATCGTAAAACGCGATATTTCGTCGATTTTGATAAAAAATGGCTGTAATTTCTATCCCCTTGGAGATATTTCGACGTTTAAACGCTCATTTTACTCAGGTTTACACGCCGAATGTATTGCACGTCGCGTCTAGATGCAAAACCACGCGCAATATCTCGTAAAACGCGATATTTCGTCGATTTTAACGAAGAACGGCTGTAATTTCTATCCCGTTGGAGATATTTCGACGTTTAAGCGCTCATTTTACTCAGTTTTACACGCCGAATGTATTCCATGTCGCGTCTAGATGCATAACCACGCGCAATATCTCGTAAAACGCGATATTTCGTCGATTTTGATGAAAAATGACTGTAATTTCCTTCCCGTTGGAGGTATTTCAACGTTTAAACGCTCCTTACACTCAGGTTTACGCGCCGAAGGTAGTGCACGTCGCGTTTAGCTGCAAAGCCACGCGTAATACCTCGCAAAACGCGAACTTTCCATCGATATTATATAAAATTGAAGGTAATTTCCTTCCCGTTGGAGATATTTCAACGTTTAAACGCTCCTTTCACTGAGATTTTCACGCCGAATGTAGTGCACGTCGCGTCTAGACGCAAAACCACGCGCAATATATCGTAAAACGCGATATTTCGTCGATTTTAACGAAGAACGGCTGTAATTTCTTTCCCGTTGGAGATATTTCGACGTTTAAACGCTCCTTTCACTCAGTTTTACACGCCGAATGTATTGCACGTCGCGTCTAGATGCAAAACCACGTGCAATGTATCGTAAAACGCGATATTTCGTCGATTTTAACGAAGAACGGCTGTAATTTCTTTCCCGTTGGAGATATTTCGACGTTTGAGCGCTCATTTTACTCAGTTTTACACGCCGAATGTATTCCACGTCGCGTCTAGATGCAAAACCACGCGCAATATCTCGTAAAAAGCGATATTTCGTCGATTTTAACGAAGAACGGCTGTAATTTCTTTCCCGTTGGAGATATTTCGACGTTTAAACGCTCATTTTACTCAGGTTTACACGCCGAATGTATTGCACGTCGCGTCTAGATGCAAAACCACGCGCAATATCTCGTAAAACGCTTTATTTCATTGATTTTACCGAAAAATGTCTGTAATTTCTTTCCCGTTGGAGATACTTCGACGTTTAAACGCTCCTTTCACTCAGTTTTACACGCCGAATGTATTGCACGTCGCGTCTAGATGCAAAACCACGCGCAATATCACGTAAAACGCGATATTTCGTCGATTTTAACGAAGAACGGCTGTAATTTCTTTCCCGTTGGAGATATTTCGACGTTTAAACGCTCATTTTACTCAGTTTTACACGCCAAATGTGGTGCACGTCGCGTCTAGCTTCAAAACAACGTGCAATATATCGTAAAACGCGATATTTCGTCGATTTTGATAAAAAATGGCTGTAATTTCTATCCCCTTGGAGATATTTCGACGTTTAAACGCTCATTTTACTCAGGTTTACACGCCGAATGTATTGCACGTCGCGTCTAGATGCAAAACCACGCGCAATATCTCGTAAAACGCGATATTTCGTCGATTTTAACGAAGAACGGCTGTAATTTCTATCCCGTTGGAGATATTTCGACGTTTAAGCGCTCATTTTACTCAGTTTTACACGCCGAATGTATTCCATGTCGCGTCTAGATGCATAACCACGCGCAATATCTCGTAAAACGCGATATTTCGTCGATTTTGATGAAAAATGACTGTAATTTCCTTCCCGTTGGAGGTATTTCAACGTTTAAACGCTCCTTACACTCAGGTTTACGCGCCGAAGGTAGTGCACGTCGCGTTTAGCTGCAAAGCCACGCGTAATACCTCGCAAAACGCGAACTTTCCATCGATATTATCTAAAATTGAAGGTAATTTCCTTCCCGTTGGAGATATTTCAACGTTTAAACGCTCCTTTCACTGAGATTTTCACGCCGAATGTAGTGCACATCGCGTCTAGACGCAAAACCACGCGCAATATATCGTAAAACGCGATATTTCGTCGATTTTGATGAAAAATGACTGTAATTTCTTTCCCGTTGGAGGTATTTCAACGTTTAAACGCTCCTTTCACTGAGATTTTCACGCCGAATGTATTGCACGCCGCGTCTTGCTGCAGAACCACGCATAATAGCACGCAAAACGCTTTATTTCATTGATTTTACCGAAAAATGTCTGTAATTTCTTTCCCGTTGGAGATACTTCGACGTTTAAACGCTCCTTTCACTCAGTTTTACACGCCGAATGTATTGCACGTCGCGTCTAGATGCAAAACCACGCGCAATATCACGTAAAACGCGATATTTCGTCGATTTTAACGAAGAACGGCTGTAATTTCTTTCCCGTTGGAGATATTTCGACGTTTAAACGCTCATTTTACTCAGTTTTACACGCCAAATGTGGTGCACGTCGCGTCTAGCTTCAAAACAACGTGCAATATATCGTAAAACGCGATATTTCGTCGATTTTGATAAAAAATGACTGTAATTTCTATCCCCTTGGAGATATTTCGACGTTTAAACGCTCATTTTACTCAGGTTTACACGCCGAATGTATTGCACGTCGCGTCTAGATGCAAAACCACGCGCAATATCTCGTAAAACGCGATATTTCGTCGATTTTAACGAAGAACGGCTGTAATTTCTATCCCGTTGGAGATATTTCGACGTTTAAGCGCTCATTTTACTCAGTTTTACACGCCGAATGTATTCCATGTCGCGTCTAGATGCATAACCACGCGCAATATCTCGTAAAACGCGATATTTCGTCGATTTTGATGAAAAATGACTGTAATTTCCTTCCCGTTGGAGGTATTTCAACGTTTTAAACGCTCCTTACACTCAGGTTTACGCGCCGAAGGTAGTGCACGTCGCGTTTAGCTGCAAAGCCACGCGTAATACCTCGCAAAACGCGAACTTTCCATCGATATTATCTAAAATTGAAGGTAATTTCCTTCCCGTTGGAGATATTTCAACGTTTAAACGCTCCTTTCACTGAGATTTTCACGCCGAATGTAGTGCACATCGCGTCTAGACGCAAAACCACGCGCAATATATCGTAAAACGCGATATTTCGTCGATTTTGATGAAAAATGACTGTAATTTCTTTCCCGTTGGAGGTATTTCAACGTTTAAACGCTCCTTTCACTGAGATTTTCACGCCGAATGTATTGCACGCCGCGTCTTGCTGCAGAACCACGCATAATAGCACGCAAAACGCTTTATTTCATTGATTTTACCGAAAAATGTCTGTAATTTCTTTCCCGTTGGAGATACTTCGACGTTTAAACGCTCCTTTCACTCAGTTTTACACGCCGAATGTATTGCACGTCGCGTCTAGATGCAAAACCACGCGCAATATCACGTAAAACGCGATATTTCGTCGATTTTAACGAAGAACGGCTGTAATTTCTTTCCCGTTGGAGATATTTCGACGTTTAAACGCTCCTTTCACTCAGTTTTACACGCCGAATGTATTGCACGTCGCGTCTAGATGCAAAACCACGTGCAATGTATCGTAAAACGCGATATTTCGTCGATTTTAACGAAGAACGGCTGTAATTTCTTTCCCGTTGGAGATATTTCGACGTTTGAGCGCTCATTTTACTCAGTTTTACACGCCGAATGTATTCCACGTCGCGTCTAGATGCAAAACCACGCGCAATATCTCGTAAAAAGCGATATTTCGTCGATTTTAACGAAGAACGGCTGTAATTTCTTTCCGTTGGAGATATTTCGACGTTTAAACGCTCATTTTACTCAGGTTTACACGCCGAATGTATTGCACGTCGCGTCTAGATGCAAAACCACGCGCAATATCTCGTAAAACGCTTTATTTCATTGATTTTACCGAAAAATGTCTGTAATTTCTTTCCCGTTGGAGATACTTCGACGTTTAAACGCTCCTTTCACTCAGTTTTACACGCCGAATGTATTGCACGTCGCGTCTAGATGCAAAACCACGCGCAATATCACGTAAAACGCGATATTTCGTCGATTTTAACGAAGAACGGCTGTAATTTCTTTCCCGTTGGAGATATTTCGACGTTTAAACGCTCATTTTACTCAGTTTTACACGCCAAATGTGGTGCACGTCGCGTCTAGCTTCAAAACAACGTGCAATATATCGTAAAACGCGATATTTCGTCGATTTTGATAAAAAATGGCTGTAATTTCTATCCCCTTGGAGATATTTCGACGTTTAAACGCTCATTTTACTCAGGTTTACACGCCGAATGTATTGCACGTCGCGTCTAGATGCAAAACCACGCGCAATATCTCGTAAAACGCGATATTTCGTCGATTTTAACGAAGAACGGCTGTAATTTCTATCCCGTTGGAGATATTTCGACGTTTAAACGCTCATTTTACTCAGTTTTACACGCCAAATGTGGTGCACGTCGCGTCTAGCTTCAAAACAACGTGCAATATATCGTAAAACGCGATATTTCGTCGATTTTGATGAAAAATGACTGTAATTTCCTTCCCGTTGGAGGTATTTCAACGTTTAAACGCTCCTTACACTCAGGTTTACGCGCCGAAGGTAGTGCACGTCGCGTTTAGCTGCAAAGCCACGCGTAATACCTCGCAAAACGCGAACTTTCCATCGATATTATCTAAAATTGAAGGTAATTTCCTTCCCGTTGGAGATATTTCAACGTTTAAACGCTCCTTTCACTGAGATTTTCACGCCGAATGTAGTGCACATCGCGTCTAGACGCAAAACCACGCGCAATATATCGTAAAACGCGATATTTCGTCGATTTTGATGAAAAATGACTGTAATTTCTTTCCCGTTGGAGGTATTTCAACGTTTAAACGCTCCTTTCACTGAGATTTTCACGCCGAATGTATTGCACGCCGCGTCTTGCTGCAGAACCACGCATAATAGCACGCAAAACGCTTTATTTCATTGATTTTACCGAAAAATATCTGTAATTTCTTTCCCGTTGGAGATACTTCGACGTTTAAACGCTCCTTTCACTCAGTTTTACACGCCGAATGTATTGCACGTCGCGTCTAGATGCAAAACCACGCGCAATATCACGTAAAACGCGATATTTCGTCGATTTTAACGAAGAACGGCTGTAATTTCTTTCCCGTTGGAGATATTTCGACGTTTAAACGCTCATTTTACTCAGTTTTACACGCCAAATGTGGTGCACGTCGCGTCTAGCTTCAAAACAACGTGCAATATATCGTAAAACGCGATATTTCGTCGATTTTGATAAAAAATGACTGTAATTTCTATCCCCTTGGAGATATTTCGACGTTTAAACGCTCATTTTACTCAGGTTTACACGCCGAATGTATTGCACGTCGCGTCTAGATGCAAAACCACGCGCAATATCTCGTAAAACGCGATATTTCGTCGATTTTAACGAAGAACGGCTGTAATTTCTATCCCGTTGGAGATATTTCGACGTTTAAGCGCTCATTTTACTCAGTTTTACACGCCGAATGTATTCCATGTCGCGTCTAGATGCATAACCACGCGCAATATCTCGTAAAACGCGATATTTCGTCGATTTTGATGAAAAATGACTGTAATTTCCTTCCCGTTGGAGGTATTTCAACGTTTAAACGCTCCTTACACTCAGGTTTACGCGCCGAAGGTAGTGCACGTCGCGTTTAGCTGCAAAGCCACGCGTAATACCTCGCAAAACGCGAACTTTCCATCGATATTATCTAAAATTGAAGGTAATTTCCTTCCCGTTGGAGATATTTCAACGTTTAAACGCTCCTTTCACTGAGATTTTCACGCCGAATGTAGTGCACATCGCGTCTAGACGCAAAACCACGCGCAATATATCGTAAAACGCGATATTTCGTCGATTTTGATGAAAAATGACTGTAATTTCTTTCCCGTTGGAGGTATTTCAACGTTTAAACGCTCCTTTCACTGAGATTTTCACGCCGAATGTATTGCACGCCGCGTCTTGCTGCAGAACCACGCATAATAGCACGCAAAACGCTTTATTTCATTGATTTTACCGAAAAATGTCTGTAATTTCTTTCCCGTTGGAGATACTTCGACGTTTAAACGCTCCTTTCACTCAGTTTTACACGCCGAATGTATTGCACGTCGCGTCTAGATGCAAAACCACGCGCAATATCACGTAAAACGCGATATTTCGTCGATTTTAACGAAGAACGGCTGTAATTTCTTTCCCGTTGGAGATATTTCGACGTTTAAACGCTCCTTTCACTCAGTTTTACACGCCGAATGTATTGCACGTCGCGTCTAGATGCAAAACCACGTGCAATGTATCGTAAAACGCGATATTTCGTCGATTTTAACGAAGAACGGCTGTAATTTCTTTCCCGTTGGAGATATTTCGACGTTTGAGCGCTCATTTTACTCAGTTTTACACGCCGAATGTATTCCACGTCGCGTCTAGATGCAAAACCACGCGCAATATCTCGTAAAAAGCGATATTTCGTCGATTTTAACGAAGAACGGCTGTAATTTCTTTCCCGTTGGAGATATTTCGACGTTTAAACGCTCATTTTACTCAGGTTTACACGCCGAATGTATTGCACGTCGCGTCTAGATGCAAAACCACGCGCAATATCTCGTAAAACGCTTTATTTCATTGATTTTACCGAAAAATGTCTGTAATTTCTTTCCCGTTGGAGATACTTCGACGTTTAAACGCTCCTTTCACTCAGTTTTACACGCCGAATGTATTGCACGTCGCGTCTAGATGCAAAACCACGCGCAATATCACGTAAAACGCGATATTTCGTCGATTTTAACGAAGAACGGCTGTAATTTCTTTCCCGTTGGAGATATTTCGACGTTTAAACGCTCATTTTACTCAGTTTTACACGCCAAATGTGGTGCACGTCGCGTCTAGCTTCAAAACAACGTGCAATATATCGTAAAACGCGATATTTCGTCGATTTTGATAAAAAATGGCTGTAATTTCTATCCCCTTGGAGATATTTCGACGTTTAAACGCTCATTTTACTCAGGTTTACACGCCGAATGTATTGCACGTCGCGTCTAGATGCAAAACCACGCGCAATATCTCGTAAAACGCGATATTTCGTCGATTTTAACGAAGAACGGCTGTAATTTCTATCCCGTTGGAGATATTTCGACGTTTAAGCGCTCATTTTACTCAGTTTTACACGTCGAATGTATTCCATGTCGCGTCTAGATGCATAACCACGCGCAATATCTCGTAAAACGCGATATTTCGTCGATTTTGATGAAAAATGACTGTAATTTCCTTCCCGTTGGAGGTATTTCAACGTTTAAACGCTCCTTACACTCAGGTTTACGCGCCGAAGGTAGTGCACGTCGCGTTTAGCTGCAAAGCCACGCGTAATACCTCGCAAAACGCGAACTTTCCATCGATATTATCTAAAATTGAAGGTAATTTCCTTCCCGTTGGAGATATTTCAACGTTTAAACGCTCCTTTCACTGAGATTTTCACGCCGAATGTAGTGCACATCGCGTCTAGACGCAAAACCACGCGCAATATATCGTAAAACGCGATATTTCGTCGATTTTGATGAAAAATGACTGTAATTTCTTTCCCGTTGGAGGTATTTCAACGTTTAAACGCTCCTTTCACTGAGATTTTCACGCCGAATGTATTGCACGCCGCGTCTTGCTGCAGAACCACGCATAATAGCACGCAAAACGCTTTATGTCATTGATTTTACCGAAAAATGTCTGTAATTTCTTTCCCGTTGGAGATACTTCGACGTTTAAACGCTCCTTTCACTCAGTTTTACACGCCGAATGTATTGCACGTCGCGTCTAGATGCAAAACCACGCGCAATATCACGTAAAACGCGATATTTCGTCGATTTTAACGAAGAACGGCTGTAATTTCTTTCCCGTTGGAGATATTTCGACGTTTAAACGCTCATTTTACTCAGTTTTACACGCCAAATGTGGTGCACGTCGCGTCTAGCTTCAAAACAACGTGCAATATATCGTAAAACGCGATATTTCGTCGATTTTGATAAAAAATGACTGTAATTTCTATCCCCTTGGAGATATTTCGACGTTTAAACGCTCATTTTACTCAGGTTTACACGCCGAATGTATTGCACGTCGCGTCTAGATGCAAAACCACGCGCAATATCTCGTAAAACGCGATATTTCGTCGATTTTAACGAAGAACGGCTGTAATTTCTATCCCGTTGGAGATATTTCGACGTTTAAGCGCTCATTTTACTCAGTTTTACACGCCGAATGTATTCCATGTCGCGTCTAGATGCATAACCACGCGCAATATCTCGTAAAACGCGATATTTCGTCGATTTTGATGAAAAATGACTGTAATTTCCTTCCCGTTGGAGGTATTTCAACGTTTAAACGCTCCTTACACTCAGGTTTACGCGCCGAAGGTAGTGCACGTCGCGTTTAGCTGCAAAGCCACGCGTAATACCTCGCAAAACGCGAACTTTCCATCGATATTATCTAAAATTGAAGGTAATTTCCTTCCCGTTGGAGATATTTCAACGTTTAAACGCTCCTTTCACTGAGATTTTCACGCCGAATGTAGTGCACATCGCGTCTAGACGCAAAACCACGCGCAATATATCGTAAAACGCGATATTTCGTCGATTTTGATGAAAAATGACTGTAATTTCTTTCCCGTTGGAGGTATTTCAACGTTTAAACGCTCCTTTCACTGAGATTTTCACGCCGAATGTATTGCACGCCGCGTCTTGCTGCAGAACCACGCATAATAGCACGCAAAACGCTTTATTTCATTGATTTTACCGAAAAATGTCTGTAATTTCTTTCCCGTTGGAGATACTTCGACGTTTAAACGCTCCTTTCACTCAGTTTTACACGCCGAATGTATTGCACGTCGCGTCTAGATGCAAAACCACGCGCAATATCACGTAAAACGCGATATTTCGTCGATTTTAACGAAGAACGGCTGTAATTTCTTTCCCGTTGGAGATATTTCGACGTTTAAACGCTCATTTTACTCAGTTTTACACGCCAAATGTGGTGCACGTCGCGTCTAGCTTCAAAACAACGTGCAATATATCGTAAAACGCGATATTTCGTCGATTTTGATAAAAAATGACTGTAATTTCTATCCCCTTGGAGATATTTCGACGTTTAAACGCTCATTTTACTCAGGTTTACACGCCGAATGTATTGCACGTCGCGTCTAGATGCAAAACCACGCGCAATATCTCGTAAAACGCGATATTTCGTCGATTTTAACGAAGAACGGCTGTAATTTCTATCCCGTTGGAGATATTTCGACGTTTAAGCGCTCATTTTACTCAGTTTTACACGCCGAATGTATTCCATGTCGCGTCTAGATGCATAACCACGCGCAATATCTCGTAAAACGCGATATTTCCTCGATTTTAACGAAGAACGGCTGTAATTTCTTTCCCGTTGGAGATATTTCGACGTTTAAACGCCCATTTCACTCAGTTTTACACGCCAAATTTGGTGCACGTCGCGTCTAGCTTCAAAACAACGCGCAATATATCGTAAAACGCGATATTTCGACGATTTTGATGAAAAATGACTGTAATTTCTATCCCCTTGGAGATATTTCGACGTTTAAACGCTCATTTTACTCAGTTTTACACGCCGAATGTATTGCACGTCGCGTCTAGATGCAAAACCACGCGCAATATCACGTAAAACGCGATATTTCGTCGATTTTAACGAAGAACGGCTGTAATTTCTTTCCCGTTGGAGATATTTCGACGTTTAAACGCTCATTTTACTCAGTTTTACACGCCAAATGTGGTGCACGTCGCGTCTAGCTTCAAAACAACGTGCAATATATCGTAAAACGCGATATTTCGTCGATTTTGATAAAAAATGACTGTAATTTCTATCCCCTTGGAGATATTTCGACGTTTAAACGCTCATTTTACTCAGGTTTACACGCCGAATGTATTGCACGTCGCGTCTAGATGCAAAACCACGCGCAATATCTCGTAAAACGCGATATTTCGTCGATTTTAACGAAGAACGGCTGTAATTTCTATCCCGTTGGAGATATTTCGACGTTTAAGCGCTCATTTTACTCAGTTTTACACGCCGAATGTATTCCATGTCGCGTCTAGATGCATAACCACGCGCAATATCTCGTAAAACGCGATATTTCGTCGATTTTGATGAAAAATGACTGTAATTTCCTTCCCGTTGGAGGTATTTCAACGTTTAAACGCTCCTTACACTCAGGTTTACGCGCCGAAGGTAGTGCACGTCGCGTTTAGCTGCAAAGCCACGCGTAATACCTCGCAAAACGCGAACTTTCCATCGATATTATCTAAAATTGAAGGTAATTTCCTTCCCGTTGGAGATATTTCAACGTTTAAACGCTCCTTTCACTGAGATTTTCACGCCGAATGTAGTGCACATCGCGTCTAGACGCAAAACCACGCGCAATATATCGTAAAACGCGATATTTCGTCGATTTTGATGAAAAATGACTGTAATTTCTTTCCCGTTGGAGGTATTTCAACGTTTAAACGCTCCTTTCACTGAGATTTTCACGCCGAATGTATTGCACGCCGCGTCTTGCTGCAGAACCACGCATAATAGCACGCAAAACGCTTTATTTCATTGATTTTACCGAAAAATGTCTGTAATTTCTTTCCCGTTGGAGATACTTCGACGTTTAAACGCTCCTTTCACTCAGTTTTACACGCCGAATGTATTGCACGTCGCGTCTAGATGCAAAACCACGCGCAATATCACGTAAAACGCGATATTTCGTCGATTTTAACGAAGAACGGCTGTAATTTCTTTCCCGTTGGAGATATTTCGACGTTTAAACGCTCATTTTACTCAGTTTTACACGCCAAATGTGGTGCACGTCGCGTCTAGCTTCAAAACAACGTGCAATATATCGTAAAACGCGATATTTCGTCGATTTTGATAAAAAATGACTGTAATTTCTATCCCCTTGGAGATATTTCGACGTTTAAACGCTCATTTTACTCAGGTTTACACGCCGAATGTATTGCACGTCGCGTCTAGATGCAAAACCACGCGCAATATCTCGTAAAACGCGATATTTCGTCGATTTTAACGAAGAACGGCTGTAATTTCTATCCCGTTGGAGATATTTCGACGTTTAAGCGCTCATTTTACTCAGTTTTACACGCCGAATGTATTCCATGTCGCGTCTAGATGCATAACCACGCGCAATATCTCGTAAAACGCGATATTTCCTCGATTTTAACGAAGAACGGCTGTAATTTCTTTCCCGTTGGAGATATTTCGACGTTTAAACGCCCATTTCACTCAGTTTTACACGCCAAATTTGGTGCACGTCGCGTCTAGCTTCAAAACAACGCGCAATATATCGTAAAACGCGATATTTCGACGATTTTGATGAAAAATGACTGTAATTTCTATCCCCTTGGAGATATTTCGACGTTTAAACGCTCATTTTACTCAGTTTTACACGCCGAATGTATTGCACGTCGCGTCTAGATGCAAAACCACGCGCAATATCTCGTAAAACGCGATATTTCGTCGATTTTAACGAAGAACGGCTGTAATATCTATCCCGTTGGAGATATTTCGACGTTTAAGCGCTCATTTTACTCAGTTTTACACGCCGAATGTATTGCACGTCGCGTCTAGATGCAAAACCACGCGCAATATCTCGTAAAAAGCGATATTTCGTCGATTTTAACGAAGAACGGCTGTAATTTCTTTCCCGTTGGAGATATTTCGACGTTTAAACGCTCATTTTACTCAGTTTTACACGCCAAATGTGGTGCACGTCGCGTCTAGCTTCAAAACAACGTGCAATATATCGTAAAACGCGATATTTCGTCGATTTTGATAAAAAATGACTGTAATTTCTATCCCCTTGGAGATATTTCGACGTTTAAACGCCCATTTCACTCAGTTTTACACGCCAAATTTGTTGCACGTCGCGTCTAGCTTCAAAACAACGCGCAATATATCGTAAAACGCGATATTTCGACGATTTTAACGAAGAACGGCTGTAATTTCTATCCCGTTGGAGATATTTCGACGTTTAAGCGCTCATTTTACTCAGTTTTACACGCCGAATGTATTGCACGTCGCGTCTAGATGCAAAACCACGCGCAATATCTCGTAAAACGCGATATTTCGTCGATTTTAACGAAGAACGGCTGTAATTTCCTTCCCGTTGGAGATATTTCAACGTTTAAACGCTCCTTTCACTGAGATTTTCACGCCGAATGTAGTGCACGTCGCGTCTAGACGCAGAACCACGCGCAATATATCGTAAAACGCGATATTTCGACGATTTTGATGAAAAATGACTGTAATTTCTATCCCCTTGGAGATATTTCGACGTTTAAACGCTCATTTTACTCAGTTTTACACGCCGAATGTATTGCACGTCGCGTCTAGATGCATAACCACGCGCAATATCTCGTAAAACGCGATATTTCCTCGATTTTAACGAAGAACGGCTGTAATTTCTTTCCCGTTGGAGATATTTCGACGTTTAAACGCCCATTTCACTCAGTTTTACACGCCAAATTTGGTGCACGTCGCGTCTAGCTTCAAAACAACGCGCAATATATCGTAAAACGCGATATTTCGACGATTTTGATGAAAAATGACTGTAATTTCTATCCCCTTGGAGATATTTCGACGTTTAAGCGCTCATTTTACTCAGTTTTACACGCCGAATGTATTCCATGTCGCGTCTAGATGCATAACCACGCGCAATATCTCGTAAAACGCGATACTTCGTCGATTTTGATGAAAAATGACTGTAATTTCTATCCCCTTGGAGATATTTCAACGTTTAAACGCTCCTTTCACTGAGATTTTCACGCCGAATGTAGTGCACGTCGCGTCTAGACGCAGAACCACGCGCAATATATCGTAAAACGCGATATTTCGTCGATTTTAACGAAGAACGGCTGTAATTTCTTTCCCGTTGGAGATATTTCGACGTTTAAACGCTCCTTTCACTCAGTTTTACACGCCGAATGTATTGCACGTCGCGTCTAGATGCAAAACCACGTACAATGTATCGTAAAACGCGATATTTCGTCGATTTTAACGAAGAACGGCTGTAATTTCTTTCCCGTTGGAGATATTTCGACGTTTGAGCGCTCATTTTACTCAGTTTTACACGCCGAATGTATTCCACGTCGCGTCTAGATGCAAAACCACGCGCAATATCTCGTAAAAAGCGATATTTCGTCGATTTTAACGAAGAACGGCTGTAATTTCTTTCCCGTTGGAGATATTTCGACGTTTAAACGCTCCTTTCACTCAGTTTTACACGCCGAATGTATTGCACGTCGCGTCTAGATGCAAAACCACGTGCAATGTATCGTAAAACGCGATATTTCGTCGATTTTAACGAAGAACGGCTGTAATTTCTTTCCCGTTGGAGATATTTCGACGTTTAAGCGCTCATTTTACTCAGTTTTACACGCCGAATGTATTCCATGTCGCGTCTAGATGCAAAACCACGCACAATATCTTGTAAAACGCGATATTTCCTCGATTTTAACGAAGAACGGCTGTAATTTCTTTCCCGTTGGAGATATTTCGACGTTTAAGCGCTCATTCTACTCAGTTTTAAACGCCGAATGTATTCCACGTCGCGTCTAGATGCAAAACCTCGCGCAATATCTCGTAAAACGCGATATTTCGTCGATTTTAACGAAGAACGGCTGTAATTTCTTTCCCGTTGGAGATATTTCGACGTTTAAGCGCTCATTTTACTCAGTTTTACACGCCGAATGTATTCCATGTCGCGTCTAGATGCAAAACCACGCACAATATCTTGTAAAACGCGATATTTCCTCGATTTTAACGAAGAACGGCTGTAATTTCTTTCCCGTTGGAGATATTTCGACGTTTAAGCGCTCATTCTACTCAGTTTTAAACGCCGAATGTATTCCACGTCGCGTCTAGATGCAAAACCTCGCGCAATATCTCGTAAAACGCGATATTTCGTCGATTTTAACGAAGAACGGCTGTAATTTCTTTCCCGTTGGAGATATTTCGACGTTTAAGCGCTCATTTTACTCAGTTTTACACGCCGAATGTATTGCACGTCGCGTCTAGATGCAAAACCACGTGCAATATCTCGTAAAACGCGATATTTCGTCGATTTTAACGAAGAACGGCTGTAATTTCTGTCCCGTTGGAGATATGTCGACGTTTAAACGCTCATTTTACTCAGTTTTACACGCCGAATGTATTGCACGTCGCGTTTAGCTGCAAAGCCACGCGTAATACCTCGCAAAACGCGAACTTTCCATCGATATTATATAAAATTGAAGGTAATTTCCTTCCCGTTGGAGATATTTCAACGTTTAAACGCTCCTTTCACTGAGATTTTCACGCCGAATGTAGTGCACGTCGCGTCTAGACGCAAAACCACGCGCAATATATCGTAAAACGCGATATTTCGTCGATTTTAACGAAGAACGGCTGTAATTTCTTTCCCGTTGGAGATATTTCGACGTTTAAACGCTCCTTTCACTCAGTTTTACACGCCGAATGTATTGCACGTCGCGTCTAGCTTCAAAACAACGTGCAATATATCGTAAAACGCGATATTTCGTCGATTTTGATAAAAAATGGCTGTAATTTCTATCCCCTTGGAGATATTTCGACGTTTAAACGCTCATTTTACTCAGGTTTACACGCCGAATGTATTGCACGTCGCGTCTAGATGCAAAACCACGCGCAATATCTCGTAAAACGCGATATTTCGTCGATTTTAACGAAGAACGGCTGTAATTTCTATCCCGTTGGAGATATTTCGACGTTTAAGCGCTCATTTTACTCAGTTTTACACGCCGAATGTATTCCATGTCGCGTCTAGATGCATAACCACGCGCAATATCTCGTAAAACGCGATATTTCGTCGATTTTGATGAAAAATGACTGTAATTTCCTTCCCGTTGGAGGTATTTCAACGTTTAAACGCTCCTTACACTCAGGTTTACGCGCCGAAGGTAGTGCACGTCGCGTTTAGCTGCAAAGCCACGCGTAATACCTCGCAAAACGCGAACTTTCCATCGATATTATCTAAAATTGAAGGTAATTTCCTTCCCGTTGGAGATATTTCAACGTTTAAACGCTCCTTTCACTGAGATTTTCACGCCGAATGTAGTGCACATCGCGTCTAGACGCAAAACCACGCGCAATATATCGTAAAACGCGATATTTCGTCGATTTTGATGAAAAATGACTGTAATTTCTTTCCCGTTGGAGGTATTTCAACGTTTAAACGCTCCTTTCACTGAGATTTTCACGCCGAATGTATTGCACGCCGCGTCTTGCTGCAGAACCACGCATAATAGCACGCAAAACGCTTTATTTCATTGATTTTACCGAAAAATGTCTGTAATTTCTTTCCCGTTGGAGATACTTCGACGTTTAAACGCTCCTTTCACTCAGTTTTACACGCCGAATGTATTGCACGTCGCGTCTAGATGCAAAACCACGCGCAATATCACGTAAAACGCGATATTTCGTCGATTTTAACGAAGAACGGCTGTAATTTCTTTCCCGTTGGAGATATTTCGACGTTTAAACGCTCATTTTACTCAGTTTTACACGCCAAATGTGGTGCACGTCGCGTCTAGCTTCAAAACAACGTGCAATATATCGTAAAACGCGATATTTCGTCGATTTTGATAAAAAATGACTGTAATTTCTATCCCCTTGGAGATATTTCGACGTTTAAACGCTCATTTTACTCAGGTTTACACGCCGAATGTATTGCACGTCGCGTCTAGATGCAAAACCACGCGCAATATCTCGTAAAACGCGATATTTCGTCGATTTTAACGAAGAACGGCTGTAATTTCTATCCCGTTGGAGATATTTCGACGTTTAAGCGCTCATTTTACTCAGTTTTACACGCCGAATGTATTCCATGTCGCGTCTAGATGCATAACCACGCGCAATATCTCGTAAAACGCGATATTTCCTCGATTTTAACGAAGAACGGCTGTAATTTCTTTCCCGTTGGAGATATTTCGACGTTTAAACGCCCATTTCACTCAGTTTTACACGCCAAATTTGGTGCACGTCGCGTCTAGCTTCAAAACAACGCGCAATATATCGTAAAACGCGATATTTCGACGATTTTGATGAAAAATGACTGTAATTTCTATCCCCTTGGAGATATTTCGACGTTTAAACGCTCATTTTACTCAGTTTTACACGCCGAATGTATTGCACGTCGCGTCTAGATGCAAAACCACGCGCAATATCTCGTAAAACGCGATATTTCGTCGATTTTAACGAAGAACGGCTGTAATATCTATCCCGTTGGAGATATTTCGACGTTTAAGCGCTCATTTTACTCAGTTTTACACGCCGAATGTATTGCACGTCGCGTCTAGATGCAAAACCACGCGCAATATCTCGTAAAAAGCGATATTTCGTCGATTTTAACGAAGAACGGCTGTAATTTCTTTCCCGTTGGAGATATTTCGACGTTTAAACGCTCATTTTACTCAGTTTTACACGCCAAATGTGGTGCACGTCGCGTCTAGCTTCAAAACAACGTGCAATATATCGTAAAACGCGATATTTCGTCGATTTTGATAAAAAATGACTGTAATTTCTATCCCCTTGGAGATATTTCGACGTTTAAACGCCCATTTCACTCAGTTTTACACGCCAAATTTGGTGCACGTCGCGTCTAGCTTCAAAACAACGCGCAATATATCGTAAAACGCGATATTTCGACGATTTTAACGAAGAACGGCTGTAATTTCTATCCCGTTGGAGATATTTCGACGTTTAAGCGCTCATTTTACTCAGTTTTACACGCCGAATGTATTGCACGTCGCGTCTAGATGCAAAACCACGCGCAATATCTCGTAAAACGCGATATTTCGTCGATTTTAACGAAGAACGGCTGTAATTTCTATCCCGTTGGAGATATGTCGACGTTTAAACGCTCATTTTACTCAGTTTTACACGCCGAATGTATTGCACGTCGCGTTTAGCTGCAAAGCCACGCGTAATACCTCGCAAAACGCGAACTTTCCATCGATATTATCTAAAATTGAAGGGAATTTCCTTCCCGTTGGAGATATTTCAACGTTTAAACGCTCCTTTCACTGAGATTTTCACGCCGAATGTAGTGCACGTCGCGTCTAGACGCAGAACCACGCGCAATATATCGTAAAACGCGATATTTCGACGATTTTGATGAAAAATGACTGTAATTTCTATCCCCTTGGAGATATTTCGACGTTTAAACGCTCATTTTACTCAGTTTTACACGCCGAATGTATTGCACGTCGCGTCTAGATGCATAACCACGCGCAATATCTCGTAAAACGCGATATTTCCTCGATTTTAACGAAGAACGGCTGTAATTTCTTTCCCGTTGGAGATATTTCGACGTTTAAACGCCCATTTCACTCAGTTTTACACGCCAAATTTGGTGCACGTCGCGTCTAGCTTCAAAACAACGCGCAATATATCGTAAAACGCGATATTTCGACGATTTTGATGAAAAATGACTGTAATTTCTATCCCCTTGGAGATATTTCGACGTTTAAGCGCTCATTTTACTCAGTTTTACACGCCGAATGTATTCCATGTCGCGTCTAGATGCATAACCACGCGCAATATCTCGTAAAACGCGATACTTCGTCGATTTTGATGAAAAATGACTGTAATTTCTATCCCCTTGGAGATATTTCAACGTTTAAACGCTCCTTTCACTGAGATTTTCACGCCGAATGTAGTGCACGTCGCGTCTAGACGCAGAACCACGCGCAATATATCGTAAAACGCGATATTTCGTCGATTTTAACGAAGAACGGCTGTAATTTCTTTCCCGTTGGAGATATTTCGACGTTTAAACGCTCCTTTCACTCAGTTTTACACGCCGAATGTATTGCACGTCGCGTCTAGATGCAAAACCACGTACAATGTATCGTAAAACGCGATATTTCGTCGATTTTAACGAAGAACGGCTGTACTTTCTTTCCCGTTGGAGATATTTCGACGTTTGAGCGCTCATTTTACTCAGTTTTACACGCCGAATGTATTCCACGTCGCGTCTAGATGCAAAACCACGCGCAATATCTCGTAAAAAGCGATATTTCGTCGATTTTAACGAAGAACGGCTGTAATTTCTTTCCCGTTGGAGATATTTCGACGTTTAAACGCTCCTTTCACTCAGTTTTACACGCCGAATGTATTGCACGTCGCGTCTAGATGCAAAACCACGTGCAATGTATCGTAAAACGCGATATTTCGTCGATTTTAACGAAGAACGGCTGTAATTTCTTTCCCGTTGGAGATATTTCGACGTTTAAGCGCTCATTTTACTCAGTTTTACACGCCGAATGTATTCCATGTCGCGTCTAGATGCAAAACCACGCACAATATCTTGTAAAACGCGATATTTCCTCGATTTTAACGAAGAACGGCTGTAATTTCTTTCCCGTTGGAGATATTTCGACGTTTAAGCGCTCATTCTACTCAGTTTTAAACGCCGAATGTATTCCACGTCGCGTCTAGATGCAAAACCTCGCGCAATATCTCGTAAAACGCGATATTTCGTCGATTTTAACGAAGAACGGCTGTAATTTCTTTCCCGTTGGAGATATTTCGACGTTTAAGCGCTCATTTTACTCAGTTTTACACGCCGAATGTATTCCATGTCGCGTCTAGATGCAAAACCACGCACAATATCTTGTAAAACGCGATATTTCCTCGATTTTAACGAAGAACGGCTGTAATTTCTTTCCCGTTGGAGATATTTCGACGTTTAAGCGCTCATTCTACTCAGTTTTAAACGCCGAATGTATTCCACGTCGCGTCTAGATGCAAAACCTCGCGCAATATCTCGTAAAACGCGATATTTCGTCGATTTTAACGAAGAACGGCTGTAATTTCTTTCCCGTTGGAGATATTTCGACGTTTAAACGCTCATTTTACTCAGTTTTACACGCCGAATGTATTGCACGTCGCGTCTAGATGCAAAACCACGCGCAATATCTCGTAAAACGCGATATTTCGTCGATTTTAACGAAGAACGGCTGTAATTTCTGTCCCGTTGGAGATATGTCGACGCTTAAACGCTCATTTTACTCAGTTTTACACGCCGAATGTATTGCACGTCGCGTTTAGCTGCAAAGCCACGCGTAATACCTCGCAAAACGCGAACTTTCCATCGATATTATATAAAATTGAAGGTAATTTCCTTCCCGTTGGAGATATTTCAACGTTTAAACGCTCCTTTCACTGAGATTTTCACGCCGAATGTAGTGCACGTCGCGTCTAGACGCAAAACCACGCGCAATATATCGTAAAACGCGATATTTCGTCGATTTTAACGAAGAACGGCTGTAATTTCTTTCCCGTTGGAGATATTTCGACGTTTAAACGCTCCTTTCACTCAGTTTTACACGCCGAATGTATTGCACGTCGCGTCTAGATGCAAAACCACGTGCAATGTATCGTAAAACGCGATATTTCGTCGATTTTAACGAAGAACGGCTGTAATTTCTTTCCCGTTGGAGATATTTCGACGTTTGAGCGCTCATTTTACTCAGTTTTACACGCCGAATGTATTCCACGTCGCGTCTAGATGCAAAACCACGCGCAATATCTCGTAAAAAGCGATATTTCGTCGATTTTAACGAAGAACGGCTGTAATTTCTTTCCCGTTGGAGATATTTCGACGTTTAAACGCTCATTTTACTCAGGTTTACACGCCGAATGTATTGCACGTCGCGTCTAGATGCAAAACCACGCGCAATATCTCGTAAAACGCTTTATTTCATTGATTTTACCGAAAAATGTCTGTAATTTCTTTCCCGTTGGAGATACTTCGACGTTTAAACGCTCCTTTCACTCAGTTTTACACGCCGAATGTATTGCACGTCGCGTCTAGATGCAAAACCACGCGCAATATCACGTAAAACGCGATATTTCGTCGATTTTAACGAAGAACGGCTGTAATTTCTTTCCCGTTGGAGATATTTCGACGTTTAAACGCTCATTTTACTCAGTTTTACACGCCAAATGTGGTGCACGTCGCGTCTAGCTTCAAAACAACGTGCAATATATCGTAAAACGCGATATTTCGTCGATTTTGATAAAAAATGGCTGTAATTTCTATCCCCTTGGAGATATTTCGACGTTTAAACGCTCATTTTACTCAGGTTTACACGCCGAATGTATTGCACGTCGCGTCTAGATGCAAAACCACGCGCAATATCTCGTAAAACGCGATATTTCGTCGATTTTAACGAAGAACGGCTGTAATTTCTATCCCGTTGGAGATATTTCGACGTTTAAGCGCTCATTTTAATCAGTTTTACACGCCGAATGTATTGCACGTCGCGTCTAGATGCAAAACCTCGCGCAATATCTCGTAAAACGCGATATTTCGTCGATTTTAACGAAGAACGGCTGTAATTTCTATCCCGTTGGAGATATTTCGACGTTTAAACGCCCATTTCACTCAGTTTTACACGCCAAATGTGGTGCACGTCGCGTCTAGCTTCAAAACAACGCGCAATATATCGTAAAACGCGATATTTCGTCGATTTTGATGAAAAATGACTGTAATTTCTATCCCCTTGGAGATATTTCGACGTTTAAACGCTCATTTTACTCAGTTTTACACGCCGAATGTATTGCACGTCGCGTCTAGATGCAATACCACGCGCAATATCTCGTAAAACGCGATATTTCGTCGATTTTAACGAAGAACGGCTGTAATTTCTTTCCCGTTGGAGATATTTCGACGTTTAAACGCTCATTTTACTCAGTTTTACACGCCAAATGTGGTGCACGTCGCGTCTAGCTTCAAAACAACGTGCAATATATGGTAAAACGCGATATTTCGTCGATTTTGATGAAAAATGACTGTAATGTCTATCCCCTTGGAGATATTTCGACGTTTAATCGCTCATTTCACTCAGTTTTACACGCCGAATGTATTGCACGTCGCGTCTAGATGCAAAACCACGCGCAATATCTCGTAAATCGCGATATTTCGTCGATTTTAACGAAGAACGGCTGTAATTTCTTTCCCGTTAGAGATATTTCGACGTTTAAGCGCTCATTTTACTCAGTTTTACACGCCGAATGTATTGCACGTCGCGTTTAGCTGCAAAGCCACGCGTAATACCTCGCAAAACGCGAACTTTCCATCGATATTATCTAAAATTGAAGGTAATTTCCTTCCCGTTGGAGATATTTCAACGTTTAAACGCTCCTTTCACTGAGATTTTCACGCCGAATGTAGTGTACGTCGCGTCTAGACGCAAAACCACGCGCAATATATCGTAAAACGCGATATTTCGTCGATTTTGATGAAAAATGACTGTAATTTCCTTCCCGTTGGAGGTATTTCAACGTTTAAACGCTCCTTTCACTGAGATTTTCACGCCGAATGAATTGCACGTCGCGTCTTGCTGCAGAACCACGCATAATAGCACGCAAAACGCTTTATTTCATTGTTTTTACCGAAAAATGTCTGTAATTTCTTTCCCGTTGGAGATATTTCGACGTTTAAACGCTCCTTTCACTCAGTTTTACACGCCGAATGTATTGCACGTCGCGTCTAGACGCAAAACCACGCGCAATATATCGTAAAACGCGATATTTCGTCGATTTTGATGAAAAATGACTGTAATTTCCTTCCCGTTGGAGGTATTTCAACGTTTAAACGCTCCTTACACTCAGTTTTACGCGCCGAATGTATTGCACGTCGCGTCTAGATGCAAAACCACGCGCAATATCTCGTAAATCGCGATATGTCGTCGATTTTAACGAAGAACGGCTGTAATTTCTTTCCCGTTGGAGATATTTCGACGTTTAAACGCTCATTTTACTCAGTTTTACACGCCAAATGTGGTGCACGTCGCGTCTAGCTTCAAAACAACGTGCAATATATCGTAAAACGCGATATTTCGTCGATTTTGATAAAAAATGGCTGTAATTTCTATCCCCTTGGAGATATTGCGACGTTTAAACGCTCATTTTACTCAGGTTTACACGCCGAATGTATTGCACGTCGCGTCTAGATGCAAAACCACGCGCAATATCTCGTAAAACGCGATATTTCGTCGATTTTAACGAAGAACGGCTGTAATTTCTATCCCGTTGGAGATATTTCGACGTTTAAGCGCTCATTTTACTCAGTTTTACACGCCGAATGTATTCCATGTCGCGTCTAGATGCATAACCACGCGCAATATCTCGTAAAACGCGATATTTCGTCGATTTTGATGAAAAATGACTGTAATTTCCTTCCCGTTGGAGGTATTTCAACGTTTAAACGCTCCTTACACTCAGGTTTACGCGCCGAAGGTAGTGCACGTCGCGTTTAGCTGCAAAGCCACGCGTAATACCTCGCAAAACGCGAACTTTCCATCGATATTATCTAAAATTGAAGGTAATTTCCTTCCCGTTGGAGATATTTCAACGTTTAAACGCTCCTTTCACTGAGACTTTCACGCCGAATGTAGTGCACATCGCGTCTAGACGCAAAACCACGCGCAATATATCGTAAAACGCGATATTTCGTCGATTTTGATGAAAAATGACTGTAATTTCTTTCCCGTTGGAGGTATTTCAACGTTTAAACGCTCCTTTCACTGAGATTTTCACGCCGAATGTATTGCACGCCGCGTCTTGCTGCAGAACCACGCATAATAGCACGCAAAACGCTTTATTTCATTGATTTTACCGAAAAATGTCTGTAATTTCTTTCCCGTTGGAGATACTTCGACGTTTAAACGCTCCTTTCACTCAGTTTTACACGCCGAATGTATTGCACGTCGCGTCTAGATGCAAAACCACGCGCAATATCACGTAAAACGCGATATTTCGTCGATTTTAACGAAGAACGGCTGTAATTTCTTTCCCGTTGGAGATATTTCGACGTTTAAACGCTCATTTTACTCAGTTTTACACGCCAAATGTGGTGCACGTCGCGTCTAGCTTCAAAACAACGTGCAATATATCGTAAAACGCGATATTTCGTCGATTTTGATAAAAAATGACTGTAATTTCTATCCCCTTGGAGATATTTCGACGTTTAAACGCTCATTTTACTCAGGTTTACACGCCGAATGTATTGCACGTCGCGTCTAGATGCAAAACCACGCGCAATATCTCGTAAAACGCGATATTTCGTCGATTTTAACGAAGAACGGCTGTAATTTCTATCCCGTTGGAGATATTTCGACGTTTAAGCGCTCATTTTACTCAGTTTTACACGCCGAATGTATTCCATGTCGCGTCTAGATGCATAACCACGCGCAATATCTCGTAAAACGCGATATTTCCTCGATTTTAACGAAGAACGGCTGTAATTTCTTTCCCGTTGGAGATATTTCGACGTTTAAACGCCCATTTCACTCAGTTTTACACGCCAAATTTGGTGCACGTCGCGTCTAGCTTCAAAACAACGCGCAATATATCGTAAAACGCGATATTTCGACGATTTTGATGAAAAATGACTGTAATTTCTATCCCCTTGGAGATATTTCGACGTTTAAACGCTCATTTTACTCAGTTTTACACGCCGAATGTATTGCACGTCGCGTCTAGATGCAAAACCACGCGCAATATCTCGTAAAACGCGATAATTCGTCGATTTTAACGAAGAACGGCTGTAATATCTATCCCGTTGGAGATATTTCGACGTTTAAGCGCTCATTTTACTCAGTTTTACACGCCGAATGTATTGCACGTCGCGTCTAGATGCAAAACCACGCGCAATATCTCGTAAAAAGCGATATTTCGTCGATTTTAACGAAGAACGGCTGTAATTTCTTTCCCGTTGGAGATATTTCGACGTTTAAACGCTCATTTTACTCAGTTTTACACGCCAAATGTGGTGCACGTCGCGTCTAGCTTCAAAACAACGTGCAATATATCGTAAAACGCGATATTTCGTCGATTTTGATAAAAAATGACTGTAATTTCTATCCCCTTGGAGATATTTCGACGTTTAAACGCCCATTTCACTCAGTTTTACACGCCAAATTTGGTGCACGTCGCGTCTAGCTTCAAAACAACGCGCAATATATCGTAAAACGCGATATTTCGACGATTTTAACGAAGAACGGCTGTAATTTCTATCCCGTTGGAGATATTTCGACGTTTAAGCGCTCATTTTACTCAGTTTTACACGCCGAATGTATTGCACGTCGCGTCTAGATGCAAAACCACGCGCAATATCTCGTAAAACGCGATATTTCGTCGATTTTAACGAAGAACGGCTGTAATTTCTATCCCGTTGGAGATATGTCGACGTTTAAACGCTCATTTTACTCAGTTTTACACGCCGAATGTATTGCACGTCGCGTTTAGCTGCAAAGCCACGCGTAATACCTCGCAAAACGCGAACTTTCCATCGATATTATCTAAAATTGAAGGGAATTTCCTTCCCGTTGGAGATATTTCAACGTTTAAACGCTCCTTTCACTGAGATTTTCACGCCGAATGTAGTGCACGTCGCGTCTAGACGCAGAACCACGCGCAATATATCGTAAAACGCGATATTTCGTCGATTTTAACGAAGAACGGCTGTAATTTCTTTCCCGTTGGAGATATTTCGACGTTTAAACGCTCCTTTCACTCAGTTTTACACGCCGAATGTATTGCACGTCGCGTCTAGATGCAAAACCACGTGCAATGTATCGTAAAACGCGATATTTCGTCGATTTTAACGAAGAACGGCTGTAATTTCTTTCCCGTTGGAGATATTTCGACGTTTGAGCGCTCATTTTACTCAGTTTTACACGCCGAATGTATTCCACGTCGCGTCTAGATGCAAAACCACGCGCAATATCTCGTAAAAAGCGATATTTCGTCGATTTTAACGAAGAACGGCTGTAATTTCTTTCCCGTTGGAGATATTTCGACGTTTAAACGCTCCTTTCACTCAGTTTTACACGCCGAATGTATTGCACGTCGCGTCTAGATGCAAAACCACGTGCAATGTATCGTAAAACGCGATATTTCGTCGATTTTAACGAAGAACGGCTGTAATTTCTTTCCCGTTGGAGATATTTCGACGTTTAAGCGCTCATTTTACTCAGTTTTACACGCCGAATGTATTCCATGTCGCGCCTAGATGCAAAACCACGCGCAATATCTCGTAAAACGCGATATTTCCTCGATTTTAACGAAGAACGGCTGTAATTTCTTTCCCGTTGGAGATATTTCGACGTTTAAACGCCCATTTCACTCAGTTTTACACGCCAAATTTGGTGCACGTCGCGTCTAGCTTCAAAACAACGTGCAATATATCGTAAAACGCGATATTTCGTCGATTTTGATAAAAAATGACTGTAATTTCTATCCCCTTGGAGATATTTCGACGTTTACACGCTCATTTTACTCAGTTTTACACGCCGAATGTATTGCACGTCGCGTCTAGATGCAAAACCACGCGCAATATCTCGTAAAACGCGATATTTCGTCGATTTTAACGAAGAACGGCTGTAATTTCTATCCCGTTGGAGATATTTCGACGTTTAAGCGCTCATTTTACTCAGTTTTACACGCCGAACGTATTCCATGTCGCGTCTAGATGCATAACCACGCGCAATATCTCGTAAAACGCGATATTTCCTCGATTTTAACGAAGAACGGCTGTAATTTCTTTCCCGTTGGAGATATTTCGACGTTTAAACGCCCATTTCACTCAGTTTTACACGCCAAATTTGGTGCACGTCGCGTCTAGCTTCAAAACAACGCGCAATATATCGTAAAACGCGATATTTCGTCGATTTTGATGAAAAATGACTGTAATTTCTATCCCCTTGAAGATATTTCAACGTTTAAACGCTCCTTTCACTGAGATTTTCACGCCGAATGTAGTGCACGTCGCATCTAGACGCAAAACCACGCGCAATATATCGTAAAACGCGATATTTCGTCGATTTTGATGAAAAATGACTGTAATTTCCTTCCCGTTGGAGGTATTTCAACGTTTAAACGCTCCTTTCACTGAGATTTTCACGCCGAATGTATTGCACGTCGCGTCTTGCTGCAGAACCACGCATAATAGCACGCAAAACGCTTTATTTCATTGATTTTACCGAAAAATGTCTGTAATTTCTTTCCCGTTGGAGATATTTCGACGTTTAAACGCTCCTTTCACTCAGTTTTACACGCCGAATGTATTGCACGTCGCGTCTAGATGCAAAACCACGCGCATTATCTCGTAAAACGCGATATTTAGTCGATTTTAACGAAGAACGGCTGTAATTTCTTTCCCGTTGGAGATATTTCGACGTTTAAACGCCCATTTCACTCAGTTTTACACGCCAAATTTGGTGCACGTCGCGTCTAGCTTCAAAACAACGCGCAATATATCGTAAAACGCGATATTTCGTCGATTTTGATGAAAAATGGCTGTAATTTCTATCCCCTTGGAGATATTTCGACGTTTAAACGCTCATTTTACTCAGTTTTACACGCCGAATGTATTGAACGTCGCGTCTACATGCAAAACCACGCGCAATATCTCGTAAAACGCGATATTTCGTCGATTTTAACGAAGAACGGCTGTAATTTCTATCCCGTTGGAGATATGTCGACGTTTAAACGCTCATTTTACTCAGTTTTACACGCCGAATGTATTGCACGTCGCGTTTAGCTGCAAAGCCACGCGTAATACCTCGCAAAACGCGAACTTTCCATCGATATTATATAAAATTGAAGGTAATTTCCTTCCCGTTGGAGATATTTCAACGTTTAAACGCTCCTTTCACTGAGATTTTCACGCCGAATGTAGTGCACGTCGCGTCTAGACGCAAAACCACGCGCAATATATCGTAAAACGCGATATTTCGTCGATTTTAACGAAGAACGGCTGTAATTTCTTTCCCGTTGGAGATATTTCGACGTTTAAACGCTCCTTTCACTCAGTTTTACACGCCGAATGTATTGCACGTCGCGTCTAGATGCAAAACCACGTGCAATGTATCGTAAAACGCGATATTTCGTCGATTTTAACGAAGAACGGCTGTAATTTCTTTCCCGTTGGAGATATTTCGACGTTTGAGCGCTCATTTTACTCAGTTTTACACGCCGAATGTATTCCACGTCGCGTCTAGATGCAAAACCACGCGCAATATCTCGTAAAAAGCGATATTTCGTCGATTTTAACGAAGAACGGCTGTAATTTCTTTCCCGTTGGAGATATTTCGACGTTTAAACGCTCCTTTCACTCAGTTTTACACGCCGAATGTATTGCACGTCGCGTCTAGATGCAAAACCACGTGCAATGTATCGTAAAACGCGATATTTCGTCGATTTTAACGAAGAACGGCTGTAATTTCTTTCCCGTTGGAGATATTTCGACGTTTAAGCGCTCATTTTACTCAGTTTTACACGCCGAATGTATTCCATGTCGCGCCTAGATGCAAAACCACGCGCAATATCTCGTAAAACGCGATATTTCCTCGATTTTAACGAAGAACGGCTGTAATTTCTTTCCCGTTGGAGATATTTCGACGTTTAAGCGCTCATTCTACTCAGTTTTAAACGCCGAATGTATTCCACGTCGCGTCTAGATGCAAAACCTCGCGCAATATCTCGTAAAACGCGATATTTCGTCGATTTTAACGAAGAACGGCTGTAATTTCTTTCCCGTTGGAGATATTTCGACGTTTAAACGCTCATTTTACTCAGTTTTACAGGCCGAATGTATTGCACGTCGCGTCTAGATGCAAAACCACGCGCAATATCTCGTAAAACGCGATATTTCGTCGATTTTAACGAAGAACGGCTGTAATTTCTTTCCCGTTGGAGATATTTCGACGTTTAAACGCTCATTTTACTCAGTTTTACACGCCAAATGTGGTGCACGTCGCGTCTAGCTTCAAAACAACGTGCAATATATCGTAAAACGCGATATTTCGTCGATTTTGATAAAAAATGACTGTAATTTCTATCCCCTTGGAGATATTTCGACGTTTACACGCTCATTTTACTCAGTTTTACACGCCGAATGTATTGCACGTCGCGTCTATATGCAAAACCACGCGCAATATCTCGTAAAACGCGATATTTCGTCGATTTTAACGAAGAACGGCTGTAATTTCTATCCCGTTGGAGATATTTCGACGTTTAAGCGCTCATTTTACTCAGTTTTACACGCCGAACGTATTCCATGTCGCGTCTAGATGCATAACCACGCGCAATATCTCGTAAAACGCGATATTTCCTCGATTTTAACGAAGAACGGCTGTAATTTCTTTCCCGTTGGAGATATTTCGACGTTTAAACGCCCATTTCACTCAGTTTTACACGCCAAATTTGGTGCACGTCGCGTCTAGCTTCAAAACAACGCGCAATATATCGTAAAACGCGATATTTCGTCGATTTTGATGAAAAATGACTGTAATTTCTATCCCCTTGGAGATATTTCAACGTTTAAACGCTCCTTTCACTGAGATTTTCACGCCGAATGTAGTGCACGTCGCATCTAGACGCAAAACCACGCGCAATATATCGTAAAACGCGATATTTCGTCGATTTTGATGAAAAATGACTGTAATTTCCTTCCCGTTGGAGGTATTTCAACGTTTAAACGCTCCTTTCACTGAGATTTTCACGCCGAATGTATTGCACGTCGCGTCTTGCTGCAGAACCACGCATAATAGCACGCAAAACGCTTTATTTCATTGATTTTACCGAAAAATGTCTGTAATTTCTTTCCCGTTGGAGATATTTCGACGTTTAAACGCTCCTTTCACTCAGTTTTACACGCCGAATGTATTGCACGTCGCGTCTAGATGCAAAACCACGCGCATTATCTCGTAAAACGCGATATTTAGTCGATTTTAACGAAGAACGGCTGTAATTTCTTTCCCGTTGGAGATATTTCGACGTTTAAACGCCCATTTCACTCAGTTTTACACGCCAAATTTGGTGCACGTCGCGACTAGCTTCAAAACAACGCGCAATATATCGTAAAACGCGATATTTCGTCGATTTTGATGAAAAATGGCTGTAATTTCTATCCCCTTGGAGATATTTCGACGTTTAAACGCTCATTTTACTCAGTTTTACACGCCGAATGTATTGAACGTCGCGTCTACATGCAAAACCACGCGCAATATCTCGTAAAACGCGATATTTCGTCGATTTTAACGAAGAACGGCTGTAATTTCTATCCCGTTGGAGATATGTCGACGTTTAAACGCTCATTTTACTCAGTTTTACACGCCGAATGTATTGCACGTCGCGTTTAGCTGCAAAGCCACGCGTAATACCTCGCAAAACGCGAACTTTCCATCGATATTATCTAAAATTGAAGGTAATTTCCTTCCCGTTGGAGATATTTCAACGTTTAAACGCTCCTTTCACTGAGATTTTCACGCCGAATGTAGTGCACGTCGCGTCTAGACGCAAAACCACGCGCAATATATCGTAAAACGCGATATTTCGTCGATTTTAACGAAGAACGGCTGTAATTTCTTTCCCGTTGGAGATATTTCGACGTTTAAACGCTCCTTTCACTCAGTTTTACACGCCGAATGTATTGCACGTCGCGTCTAGATGCAAAACCACGTGCAATGTATCGTAAAACGCGATATTTCGTCGATTTTAACGAAGAACGGCTGTAATTTCTTTCCCGTTGGAGATATTTCGACGTTTGAGCGCTCATTTTACTCAGTTTTACACGCCGAATGTATTCCACGTCGCGTCTAGATGCAAAACCACGCGCAATATCTCGTAAAAAGCGATATTTCGTCGATTTTAACGAAGAACGGCTGTAATTTCTTTCCCGTTGGAGATATTTCGACGTTTAAACGCTCCTTTCACTGAGTTTTACACGCCGAATGTATTGCACGTCGCGTCTAGATGCAAAACCACGTGCAATGTATCGTAAAACGCGATATTTCGTCGATTTTAACGAAGAACGGCTGTAATTTCTTTCCCGTTGGAGATATTTCGACGTTTAAGCGCTCATTTTACTCAGTTTTAAACGCCGAATGTATTCCATGTCGCGCCTAGATGCAAAACCACGCGCAATATCTCGTAAAACGCGATATTTCCTCGATTTTAACGAAGAACGGCTGTAATTTCTTTCCCGTTGGAGATATTTCGACGTTTAAACGCTCCTTTCACTGAGATTTTCACGCCGAATGCAGTGCACGTCGCGTCTAGACACAAAACCACGCGCAATATATCGTAAAACGCGATACTTCGTCGATTTTGATGAAAAATGACTGTAATTTCTATCCCGTTGGAGATATTTCGACGTTTAAACGCCCATTTCACTCAGTTTTACACGCCAAATGTGGTGCACGTCGCGTCTAGCTTCAAAACAACGCGCAATATATCGTAAAACGCGATATTTCGTCGATTTTGATGAAAAATGACTGTAATTTCTTTCCCGTTGGAGATATTTCGACGTTTGAGCGCTCATTTTACTCAGTTTTACACGCCGAATGTATTGCACGTCGCGTCTAGATGCAAAACCACGCGCAATATCTCGTAAAACGCGATATTTCGTCGATTTTAACGAAGAACGGCTGTAATTTCTATCCCGTTGGAGATATTTCGACGTTTAAGCGCTCATTTTACTCAGTTTTACACGCCGAACGTATTCCATGTCGCGTCTAGATGCATAACCACGCGCAATATCTCGTAAAACGCGATATTTCCTCGATTTTAACGAAGAACGGCTGTAATTTCTTTCCCGTTGGAGATATTTCGACGTTTAAACGCCCATTTCACTCAGTTTTACACGCCAAATTTGGTGCACGTCGCGTCTAGCTTCAAAACAACGCGCAATATATCGTAAAACGCGATATTTCGTCGATTTTGATGAAAAATGACTGTAATTTCTATCCCCTTGGAGATATTTCAACGTTTAAACGCTCCTTTCACTGAGATTTTCACGCCGAATGTAGTGCACGTCGCATCTAGACGCAAAACCACGCGCAATATATCGTAAAACGCGATATTTCGTCGATTTTGATGAAAAATGACTGTAATTTCCTTCCCGTTGGAGGTATTTCAACGTTTAAACGCTCCTTTCACTGAGATTTTCACGCCGAATGTATTGCACGTCGCGTCTTGCTGCAGAACCACGCATAATAGCACGCAAAACGCTTTATTTCATTGATTTTACCGAAAAATGTCTGTAATTTCTTTCCCGTTGGAGATATTTCGACGTTTAAACGCTCCTTTCACTCAGTTTTACACGCCGAATGTATTGCACGTCGCGTCTAGATGCAAAACCACGCGCATTATCTCGTAAAACGCGATATTTAGTCGATTTTAACGAAGAACGGCTGTAATTTCTTTCCCGTTGGAGATATTTCGACGTTTAAACGCCCATTTCACTCAGTTTTACACGCCAAATTTGGTGCACGTCGCGACTAGCTTCAAAACAACGCGCAATATATCGTAAAACGCGATATTTCGTCGATTTTGATGAAAAATGGCTGTAATTTCTATCCCCTTGGAGATATTTCGACGTTTAAACGCTCATTTTACTCAGTTTTACACGCCGAATGTATTGAACGTCGCGTCTACATGCAAAACCACGCGCAATATCTCGTAAAACGCGATATTTCGTCGATTTTAACGAAGAACGGCTGTAATTTCTATCCCGTTGGAGATATGTCGACGTTTAAACGCTCATTTTACTCAGTTTTACACGCCGAATGTATTGCACGTCGCGTTTAGCTGCAAAGCCACGCGTAATACCTCGCAAAACGCGAACTTTCCATCGATATTATCTAAAATTGAAGGTAATTTCCTTCCCGTTGGAGATATTTCAACGTTTAAACGCTCCTTTCACTGAGATTTTCACGCCGAATGTAGTGCACGTCGCGTCTAGACGCAAAACCACGCGCAATATATCGTAAAACGCGATATTTCGTCGATTTTAACGAAGAACGGCTGTAATTTCTTTCCCGTTGGAGATATTTCGACGTTTAAACGCTCCTTTCACTCAGTTTTACACGCCGAATGTATTGCACGTCGCGTCTAGATGCAAAACCACGTGCAATGTATCGTAAAACGCGATATTTCGTCGATTTTAACGAAGAACGGCTGTAATTTCTTTCCCGTTGGAGATATTTCGACGTTTGAGCGCTCATTTTACTCAGTTTTACACGCCGAATGTATTCCACGTCGCGTCTAGATGCAAAACCACGCGCAATATCTCGTAAAAAGCGATATTTCGTCGATTTTAACGAAGAACGGCTGTAATTTCTTTCCCGTTGGAGATATTTCGACGTTTAAACGCTCCTTTCACTGAGTTTTACACGCCGAATGTATTGCACGTCGCGTCTAGATGCAAAACCACGTGCAATGTATCGTAAAACGCGATATTTCGTCGATTTTAACGAAGAACGGCTGTAATTTCTTTCCCGTTGGAGATATTTCGACGTTTAAGCGCTCATTTTACTCAGTTTTACACGCCGAATGTATTCCATGTCGCGCCTAGATGCAAAACCACGCGCAATATCTCGTAAAACGCGATATTTCCTCGATTTTAACGAAGAACGGCTGTAATTTCTTTCCCGTTGGAGATATTTCGACGTTTAAACGCTCCTATCACTGAGATTTTCACGCCGAATGCAGTGCACGTCGCGTCTAGACACAAAACCACGCGCAATATATCGTAAAACGCGATACTTCGTCGATTTTGATGAAAAATGACTGTAATTTCTATCCCGTTGGAGATATTTCGACGTTTAAACGCCCATTTCACTCAGTTTTACACGCCAAATGTGGTGCACGTCGCGTCTAGCTTCAAAACAACGCGCAATATATCGTAAAACGCGATATTTCGTCGATTTTGATGAAAAATGACTGTAATTTCTATCCCCTTGGAGATATTTCGACGTTTAATCGCTCATTTTACTCAGTTTTACACGCCGAATGTATTGCATGTCGCGTCTAGATGCAAAACCACGCGCAATATCTCGTAAAACACGATATTTCGTCGATTTTAACGAAGAACGGCTGTAATTTCTATCCCGTTGGAGATATTTCGACGTTTAAGCGCTCATTTTACTCAGTTTTACACGCCGAATGTATTCCATGTCGCGTCTAGATGCATAACCACGCGCAATATCTCGTAAAACGCGATATTTCCTCGATTTTAACGAAGAACGGCTGTAATTTCTTTCCCGTTGGAGATATTTCGACGTTTAAACGCCCATTTCACTCAGTTTTACACGCCAAATGTGGTGCACGTCGCGTCTTGCTGCAGAACCACGCATAATAGCACGCAAAACGCTTTATTTCATTGATTTTACCGAAAAATGTCTGTAATTTCTTTCCCGTTGGAGATATTTCGACGTTTAAACGCTCCTTTCACTCAGTTTTACACGACGAATGTATTGCACGTCGCGTCTAGACGCAAAACCACGCGCAATATATCGTAAAACGCGATATTTCGTCGATTTTGATGAAAAATGACTGTAATTTCCTTCCCGTTGGAGGTATTTCAACGTTTAAACGCTCCTTACACTCAGTTTTACGCGCCGAAGGTAGTGCACGTCGCGTTTAGCTGCAAAGCCACGCGTAATACCTCGCAAAACGCGAACTTTCCATCGATATTATCTAAAATTGAAGGTAATTTCCTTCCCGTTGGAGATATTTCAACGTTTAAACGCTCCTTTCACTGAGATTTTCACGCCGAATGTAGTGCACGTCGCGTCTAGACGCAAAACCACGCGCAATATATCGTAAAACGCGATATTTCGCCGATTTTGATGAAAAATGACTGTAATTTCCTTCCCATTGGAGGTATTTCAACGTTTAAACGCTCCTTTCACTGAGATTTTCACGCCGAATGTATTGCACGTCGCGTCTTGCTGCAGAACCACGCATAATAGCACGCAAAACGCTTTATTTCATTGATTTTACCGAAAAATGTCTGTAATTTCTTTCCCGTTGGAGATATTTCGACGTTTAAACGCTCCTTTCACTCAGTTTTACACGACGAATGTATTGCACGTCGCGTCTAGACGCAAAACCACGCGCAATATATCGTAAAACGCGATATTTCATCGATTTTGATGAAAAATGACTGTAATTTCCTTCCCGTTGGAGGTATTTCAACGTTTAAACGCTCCTTACACTCAGTTTTACGCGCCGAAGGTAGTGCACGTCGCGTTTAGCTGCAAAGCCACGCGTAATACCTCGCAAAACGCGAACTTTCCATCGATATTATCTAAAATTGAAGGTAATTTCCTTCCCGTTGGAGATATTTCAACGTTTTAAACGCTCCTTTCACTGAGATTTTCACGCCGAATGTAGTGCACGTCGCGTCTAGACGCAAAACCACGTGCAATATATCGTAAAACGCGATATTTCGTCGATTTTGATGAAAAATGACTGTAATTTCCTTCCCGTTGGAGGTATTTCAACGTTTAAACGCTCCTTTCACTGAGATTTTCACGCCGAATGTATTGCACGTCGCGTCTTGCTGCAGAACCACGCATAATAGCACGCAAAACGCTTTATTTCATAGATTTTACCGAAAAATGTCTGTAATTTCTTTCCCGTTGGAGATATTTCGACGTTTAAACGCTCCTTTCACTCAGTTTTACACGCCGAATGTATTGCACGTCGCGTCCAGATGCAAAACCACGTGCAATGTATCGTAAAACGCGATAATTCGTCGATTTTAACGAAGAACGGCTGTAATTTCTTTCCCGTTGGAGATATTTCGACGTTTAAGCGGTCATTTTACTCAGTCTTACACGCCGAATGTATTGCACGTCGCGTCTAGATGCAACACCACGTGCAATGTATAGCGAAACGCGATATTTCGTCGATTTTATCGAAGAATGACTGGAATTTCTTTCCGTTTGCAGATATTTCGACGTTTAAACGCTCCTTTCACTCAGTTTTACACGCTGAATGTGTTGCACGTCGCGTCTATATGCAGAACCACGCGCAATATCTCGTAAAACGCGATATTTCGTCGATTTTGATGAAAAATGACTGTAATTTCCTTCCCGTTGGAGGTATTTCAACGTTTAAACGCTCCTTACACTCAGTTTTACGCGCCGAAGGTAGTGCACGTCGCGTTTAGCTGCAAAGCCACGCGTAATACCTCGCAAAACGCGAACTTTCCATCGATATTATCTAAAATTGAAGGTAATTTCCTTCCCGTTGGAGATATTTCAACGTTTAAACGCTCCTTTCACTGAGATTTTCACGCCGAATGTAGTGCACGTCGCGTCTAGACACAAAACCACGCGCAATATATCGTAAAACGCGATACTTCGTCGATTTTGATGAAAAATGACTGTAATTTCTATCCCGTTGGAGATATTTCGACGTTTAAACGCCCATTTCACTCAGTTTTACACGCCAAATGTGGTGCACGTCGCGTCTAGCTTCAAAACAACGCGCAATATATCGTAAAACGCGATATTTCGTCGATTTTGATGAAAAATGACTGTAATTTCTATCCCCTTGGAGATATTTCGACGTTTAATCGCTCATTTTACTCAGTTTTACACGCCGAATGTATTGCACGTCGCGTCTAGATGCATAACCACGCGCAATATCTCGTAAAACGCGATATTTCCTCGATTTTAACGAAGAACGGCTGTAATTTCTTTCCCGTTGGAGATATTTCGACGTTTAAACGCCCATTTCACTCAGTTTTACACGCCAAATGTGGTGCACGTCGCGTCTTGCTGCAGAACCACGCATAATAGCACGCAAAACGCTTTATTTCATTGATTTTACCGAAAAATGTCTGTAATTTCTTTCCCGTTGGAGATATTTCGACGTTTAAACGCTCCTTTCACTCAGTTTTACACGACGAATGTATTGCACGTCGCGTCTAGACGCAAAACCACGCGCAATATATCGTAAAACGCGATATTTCGTCGATTTTGATGAAAAATGACTGTAATTTCCTTCCCGTTGGAGGTATTTCAACGTTTAAACGCTCCTTACACTCAGTTTTACGCGCCGAAGGTAGTGCACGTCGCGTTTAGCTGCAAAGCCACGCGTAATACCTCGCAAAACGCGAACTTTCCATCGATATTATCTAAAATTGAAGGTAATTTCCTTCCCGTTGGAGATATTTCAACGTTTAAACGCTCCTTTCACTGAGATTTTCACGCCGAATGTAGTGCACGTCGCGTCTAGACGCAAAACCACGCGCAATATATCGTAAAACGCGATATTTCGTCGATTTTGATGAAAAATGACTGTAATTTCCTTCCCGTTGGAGGTATTTCAACGTTTAAACGCTCCTTTCACTGAGATTTTCACGCCGAATGTATTGCACGTCGCGTCTTGCTGCAGAACCACGCATAATAGCACGCAAAACGCTTTATTTCATTGATTTTACCGAAAAATGTCTGTAATTTCTTTCCCGTTGGAGATATTTCGACGTTTAAACGCTCCTTTCACTCAGTTTTACACGCCGAATGTATTGCACGTCTCGTCCAGATGCAAAACCACGTGCAATGTATCGTAAAACGCGATAATTCGTCGATTTTAACGAAGAACGGCTGTAATTTCTTTCCCGTTGGAGATATTTCGACGTTTAAGCGGTCATTTTACTCAGTCTTACACGCCGAATGTATTGCACGTCGCGTCTAGATGCAACACCACGTGCAATGTATAGCGAAACGCGATATTTCGTCGATTTTATCGAAGAATGACTGGAATTTCTTTCCGTTTGCAGATATTTCGACGTTTAAACGCTCCTTTCACTCAGTTTTACACGCTGAATGTGTTGCACGTCGCGTCTAAATGCAGAACCACGCGCAATATCTCGTAAAACGCGATATTTCGTCGATTTTGATGAAAAATGACTGTAATTTCCTTCCCGTTGGAGGTATTTCAACGTTTAAACGCTCCTTACACTCAGTTTTACGCGCCGAAGGTAGTGCACGTCGCGTTTAGCTGCAAATCCACGCGTAATACCTCGCAAAACGCGAACTTTCCATCGATATTATCTAAAATTGAAGGTAATTTCCTTCCCGTTGGAGATATTTCAACGTTTAAACGCTCCTTTCACTGAGATTTTCACGCCGAATGCAGTGCACGTCGCGTCTAGACACAAAACCACGCGCAATATATCGTAAAACGCGATACTTCGTCGATTTTGATGAAAAATGACTGTAATTTCTATCCCGTTGGAGATATTTCGACGTTTAAACGCCCATTTCACTCAGTTTTACACGCCAAATGTGGTGCACGTCGCGTCTAGCTTCAAAACAACGCGCAATATATCGTAAAACGCGATATTTCGTCGATTTTGATGAAAAATGACTGTAATTTCTATCCCCTTGGAGATATTTCGACGTTAAAACGCTCATTTTACTCAGTTTTACACGCCGAATGTATTGCACGTCGCGTTTAGCTGCAAAGCCACGCGTAATACCTCGCAAAACGCGATATTTCGTCGATTTTGATGAAAAATGACTGTAATTTCTATCCCCTTGGAGATATTTCGACGTTTAAACGCTCATTTTACTCAGTTTTACACGCTAAATTTGGTGCACGTCGCGTCTAGATGCAAAACCACGCGCAATATCTCGTAAAACGCGATATTTCGTCGATTTTAACGAAGAACGGCTGTAATTTCTTTCCCGTTGGAGATATTTGGACGTTTAAACGCCCATTTCACTCAGTTTTACACGTTAAATTTGGTGCACGTCGCGTCTAGCTTCAAAACAACGCGCAATATATCGTAAAACGCGATATTTCGTCGATTTTGATGAAAAATGACTGTAATTTCTATCCCCTTGGAGATATTTCCACGTTTAAACGCTCATTTTACTCAGTTTTACACGCTAAATTTGGTGCACGTCGCGTCTAGATGCAAAACCACGCGCAATATCTCGTAAAACGCGATGTTTCGTCGATTTTAACGAAGAACGGCTGTAATTTCTATCCCGTTGGAGATATGTCGACGTTTAAACGCTCATTTTACTCAGTTTTACACGCCGAATGTATTGCACGTCGCGTTTAGCTGCAAAGCCACGCGTAATACCTCGCAAAACGCGAACTTTCCATCGATATTATCTAAAATTGAAGGTAATTTCCTTCCCGTTGGAGATATTTCAACGTTTAAACGCTCCTTTCACTGAGATTTTCACGCCGAATGTAGTGCACGTCGCGTCTAGACGCAAAACCACGCGCAATATATCGTAAAACGCGATATTTCGTCGATTTTGAGGAAAAATGACTGTAGTTTCCTTCCCGTTGGAGGTATTTCAACGTTTAAACGCTCCTTTCACTGAGATTTTCACGCCGAATGAATTGCACGTCGCGTCTTGCTGCAGAACCACGCATAATAGCACGCAAAACGCTTTATCTCATTGATTTTACCGAAAAATGTCTGTAATTTCTTTCCCGTTGGAGATATTTCGACGTTTAAACGCTCCTTTCACTCAGTTTTACACGCCGAATGTATTGCACGTCGCGTCCAGATGCAAAACCACGTGCAATGTATCGTAAAACGCGATATTTCGTCGATTTTAAAGAAGAACGGCTGTAATTTCTTTCCCGTTGGAGATATTTCGACGTTTAAGCGGTCATTTTACTCAGTCTTACACGCCGAATGTATTGCACGTCGCGTCTAGATGCAACACCACGTGCAATGTATAGCGAAACGCGATATTTCGTCGATTTTATCGAAGAATGACTGGAATTTCTTTCCGTTTGCAGATATTTCGACGTTTAAACGCTCCTTTCACTCAGTTTTACACGCTGAATGTGTTGCACGTCGCGTCTATATGCAGAACCACGCGCAATATCTCGTAAAACGCGATATATCGTCGATTTTGATGAAAAATGACTGTAATTTCCTTCCCGTTGGAGGTATTTCAACGTTTAAACGCTCCTTACACTCAGTTTTACGCGCCGAAGGTAGTGCACGTCGCGTTTAGCTGCAAAGCCACGCGTAATAGCACGCAAAACGCTTTATTTCATTGATTTTACCGAAAAATGTCTGTAATTTCTTTCCCGTTGGAGATATTTCGACGTTTAAACGCTCCTTTCACTCAGTTTTACACGACGAATGTATTGCACGTCGCGTCTAGACGCAAAACCACGCGCAATATATCGTAAAACGCGATATTTCGTCGATTTTGATGAAAAATGACTGTAATTTCCTTCCCGTTGGAGGTATTTCAACGTTTAAACGCTCCTTACACTCAGTTTTACGCGCCGAAGGTAGTGCACGTCGCGTTTAGCTGCAAAGCCACGCGTAATAGCACGCAAAACGCTTTATTTCATTGATTTTACCGAAAAATGTCTGTAATTTCTTTCCCGTTGGAGATATTTCGACGTTTAAACGCTCCTTTCACTCAGTTTTACACGACGAATGTATTGCACGTCGCGTCTAGATGCAACACCACGTGCAATGTATAGCGAAACGCGATATTTCGTCGATTTTATCGAAGAATGACTGGAATTTCTTTCCGTTTGCAGATATTTCGACGTTTAAACGCTCCTTTCACTCAGTTTTACACGCTGAATGTGTTGCACGTCGCGTCTATATGCAGAACCACGCGCAATATCTCGTAAAACGCGATATTTCGTCGATTTTGATGAAAAATGACTGTAATTTCCTTCCCGTTGGAGGTATTTCAACGTTTAAACGCTCCTTACACTCAGTTTTACGCGCCGAAGGTAGTGCACGTCGCGTTTAGCTGCAAAGCCACGCGTAATACCTCGCAAAACGCGAACTTTCCATCGATATTATCTAAAATTGAAGGTAATTTCCTTCCCGTTGGAGATATTTCAACGTTTAAACGCTCCTTTCACTGAGATTTTCACGCCGAATGTAGTGCACGTCGCGTCTAGACACAAAACCACGCGCAATATATCGTAAAACGCGATACTTCGTCGATTTTGATGAAAAATGACTGTAATTTCTATCCCGTTGGAGATATTTCGACGTTTAAACGCCCATTTCACTCAGTTTTACACGCCAAATGTGGTGCACGTCGCGTCTAGCTTCAAAACAACGCGCAATATATCGTAAAACGCGATATTTCGTCGATTTTGATGAAAAATGACTGTAATTTCTATCCCCTTGGAGATATTTCGACGTTTAATCGCTCATTTTACTCAGTTTTACACGCCGAATGTATTGCACGTCGCGTCTAGATGCATAACCACGCGCAATATCTCGTAAAACGCGATATTTCCTCGATTTTAACGAAGAACGGCTGTAATTTCTTTCCCGTTGGAGATATTTCGACGTTTAAACGCCCATTTCACTCAGTTTTACACGCCAAATGTGGTGCACGTCGCGTCTTGCTGCAGAACCACGCATAATAGCACGCAAAACGCTTTATTTCATTGATTTTACCGAAAAATGTCTGTAATTTCTTTCCCGTTGGAGATATTTCGACGTTTAAACGCTCCTTTCACTCAGTTTTACACGACGAATGTATTGCACGTCGCGTCTAGACGCAAAACCACGCGCAATATATCGTAAAACGCGATATTTCGTCGATTTTGATGAAAAATGACTGTAATTTCCTTCCCGTTGGAGGTATTTCAACGTTTAAACGCTCCTTACACTCAGTTTTACGCGCCGAAGGTAGTGCACGTCGCGTTTAGCTGCAAAGCCACGCGTAATACCTCGCAAAACGCGAACTTTCCATCGATATTATCTAAAATTGAAGGTAATTTCCTTCCCGTTGGAGATATTTCAACGTTTAAACGCTCCTTTCACTGAGATTTTCACGCCGAATGTAGTGCACGTCGCGTCTAGACGCAAAACCACGCGCAATATATCGTAAAACGCGATATTTCGTCGATTTTGATGAAAAATGACTGTAATTTCCTTCCCGTTGGAGGTATTTCAACGTTTAAACGCTCCTTTCACTGAGATTTTCACGCCGAATGTATTGCACGTCGCGTCTTGCTGCAGAACCACGCATAATAGCACGCAAAACGCTTTATTTCATTGATTTTACCGAAAAATGTCTGTAATTTCTTTCCCGTTGGAGATATTTCGACGTTTAAACGCTCCTTTCACTCAGTTTTACACGCCGAATGTATTGCACGTCTCGTCCAGATGCAAAACCACGTGCAATGTATCGTAAAACGCGATAATTCGTCGATTTTAACGAAGAACGGCTGTAATTTCTTTCCCGTTGGAGATATTTCGACGTTTAAGCGGTCATTTTACTCAGTCTTACACGCCGAATGTATTGCACGTCGCGTCTAGATGCAACACCACGTGCAATGTATAGCGAAACGCGATATTTCGTCGATTTTATCGAAGAATGACTGGAATTTCTTTCCGTTTGCAGATATTTCGACGTTTAAACGCTCCTTTCACTCAGTTTTACACGCTGAATGTGTTGCACGTCGCGTCTAAATGCAGAACCACGCGCAATATCTCGTAAAACGCGATATTTCGTCGATTTTGATGAAAAATGACTGTAATTTCCTTCCCGTTGGAGGTATTTCAACGTTTAAACGCTCCTTACACTCAGTTTTACGCGCCGAAGGTAGTGCACGTCGCGTTTAGCTGCAAATCCACGCGTAATACCTCGCAAAACGCGAACTTTCCATCGATATTATCTAAAATTGAAGGTAATTTCCTTCCCGTTGGAGATATTTCAACGTTTAAAACGCTCCTTTCACTGAGATTTTCACGCCGAATGCAGTGCACGTCGCGTCTAGACACAAAACCACGCGCAATATATCGTAAAACGCGATACTTCGTCGATTTTGATGAAAAATGACTGTAATTTCTATCCCGTTGGAGATATTTCGACGTTTAAACGCCCATTTCACTCAGTTTTACACGCCAAATGTGGTGCACGTCGCGTCTAGCTTCAAAACAACGCGCAATATATCGTAAAACGCGATATTTCGTCGATTTTGATGAAAAATGACTGTAATTTCTATCCCCTTGGAGATATTTCGACGTTAAAACGCTCATTTTACTCAGTTTTACACGCCGAATGTATTGCACGTCGCGTTTAGCTGCAAAGCCACGCGTAATACCTCGCAAAACGCGATATTTCGTCGATTTTGATGAAAAATGACTGTAATTTCTATCCCCTTGGAGATATTTCGACGTTTAAACGCTCATTTTACTCAGTTTTACACGCTAAATTTGGTGCACGTCGCGTCTAGATGCAAAACCACGCGCAATATCTCGTAAAACGCGATATTTCGTCGATTTTAACGAAGAACGGCTGTAATTTCTTTCCCGTTGGAGATATTTGGACGTTTAAACGCCCATTTCACTCAGTTTTACACGTTAAATTTGGTGCACGTCGCGTCTAGCTTCAAAACAACGCGCAATATATCGTAAAACGCGATATTTCGTCGATTTTGATGAAAAATGACTGTAATTTCTATCCCCTTGGAGATATTTCCACGTTTAAACGCTTATTTTACTCAGTTTTACACGCTAAATTTGGTGCACGTCGCGTCTAGATGCAAAACCACGCGCAATATCTCGTAAAACGCGATGTTTCGTCGATTTTAACGAAGAACGGCTGTAATTTCTATCCCGTTGGAGATATGTCGACGTTTAAACGCTCATTTTACTCAGTTTTACACGCCGAATGTATTGCACGTCGCGTTTAGCTGCAAAGCCACGCGTAATACCTCGCAAAACGCGAACTTTCCATCGATATTATCTAAAATTGAAGGTAATTTCCTTCCCGTTGGAGATATTTCAACGTTTAAACGCTCCTTTCACTGAGATTTTCACGCCGAATGTAGTGCACGTCGCGTCTAGACGCAAAACCACGCGCAATATATCGTAAAACGCGATATTTCGTCGATTTTGAGGAAAAATGACTGTAGTTTCCTTCCCGTTGGAGGTATTTCAACGTTTAAACGCTCCTTTCACTGAGATTTTCACGCCGAATGAATTGCACGTCGCGTCTTGCTGCAGAACCACGCATAATAGCACGCAAAACGCTTTATTTCATTGATTTTACCGAAAAATGTCTGTAATTTCTTTCCCGTTGGAGATATTTCGACGTTTAAACGCTCCTTTCACTCAGTTTTACACGACGAATGTATTGCACGTCGCATCTAGACGCAAAACCACGCGCAATATATCGTAAAACGCGATATTTCGTCGATTTTGATGAAAAATGACTGTAATTTCCTTCCCGTTGGAGGTATTTCAACGTTTAAACGCTCCTTACACTCAGTTTTACGCGCCGAAGGTAGTGCACGTCGCGTTTAGCTGCAAAGCCACGCGTAATACCTCGCAAAACGCGAACTTTCCATCGATATTATCTAAAATTGAAGGTAATTTCCTTCCCGTTGGAGATATTTCAACGTTTAAACGCTCCTTTCACTGAGATTTTCACGCCGAATGTAGTGCACGTCGCGTCTAGACGCAAAACCACGCGCAATATATCGTAAAACGCGATATTTCGTCGATTTTGATGAAAAATGACTGTAATTTCCTTCCCGTTGGAGGTATTTCAACGTTTAAACGCTCCTTTCATTGAGATTTTCACGCCGAATGTATTGCACGTCGCGTCTTGCTGCAGAACCACGCATAATAGCACGCAAAACGCTTTATCTCATTGATTTTACCGAAAAATGTCTGTAATTTCTTTCCCGTTGGAGATATTTCGACGTTTAAACGCTCCTTTCACTCAGTTTTACACGCCGAATGTATTGCACGTCGCGTCTAGATGCAAAACCACGTGCAATGTATCGTAAAACGCGATATTTCGTCGATTTTAACGAAGAACGGCTGTAATTTCTTTCCCGTTGGAGATATTTCGACGTTTAAGCGGTCATTTTACTCAGTCTTACACGCCGAATGTATTGCACGTCGCGTCTAGATGCAACACCACGTGCAATGTATAGCGAAACGCGATATTTCGTCGATTTTATCGAAGAATGACTGGAATTTCTTTCCGTTTGCAGATATTTCGACGTTTAAACGCTCCTTTCACTCAGTTTTACACGCTGAATGTGTTGCACGTCGCGTCTATATGCAGAACCACGCGCAATATCTCGTAAAACGCGATATATCGTCGATTTTGATGAAAAATGACTGTAATTTCCTTCCCGTTGGAGGTATTTCAACGTTTAAACGCTCCTTACACTCAGTTTTACGCGCCGAAGGTAGTGCACGTCGCGTTTAGCTGCAAAGCCACGCGTAATAGCACGCAAAACGCTTTATTTCATTGATTTTACCGAAAAATGTCTGTAATTTCTTTCCCGTTTGAGATATTTCGACGTTTAAACGCTCCTTTCACTCAGTTTTACACGACGAATGTATTGCACGTCGCGTCTAGACGCAAAACCACGCGCAATATATCGTAAAACGCGATATTTCGTCGATTTTGATGAAAAATGACTGTAATTTCCTTCCCGTTGGAGGTATTTCAACGTTTAAACGCTCCTTACACTCAGTTTTACGCGCCGAAGGTAGTGCACGTCGCGTTTAGCTGCAAAGCCACGCGTAATAGCACGCAAAACGCTTTATTTCATTGATTTTACCGAAAAATGTCTGTAATTTCTTTCCCGTTGGAGATATTTCGACGTTTAAACGCTCCTTTCACTCAGTTTTACACGACGAATGTATTGCACGTCGCGTCTAGACGCAAAACCACGCGCAATATATCGTAAAACGCGATATTTCGTCGATTTTGATGAAAAATGACTGTAATTTCCTTCCCGTTGGAGGTATTTCAACGTTTAAACGCTCCTTACACTCAGTTTTACGCGCCGAAGGTAGTGCACGTCGCGTTTAGCTGCAAAGCCACGCGTAATACCTCGCAAAACGCGAACTTTCCATCGATATTATCTAAAATTGAAGGTAATTTCCTTCCCGTTGGAGATATTTCAACGTTTAAACGCTCCTTTCACTGAGATTTTCACGCCGAATGTAGTGCACGTCGCGTCTAGACGCAAAACCACGCGCAATATATCGTAAAACGCGATATTTCGTCGATTTTGATGAAAAATGACTGTAATTTCCTTCCCGTTGGAGGTATTTCAACGTTTAAACGCTCCTTTCACTGAGATTTTCCCGCCGAATGTATTGCACGTCGCGTCTTGCTGCAGAACCACGCATAATAGCACGCAAAACGCTTTATTTCATTGATTTTACCGAAAAATGTCTGTAATTTCTTTCCCGTTGGAGATATTTCGACGTTTAAACGCTCCTTTCACTCAGTTTTACACGCCGAATGTATTGCACGTCGCGTCCAGATGCAAAACCACGTGCAATGTATCGTAAAACGCGATATTTCGTCGATTTTAACGAAGAACGGCTGTAATTTCTTTCCCGTTGGAGATATTTCGACGTTTAAGCGATCATTTTACTCAGTCTTACACGCCGAATGTATTGCACGTCGCGTCCAGATGCAAAACCACGTGGAATGTATCGTAAAACGCGATATTTCGTCGATTTTAACGAAGAACGGCTGTAATTTCTATCCCGTTGGAGATATGTCGACGTTTAAACGCTCATTTTACTCAGTTTTACACGCCGAATGTATTGCACGTCGCGTTTAGCTGCAAAGCCACGCGTAATACCTCGCAAAACGCGAACTTTCCATCGATATTATCTAAAATTGAAGGTAATTTCCTTCCCGTTGGAGATATTTCAACGTTTAAACGCTCCTTTCACTGAGATTTTCACGCCGAATGTAGTGCACGTCGCGTCTAGACGCAAAACCACGCGCAATATATCGTAAAACGCGATATTTCGTCGATTTTAACGAAGAGCGGCTGTAATTTCTATCCCGTTGGAGATATGTCGACGTTTAAACGCTCATTTTACTCAGTTTTACACGCCGAATGTATTGCACGTCGCGTTTAGCTGCAAAGCCACGCGTAATACCTCGCAAAACGCGAACTTTCCATCGATATTATCTAAAATTGAAGGTAATTTCCTTCCCGTTGGAGATATTTCAACGTTTAAACGCTCCTTTCACTGAGATTTTCACGCCGAATGTAGTGCACGTCGCGTCTAGACGCAAAACCACGCGCAATATATCGTAAAACGCGATATTTCGTCGATTTTGAGGAAAAATGACTGTAATTTCCTTCCCGTTGGAGGTATTTCAACGTTTAAACGCTCCTTTCACTGAGATTTTCACGCCGAATGAATTGCACGTCGCGTCTTGCTGCAGAACCACGCATAATAGCACGCAAAACGCTTTATTTCATTGATTTTACCGAAAAATGTCTGTAATTTCTTTCCCGTTGGTGATATTTCGACGTTTAAACGCTCCTTTCACTCAGTTTTGCACGACGAATGTATTGCACGTCGCGTCTAGACGCAAAACCACGCGCAATATATCGTAAAACGCGATATTTCGTCGATTTTGATGAAAAATGACTGTAATTTCCTTCCCGTTGGAGGTATTTCAACGTTTAAACGCTCCTTACACTCAGTTTTACGCGCCGAAGGTAGTGCACGTCGCGTTTAGCTGCAAAGCCACGCGTAATACCTCGCAAAACGCGAACTTTCCATCGATATTATCTAAAATTGAAGGTAATTTCCTTCCCGTTGGAGATATTTCAACGTTTAAACGCTCCTTTCACTGAGATTTTCACGCCGAATGTAGTGCACGTCGCGTCTAGACGCAAACCACGCGCAATATATCGTAAAACGCGATATTTCGTCGATTTTGATGAAAAATGACTGTAATTTCCTTCCCGTTGGAGGTATTTCAACGTTTAAACGCTCCTTTCACTGAGATTTTCCCGCCGAATGTATTGCACGTCGCGTCTTGCTGCAGAACCACGCATAATAGCACGCAAAACGCTTTATTTCATTGATTTTACCGAAAAATGTCTGTAATTTCTTTCCCGTTGGAGATATTTCGACGTTTAAACGCTCCTTTCACTCAGTTTTACACGCCGAATGTATTGCACGTCGCGTCCAGATGCAAAACCACGTGCAATGTATCGTAAAACGCGATATTTCGTCGATTTTAACGAAGAACGGCTGTAATTTCTTTCCCGTTGGAGATATTTCGACGTTTAAGCGGTCATTTTACTCAGTCTTACACGCCGAATGTATTGCACGTCGCGTCTAGATGCAACACCACGTGCAATGTATAGCGAAACGCGATATTTCGTCGATTTTATCGAAGAATGACTGGAATTTCTTTCCGTTTGCAGATATTTCGACGTTTAAACGCTCCTTTCACTCAGTTTTACACGCTGAATGTGTTGCACGTCGCGTCTATATGCAGAACCACGCGCAATATCTCGTAAAACGCGATATTTCGTCGATTTTGATGAAAAATGACTGTAATTTCCTTCCCGTTGGAGGTATTTCAACGTTTAAACGCTCCTTACACTCAGTTTTACGCGCCGAAGGTAGTGCACGTCGCGTTTAGCTGCAAATCCACGCGTAATACCTCGCAAAACGCGAACTTTCCATCGATATTATCTAAAATTGAAGGTAATTTCCTTCCCGTTGGAGATATTTCAACGTTTAAACGCTCCTTTCACTGAGATTTTCACGCCGAATGCAGTGCACGTCGCGTCTAGACACAAAACCACGCGCAATATATCGTAAAACGCGATACTTCGTCGATTTTGATGAAAAATGACTGTAATTTCTATCCCGTTGGAGATATTTCGACGTTTAAACGCCCATTTCACTCAGTTTTACACGCCAAATGTGGTGCACGTCGCGTCTAGCTTCAAAACAACGCGCAATATATCGTAAAACGCGATATTTCGTCGATTTTGATGAAAAATGACTGTAATTTCTATCCCCTTGGAGATATTTCGACGTTTAAGCGCTCATTTTACTCAGTTTTACACGCCGAATGTATTGCACGTCGCGTTTAGCTGCAAAGCCACGCGTAATACCTCGCAAAACGCGAACTTTCCATCGATATTATCTAAAATTGAAGGTAATTTCCTTCCCGTTGGAGATATTTCAACGTTTAAACGCTCCTTTCACTGAGATTTTCACGCCGAATGTAGTGCACGTCGCGTCTAGACGAAAAACCACGTGCAATGTATCGTAAAACGCGATATTTCGTCGATTTTAACGAAGAACGGCTGTAATTTCTTTCCCGTTGGAGATATTTCGACGTTTAAGCGCTCATTTTACTCAGTTTTACACGCCGAATGTATTGCACGTCGCGTCCAGATGCAAAACCACGTGGAATGTATCGTAAAACGCGATATTTCGTCGATTTTGATGAAAAATGAATGTAATTTCTATCCCCTTGGAGATATTTCGACGTTTAAACGCTCATTTTACTCAGTTTTACACGCCGAATGTATTGCACGTCGCGTCTAGATGCAAAACCACGCGCAATATCTCGTAAAACGCGATATTTCGTCGATTTTAACGAAGAACGGCTGTAATTTCTTTCCCGTTGGAGATATTTCGACGTTTAAACGCTCATTTTACTCAGTTTTACACGCCAAATGTGGTGCACGTCGCGTCTAGCTTCAAAACAACGTGCAATATATCGTAAAACGCGATATTTCGTCGATTTTGATGAAAAATGACTGTAATTTCTATCCCCTTGGAGATATTTCGACGTTTAAACGCTCATTTCACTCAGTTTTACACGCCGAATGTATTGCACGTCGCGTCTAGATGCAAAACCACGCGCAATATCTCGTAAAACGCGATATTGCGTCGATTTTAACGAAGAACGGCTGTAATTTCTTTCCCGTTGGAGATATTTCGACGTTTAAGCGCTCATTTTACACAGTTTTACACGCCGAATGTATTGCACGTCGCGTCCAGATGCAAATCCACGTGGAATGTATCGTAAAACGCGATATTGCGTCGATTTTAACGAAGAACGGCTGTAATTTCTTTCCCGTTGGAGATATTTCGACGTTTAAGCGCTCATTTTACACAGTTTTACACGCCGAATGTATTGCACGTCGCGTCCAGATGCAAATCCACGTGGAATGTATCGTAAAACGCGATATTTCGTCGATTTTAACGAAGAACGGCTGTAATTTCTTTCCCGTTGGAGATATTTCGACGTTTAAGCGCTCATTTTACTCAGTTTTACACGCCGAATGCATTGCACGTCGCGTTTAGCTGCAAAGCCACGCGTAATACCTCGCAAAACGCGAACTTTCCATCGATATTATCTAAAATTGAAGGTAATTTCCTTCCCGTTGGAGATATTTCAACGTTTAATCGCTCCTTTCACTGAGATTTTCACGCCGAATGTAGTGCACGTCGCGTCTAGACGCAACACCACGCGCAATATATCGTAAAACGCGATATTTCGTCGATTTTGATGAAAAATGACTGTAATTTCCTTCCCGTTGGAGGTATTTAAACGTTTAAACGCTCCTTACACTCAGTTTTACGCGCCGAAGGTAGTGCACGTCGCGTTTAGCAGCAAAGCCACGCGTAATACCTCGCAAAACGCGAACTTTCCATCGATATTATCTAAAATTGAAGGTAATTTCCTTCCCGTTGGAGATATTTCAACGTTTAAACGCTCCTTTCACTGAGATTTTCACGCCGAATGTAGTGCACGTCGCGTCTAGACGAAAAACCACGCGCAATATATCGTAAAACGCGATATTTCGTCGATTTTGATGAAAAATGACTGTAATTTCCTTCCCGTTGGAGGTATTTCAACGTAAACGCTCCTTTCACTGAGATTTTCACGCCGAATGTATTGCACGTCGCGTCATGCTGCAGAACCACGCATAATAGCACGCAAAACGCTTTATTTCATTGATTTTACTGAAAAATGTCTGTAATTTCTTTCCCGTTGGAGATATTTCGACGTTTAAACGCTCCTGTCACTCAGTTTTACACGCCGAATGTATTGCACGTCTCGTCTAGATGCAAAACCACGTGCAATGTATCGTAAAACGCGATATTTCGTCGATTTTAACGAAGAACGGCTGTAATTTCTTTCCTGTTGGAGATATTTCGACGTTTAAGCGCTCATTTTACTCAGTTTTACACGCCGAATGTATTGCACGTCGCGTCCAGATGCAAAACCACGTGGAATGTATCGTAAAACGCGATATTTCGTCGATTTTAAAGAAGAACGGCTGTAATTTCTTTCCCGTTGGAGATATTTCGACGTTTAAACTCTCATTTTACTCAGTTTTACACGCCGAATGTACTGCACGTCGCGTCTAGATGCAAAACCACGCGCAATATCTCGTAAAACGCGATATTTCGTCGATTTTAACGAAGAACGGCTGTAATTTCTTTCCCGTTGGAGATATTTCGACGTTTAAACGCTCATTTTACTCAGTTTTACACGCCAAATGTGGTGCACGTCGCGTCTAGCTTCAAAACAACGTGCAGTATATCGTAAAACGCGATATTTCGTCGATTTTGATGAAAAATGACTGTAATTTCTATCCCCTTGGAGATATTTCGACGTTTAGACGCTCATTTTACTCAGTTTTACACGCCGAATGTATTGCACGTCGCGTCTAGATGCAAAACCACGCGCAATATCTCGTAAAACGCGATATTTCGTCGATTTTAACGAAGAACGACTGTAATTTCTATCCCGTTGGAGATATTTCGACGTTTAAGCGCTCATTTTACTCAGTTTTACACGCCGAATGTATTGCACGTCGCGTCTAGATGCAAAACCACGCGCGATATCTCGTAAAACGCGATATTTCGTCGATTTTAACGAAGAACGGCTGTAATTTCTTTCCCGTTGGAGATATTTCGACGTTTAAACTCTCATTTTACTCAGTTTTACACGCCAAATGTGGTGCACGTCGCGTCTAGCTTCAAAACAACGTGCAATATATCGTAAAACGCGATATTTCGTCGATTTTGATGAAAAATGACTGTAATTTCTATCCCCTTGGAGATATTTCGACGTTTAAACTCTCATTTTACTCAGTTTTACACGCCGAATGTACTGCACGTCGCGTCTAGATGCAAAACCACGCGCAATATCTCGTAAAACGCGATATTTCGTCGATTTTAACGAAGAACGGCTGTAATTTCTTTCCCGTTGGAGATATTTCGACGTTTAAGCGCTCATTTTACTCAGTTTTACACGCCGAATGTATTCCACGTCGCGTCTAGATGCAAAACCACGCGCAATATCTCGTAAAAAGCGATATTTCGTCGATTTTAACGAAGAACGGCTGTAATTTCTTTCCCGTTGGAGATATTTCGACGTTTAAGCGCTCATTTTACTCAGTTTTACACGCCGAATGTATTCCACGTCGCGTCTAGATGCAAAACCACGCGCAATATCTCGTAAAACGCGATATTTCGTCGATTTTAACGAAGAACGGCTGTAATTTCTTTCCCGTTGGAGATATTTCGACGTTTAAACGCTCCTTTCACTCAGTTTTACACGCCGAATGTATTCCATGTCGCGTCTAGATGCAAAACCACGCGCAATATCTCGTAAAACGCGATATTTCGTCGATTTTAACGAAGAACGGCTGTAATTTCTTTCCCGTTGGAGATATTTCGACGTTTAAGCGCTCATTTTACTCAGTTTTACACGCCGAATGTATTCCATGTCGCGTCTAGATGCAAAACCACGCACAATATCTCGTAAAACGCGATATTTCCCCGATTTTAACGAAGAACGGCTGTAATTTCTTTCCCGTTGGAGATATTTCGACGTTTAAGCGCTCATTCTACTCAGTTTTAAACGCCGAATGTATTCCACGTCGCGTCTAGATGCAAAACCACGCGCAATATCTCGTAAAACGCGATATTTCGTCGATTTTAACGAAGAACGGCTGTAATTTCTTTCCCGTTGGAGATATTTCGACGTTTAAGTGCTCATTTTACTCAGTTTTACACGCCGAATGTATTCCATGTCGCGTCTAGATGCAAAACCACGCGCAATATCTCGTAAAACGCGATATTTCGTCGATTTTAACGAAGAACGGCTGTAATTTCTTTCCCGTTGGAGATATTTCGACGTTTAAGCGCTCATTTTACTCAGTTTTACACGCCGAATGTATTCCATGTCGCGTCTAGATGCAAAACCACGCACAATATCTCGTAAAACGCGATATTTCCTCGATTTTAACGAAGAACGGCTGTAATTTCTTTCCCGTTGGAGATATTTCGACGTTTAAGCGCTCATTCTACTCAGTTTTAAACGCCGAATGTATTCCACGTCGCTTCTAGATGCAAAACCACGCGCAATATCTCGTAAAACGCGATATTTCGTCGATTTTAACGAAGAACGGCTGTAATTTCATTCCCGTTGGAGATATTTCGACGTTTAAACGCCCATTTCACTCAGTTTTACACGCCGAACGTATTGCACGTCGCGTTTAGCTGCAAAGCCACGCGTAATACCTCGCAAAACGCGAACTTTCCATCGATATTATCTAAAATTGAAGGTAATTTCCTTCCCGTTGGAGATATTTCAACGTTTAAACGCTCCTTTCACTGAGATTTTCACGCCGAATGTAGTGCACGTCGCGTCTAGACGCAACACCACGCGCGATATATCGTAAAACGCGATATTTCGTCGATTTTGATGAAAAATGACTGTAATTTCCTTCCCGTTGGAGGTATTTCAACGTTTAAACGCTCCTTTCACTGAGATTTTCACTCCGAATGAATTGCACGTCGCATCTTGCTGCAGAACCACGCATAATAGCACGCAAAACGCTTTATTTCATTGATTTTACCGAAAAATGTCTGTAATTTCTTTCCCGTTGGAGATATTTCGACGTTTAAGCGCTCATTTTACTCAGTTTTACACGCCGAATGTATTCCACGTCGCGTCTAGATGCAAAACCACGCGCAATATCTCGTAAAACGCGATATTTCGTCGATTTTATCGAAGAATGACTGGAATTTCTTTCCGTTTGCAGATATTTCGACGTTTAAACGCTCCTTTCACTCAGTTTTACACGCTGAATGTGTTGCACGTCGCGTCTATATGCAGAACCACGCGCAATATCTCTTAAACGCGATATTTCGTCGATTTTAACGAAGAACGGCTGTAATTTCTTTCCCGTTGGGGATATTTCGACGTTTAAGCGCTCATTTTACTCAGTTTTAAACGCCGAATGTATTCCACGTCGCGTCTAGATGCAAAACCACGCGCAATATCTCGTAAAACGCGATATTTTGCCGATTTTAACGAAGAACGGCTGTAATTTCTTTCCCGTTGGAGATATTTCGACGTTTAAGCGCTCATTTTACTCAGTTTCACACGCCGAATGTATTCCACGTCGCGTTTAGCTTCAAAACAACGCGCAATATATCGTAAAACGCGATATTTCGTCGATTTTGATGAAAAATGACTGTAATTTCTATCCCGTTGGAGATATTTCGACGTTTAAACGCTCATTATACTCAGTTTTACACGCCGAATGTATTGCACGTCGCGTCTAGTTGTAAAACCACGCGCAATGTATAGTGAAACGCGATATTTCGTCGATTTTATCGAAGAATGACTGTAATTTCTTTCCGTTTGCAGATATTTCGACGTTTAAACGCTCCTTTCACTCAGTTTTACACGCTGAATGTGTTGCACGTCGCGTCTATATGCAGAACCACGCGCAATATCTCGTAAAACGCGATATTTCGTCGATTTTAACGAAGAACGGTTGTAATTTCTTTCCCGTTGGAGATATTTCGACGTTTAAGCGCTCATTTTACTCAGTTTTAAACGCCGAATGTATTCCACGTCGCGTCTAGATGCAAAACCACGCGCAATATATCGTAAAACGCGATATTTCCTCGATTTTAACGAAGAACGGCTGTAATTTCTTTGCCGTTGGAGATATTTCGACGTTTAAACGCCCATTGCACTCAGTTTTACACGCCAAATGTGGTGCACGTCGCGTCTAGACGCAAGACCACGCGCAATATATCGTAAAACGCGATATTTCGTCGATTTTGATGAAAAATGACTGTAATTTCTATCCCGTTGGAGATATTTCGACGTTTAAACGCTCATTATACTCAGTTTTACACGCCGAATGTATTGCACGTCGCGTCTAGTTGTAAAACCACGCGCAATGTATAGTGAAACGCGATATTTCGTCGATTTTATCGAAGAATGACTGTAATTTCTTTCCGTTTGCAGATATTTCGACGTTTAAACGCTCCTTTCACTCAGTTTTACACGCTGAATGTGTTGCACGTCGCGTCTATATGCAGAACCACGCGCAAAATCTCGTAAAACGCGATATTTCGTCGATTTTAACGAAGAACGGCTGTAATTTCTTTCCCGTTGGAGATATTTCGACGTTTAAGCGCTCATTTTACTCAGTTTTACACGCCGAATGTATTCCACGTCGCGTCTAGATGCAAAACCACGCGCAATATCTTGTAAAACGCGATATTTCGTCGATTTTAAAGAAGAACGGCTGTAATTTCTTTCCCGTTGGAGATATTTCGACGTTTAAGCGCTCATTTTACTCAGTTTTACACGCCGAATGTATTCCACGTCGCGTCTAGATGCAAAACCACGCGCAATATCTCGTAAAACGCGATATTTCCTCGATTTTGATGAAAAATGACTGTAATTTCTATCCCGTTGGAGATATTTCGACGTTTAAACGCCCATTTCACACAGTTTTACACGCCAAATGTGGTGCACGTCGCGTCTAGCTTCAAAACAACGCGCAATATATCGTAAAACGCGATATTTCGTCGATTTTGATGAAAAATGACTGGAATTTCTTTCCGTTTGCAGATATTTCGACGTTTAAACGCTCCTTTCACTCAGTTTTACACGCCGAATGTATTGCACGTCGCGTCTAGATGCAAAACCACGTGCAATGTATACTGAAACGCGATATTTCATCGATTTTATCGAAGAATGACTGGAATTTCTTTCCGTTTGCAGATATTTCGACGTTTAAACGCTCCTTTCACTGAGATTTTCACGCCGAATGTAGTGCACGTCGCGTCTGGACGCAAAACCACGCGCTATATATCGTAAAACGCGATATTTCGTCGATTTTGATGAAAAATGACTGTAATTTCTATCCCGTTGGAGATATTTCGACGTTTAAACGCTCATTATACTCAGTTTTACACGCCGAATGTATTCCACGCCGCGTCTAGTTGTAAAACCACGCGCAATGTATAGTGAAACGCGATATTTCGTCGATTTTATCGAAGAATGACTGTAATTTCTTTCCGTTTGCAGAAATTTCGACGTTTAAACGCTCCTTTCCCTCAGTTTTACACGCTGAATGTATTGCACGTCGCGTCTATATGCAAAACCACGCGCAATATCTCGTAAAACGCGATATTTCGTCGATTTTAACGAAGAACGGCTGTAATTTCTTTCCCGTTGGAGATATTTCGACGTTTAAGCGCTCATTTTACTCAGTTTAACTCGCCGAATGTATTGCACGCCGCGTCTAGATGCAAAACCACGTGCAATGTAGAGTGAAACGCGATATATCGTCCATTTTATCGAAGAATGACTGGAATTTCTTTCCGTTTGCAGATATTTCGACGTTTAAACGCTCCTTTCACTCAGTTTTACACGCCGAATGTATTGCACGTCGCGTCTAGACGCAAAACCACGCGCAATATATCGTAAAACGCGATATTTCGTCGATTTTGATGAAAAATGACTGTAATTTCCTTCCCGTTGGAGGTATTTCAACGTTTAAACGCTCCTTACACTCAGTTTTACGCGCCGAAGGTAGTGCACGTCGCGTTTAGCTGCAAAGCCACGCGTAATACCTCGCAAAACGCGAACTTTCCATCGATATTATCTAAAATTGAAGGTAATTTCCTTCCCGTTGGAGATATTTCAACGTTTAAACGCTCCTTTCACTGAGATTTTCACGCCGAATGTAGTGCACGTCGCGTCTAGACGCAAAACCACGCGCAATATATCGTAAAACGCGATATTTCGTCGATTTTGATGAAAAATGACTGTAATTTCCTTCCCGTTGGAGGTATTTCAACGTTTAAACGCTCCTTTCACTGAGATTTTCACGCCGAATGAATTGCACGTCGCGTCTTGCTGCAGAACCACGCATAATAGCACGCAAAACGCTTTATTTCATTGATTTTACCGAAAAATGTCTGTAATTTCTTTCCCGTTGGAGATATTTCGACGTTTAAGCGCTCATTTTACTCAGTTTTACACGCCGAATGTATTCCACGTCGCGTCTAGATGCAAAACCACGCGCAATATCTCGTAAAACGCGATATTTCGTCGATTTTAACGAAGAACGGCTGTAATTTCTTTCCCGTTGGAGATATTTCGACGTTTAAGCGCTCATTTTACTCAGTTTTAAACGCCGAATGTATTCCACGTCGCGTCTAGATGCAAAACCACGCGCAATATATCGTAAAACGCGATATTTCCTCGATTTTAACGAAGAACGGCTGTAATTTCTTTGCCGTTGGAGATATTTCGACGTTTAAACGCCCATTGCACTCAGTTTTACACGCCAAATGTGGTGCACGTCGCGTCTAGACGCAAGACCACGCGCAATATATCGTAAAACGCGATATTTCGTCGATTTTGATAAAAAATGACTGTAATTTCTATCCCGTTGGAGATATTTCGACGTTTAAACGCACATTATACTCAGTTTTACACGCCGAATGTATTGCACGTCGCGTCTAGTTGCAAAACCACGCGCAATGTATAGTGAAACGCGATATTTCGTCGATTTTATCGAAGAATGACTGTAATTTCTTTCCGTTTGCAGAAATTTCGACGTTTAAACGCTCCTTTCCCTCAGTTTTACACGCTGAATGTATTGCACGTCGCGTCTATATGCAAAACCACGCGCAATATATCGTAAAACGCGATATTTCGTCGATTTTGATGAAAAATGACTGTAATTTCTATCCCGTTGGAGATATTTCGACGTTTAAACGCTCATTATACTCAGTTTTACACGCCGAATGTATTGCACGTCGCGTCTAGTTGTAAAACCACGCGCAATGTATAGTGAAACGCGATATTTCGTCGATTTTATCGAAGAATGACTGTAATTTCTTTCCGTTTGCAGATATTTCGACGTTTAAACGCTCCTTTCACTCAGTTTTACACGCTGAATGTGTTGCACGTCGCGTCTATATGCAGAACCACGCGCAATATCTCGTAAAACGCGATATTTCGTCGATTTTAACGAAGAACGGCTGTAATTTCTTTCCCGTTGGAGATATTTCGACGTTTAAGCGCTCATTTTACTCAGTTTTACACGCCGAATGTATTCCACGTCGCGTCTAGATGCAAAACCACGCGCAATATCTTGTAAAACGCGATATTTCGTCGATTTTAACGAAGAACGGCTGTAATTTCTTTCCCGTTGGAGATATTTCGACGTTTAAGCGCTCATTTTACTCAGTTTTACACGCCGAATGTATTCCACGTCGCGTCTAGATGCAAAACCACGCGCAATATCTCGTAAAACGCGATATTTCCTCGATTTTGATGAAAAATGACTGTAATTTCTATCCCGTTGGAGATATTTCGACGTTTAAACGCCCATTTCACTCAGTTTTACACGCCAAATGTGGTGCACGTCGCGTCTAGCTTCAAAACAACGCGCAATATATCGTAAAACGCGATATTTCGTCGATTTTGATGAAAAATGACTGGAATTTCTTTCCGTTTGCAGATATTTCGACGTTTAAACGCTCCTTTCACTCAGTTTTACACGCCGAATGTATTGCACGTCGCGTCTAGATGCAAAACCACGTGCAATGTATACTGAAACGCGATATTTCATCGATTTTATCGAAGAATGACTGGAATTTCTTTCCGTTTGCAGATATTTCGACGTTTAAACGCTCCTTTCACTGAGATTTTCACGCCGAATGTAGTGCACGTCGCGTCTGGACGCAAAACCACGCGCTATATATCGTAAAACGCGATATTTCGTCGATTTTGATGAAAAATGACTGTAATTTCTATCCCGTTGGAGATATTTCGACGTTTAAACGCTCATTATACTCAGTTTTACACGCCGAATGTATTCCACGTCGCGTCTAGTTGTAAAACCACGCGCAATGTATAGTGAAACGCGATATTTCGTCGATTTTATCGAAGAATGACTGTAATTTCTTTCCGTTTGCAGAAATTTCGACGTTTAAACGCTCCTTTCCCTCAGTTTTACACGCTGAATGTATTGCACGTCGCGTCTATATGCAAAACCACGCGCAATATCTCGTAAAACGCGATATTTCGTCGATTTTAACGAAGAACGGCTGTAATTTCTTTCCCGTTGGAGATATTTCGACGTTTAAGCGCTCATTTTACTCAGTTTAACTCGCCGAATGTATTGCACGCCGCGTCTAGATGCAAAACCACGTGCAATGTAGAGTGAAACGCGATATATCGTCCATTTTATCGAAGAATGACTGGAATTTCTTTCCGTTTGCAGATATTTCGACGTTTAAACGCTCCTTTCACTCAGTTTTACACGCCGAATGTATTGCACGTCGCGTCTAGACGCAAAACCACGCGCAATATATCGTATAACGCGATATTTCGTCGATTTTGATGAAAAATGACTGTAATTTCCTTCCCGTTGGAGGTATTTCAACGTTTAAACGCTCCTTACACTCAGTTTTACGCGCCGAAGGTAGTGCACGTCGCGTTTAGCTGCAAAGCCACGCGTAATACCTCGCAAAACGCGAACTTTCCATCGATATTATCTAAAATTGAAGGTAATTTCCTTCCCGTTGGAGATATTTCAACGTTTAAACGCTCCTTTCACTGAGATTTTCACGCCGAATGTAGTGCACGTCGCGTCTAGACGCAAAACCACGCGCAATATATCGTAAAACGCGATATTTCGTCGATTTTGATGAAAAATGACTGTAATTTCCTTCCCGTTGGAGGTATTTCAACGTTTAAACGCTCCTTTCACTGAGATTTTCACGCCGAATGAATTGCACGTCGCGTCTTGCTGCAGAACCACGCATAATAGCACGCAAAACGCTTTATTTCATTGATTTTACCGAAAAATGTCTGTAATTTCTTTCCCGTTGGAGATATTTCGACGTTTAAGCGCTCATTTTACTCAGTTTTACACGCCGAATGTATTCCACGTCGCGTCTAGATGCAAAACCACGCGCAATATCTCGTAAAACGCGATATTTCGTCGATTTTAAAGAAGAACGGCTGTAATTTCTTTCCCGTTGGAGATATTTCGACGTTTAAGCGCTCATTTTACTCAGTTTTACACGCCGAATGTATTGCACGTCGCGTCCAGATGCAAAACCACGTGGAATGTATCGTAAAACGCGATATTTCGTCGATTTTAACGAAGAACGGCTGTAATTTCTTTCCCGTTGGAGATATTTCGACGTTTAAGCGCTTATTTTACTCAGTTTTACACGCCGAATGTATTCCACGTCGCGTCTAGATGCAAAACCACGCGCAATATCTCGTAAAACGCGATATTTCGTCGATTTTAACGAAGAACGGCTGTAATTTCTTTCCCGTTGGAGATATTTCGACGTTTAAGCGCTCATTTTACTCAGTTTTACACGCCGAATGTATTGCACGTCGCGTCCAGATGCAAAACCACGTGGAATGTATCGTAAAACGCGATATTTCGTCGATTTTAACGAAGAACGGCTGTAATTTCTTTCCCGTTGGAGATATTTCGACGTTTAAGCGCTCATTTTACTCAGTTTTACACGCCGAATGTATTCCACGTCGCGTCTAGATGCAAAACCACGCGCAATATCTCGTAAAACGCGATATTTCGTCGATTTTAACGAAGAACGGCTGTAATTTCTTTCCCGTTGGAGATATTTCGACGTTTAAGCGCTCATTTTACTCAGTTTTACACGCCGAATGTATTGCACGTCGCGTCCAGATGCAAAACCACGCGCAATGTATAGTGAAACGCGATATTTCGTCGATTTTATCGAAGAATGACTGTAATTTCTTTCCGTTTGCAGAAATTTCGACGTTTAAACGCTCCTTTCCCTCAGTTTTACACGCTGAATGTATTGCACGTCGCGTCTATATGCAAAACCACGCGCAATATATCGTAAAACGCGATATTTCGTCGATTTTGATGAAAAATGACTGTAATTTCTATCCCGTTGGAGATATTTCGACGTTTAAACGCTCATTATACTCAGTTTTACACGCCGAATGTATTGCACGTCGCGTCTAGTTGTAAAACCACGCGCAATGTATAGTGAAACGCGATATTTCGTCGATTTTATCGAAGAATGACTGTAATTTCTTTCCGTTTGCAGATATTTCGACGTTTAAACGCTCCTTTCACTCAGTTTTACACGCTGAATGTGTTGCACGTCGCGTCTATATGCAGAACCACGCGCAATATCTCGTAAAACGCGATATTTCGTCGATTTTAACGAAGAACGGCTGTAATTTCTTTCCCGTTGGAGATATTTCGACGTTTAAGCGCTCATTTTACTCAGTTTTACACGCCGAATGTATTCCACGTCGCGTCTAGATGCAAAACCACGCGCAATATCTTGTAAAACGCGATATTTCGTCGATTTTAACGAAGAACGGCTGTAATTTCTTTCCCGTTGGAGATATTTCGACGTTTAAGCGCTCATTTTACTCAGTTTTACACGCCGAATGTATTCCACGTCGCGTCTAGATGCAAAACCACGCGCAATATCTCGTAAAACGCGATATTTCCTCGATTTTGATGAAAAATGACTGTAATTTCTATCCCGTTGGAGATATTTCGACGTTTAAACGCCCATTT